>BLSH010555640.1:484351-505569 GCA_018402905.1 Glandirana rugosa
ACGACTCGGGGCAGAATATGTTTAGAAATAGACCCCCCTACCCTCTCTCTTAACAAAAGATCGCTCCTTAAGCGGTCTACCGAGGGGGAGTAAGACACAACCATAGCGATGTATCTACTGGAGAACCAGTATACCTGTCCTAGTCTTTTACTTGAGTACAACAAGAATTTTGAATTAAGTTTATCTACGTTGGATTGGAAATGTGTGCACAAATCGGCGTGTGTTTAAAGAAAGAATCTAGAATTATAAGTTTATGTCCCTCACGTCTTAATAATCCGTTCAACATAAAAACTCCTTTCAGCTTTGATATTAATGAGTTTTTGGAATCGTTGAGAACATGGTTGTTGTTCAATAATAAAATTATTCCTCAAAAATACAACTTGCCTAATAATTCTGCACTCCCTGTATTTGAATATTAAGATCTAAGAAAGAAATTTGTGTGCGGCTAAACACGTGTGTAAAGGTTAGGTTGCATCTATTTGAATTAAGTTTTAAGAACAACATGAGTTCATTTTCTGATCCTGTCCATATGACCAAGAGGTCATCTATGTAGCGATACCAACACAGAATGAGGGGGAGCCATCTGGCGAATTCCTCGCTAGAAAACAATTCTCTCTCCCATCCCCCCAGATAAAGATTTGTATAAGACGGGGCTCAGCAAGTGCCCATAGCTACTCCTTGGATTTGTAGAAAATGTTGTTCCATAAATATAAAGTAGTTCCTTGTGAGGATAAACTTGAGTAAATCAAGAACAAATTCATTGAATGGCCAAGAAGTTTGATCTTCCTCCATGAGGAAAGACCCCGTCACCCGGACACCCCACTCGTGCGGAATACTGGAATATAGCGCCTCTATATCAATTGCAATGAGTAGGGCATCCGGGGTAACGTGGGTCCCCTCCACATGTCTCAAGAGGTCAGGGGTGTCCTTAATGTATGAGGGAAGACTGGTAACATGGGGGAGCAGAATAGAGTCGACAAATCTACTGGCCCCCTCCATCAGGGAGCCGATTCCTGAGACTATCGGTCTCCCCGGTGGATGGGTACAGCTTTTATGAATCTTGGGCAATGCATAGAAGGTAGGAGTTTTAGGATAAGGGTTGATCAAAAAGTCTAATGTATCCTTATCGACCAATCCTTTTGAATATGCATTGATACATAGTGTTTTGAATTCTTGCTCATATCGTGATATGCCTTCTATTGTTTAGTATTCTATAGCACATCTTTTGATATAGTTGGTGGGACATTAGCACAATGTTTCCCCCTTTATCTGATGGTTTGATGACTAATTGAGTCTGTGACTTCAACTGTCTAACTGCAAGTCTTTGCTCATGGCTTAAATTCATAGGAAGAGCATGAGAGGGTAACCACATGGTCCTCTTCAAGTCCCGTACTGTTTTTTGCAGGAACATCCATACACTCGGGCAAGCAGAGAGTTCTGGGAAGTGACGTGATTTGGGTGTAAATTGTTTATATGAATGTGAAGGGTTAGGGGTATCCTTACATGCGCTCTCCACGGGGGGATCAAAGTCAATTGCACCCTCATCATAAAGGATCATCAGATCCCTTAGGGCTCTGTAGTCCTTCATCGTAAGACCCTTAAGCTTTTCGGAGATTTCTTTTTTCATTCTCTTATTTTTGCGTTCTGAGTCAAACAAGAATTTATATGTAACTCTCCTCGCAAAAAGATATAGATCCTTAATTGTATCATATACATCAATTTCTTGTGAGGGACAGAATCCTAGTCCCAGGCCAAGAAATGATGCCTGGGCCGGGGTTAAGTCAAAATGAGCTAGGTTTATAATACTTAATTCTGGGGTGCTGGTGTCCCTGGTGTTTGTGGTATCTTTACCATATAGGTATTGAGATTGCTTTGAACCCTGGCTTCTGCCAGGGCCAAAGTCGGATCTAAAAAATCTTCTATTGTAGGTTTGGTGTTCGTGGGTACAATAGTTGTACTTCTGTTGAGCAGATTGTGTAATGCAAGGGTAAGGTTAGTTTTTTGCTCCCCTGTATGTGAGGGGGTGTTGGAGCGCATTCTATCAGTGTCAGTAGGTGAATGTCCATTGCCTAAATTACGTGAACATTTTGGTAGACGTGCTCGTGACGATGCTTTAGGTGGGCGGGATTGGGCCTGTGAGTCAACGGAATTGGTAGTAGATGAATCTGATTCTGTGATGTCTTCAATATATGATTGTGTTTCTGTGAAGTGTCTCCTGTGATTCCTATTTGGTTTCCTGCCTGTCCATTTGTATGTAAATCCCTCTGCAAAAGCTAATTTATCCATGTTGAACTTCTTGTTGCTTTATTTTTAGATGTATTGTTATGTGATTTCGCCTATAGGAGCATTAATAAAGATGTAACTATTTTAGAAATTTGTATTGTACATGATTTCATACGGTACCATTAAAGTCCTCAAAAATACTTTTGCCTGCTATGGGGATAGGTTTGGCCACTCTTCCCCTTCTTCAATATTATAGAAACATTTTGGACGTAGGTACTTTATATCCCTATATCTTCTATATTAAGGGCACTTTAAATACATAGTGATTAGGATTCGTTGTGTGACAGGAGATGGAAAGCAGTGATTAGGATTAGTCGTGTGATAGGAGATGTAGAGGCTGAGATCAGTGGTGGCAAGATGTGTAAATTAGGGACCAAGATTAATTATGTGACCAGAGGTGTGTCATTGAGACGATGATGGATATAGTTCACAAAACTCGGAAAATCTGCTACAAGTTCAGATCATGGGCAGGATGATGTCCCAAGAGCATTAGGTTGCTGACAGTAGAGAATAGGATTAGTTGTGTGACAGGAGATGGAAAGCAGCAATTAGGATTAGTCGTGTGACAGGATATGGAAAGTAGAGACTAGGAATACTTGTGTGACAGGAGATGGAAAGTATTAACTAGGATTAGTCATGTGACAGGAGATAGAAAATAATGATTGGGGTTAGTCGCGTGACAGAAGATAAAAAGTAGTGATTAGGATTAGTCGTGTGACGGGAGATGGAAAGCAGTGATTAGGATTAGTCGTGTGACAGCTGGAAAGTAGAGACTAGAATTAGTTGTGTGACAGGAGATGGAAAGTAGTGATTAGGATTAGGCGTGTCACAGGAGATGGAAAGCAGTGATTAGAATTAGTCGTGTGACAGCTGGAAAGTAGAGACTAGGATTAGTCGTGTGACAGGAGATGGAAAGCAATGATTAGGATTAGTTGTGTGACAGGAGATGGAAAGTTGAGATTAGGCCTAGTTGTGTGATAGAAGATGGATCGTAGTAATTAGGATTAGTCGTGTGACAGGAGATGGAGGGTAGAGAAACAACAGAAGACAAGTGGCGCCCCACTAAGCGTAGTATATGGTTAAAAGCATAGCATTTATTAAAATTGCACTTACAGGAGATAAATGTTAACAGGCATGTAAGACATCCAAGCTTCCCAGTGTGGGCAATCCGAAGTCTCCGGCAGAGGACGGGGGAGTCGACAGCTGGGATGTGATCCAAAGGCATATATAGGCAACACAGGACAATGCACAATACGTACAAGTACAGAGTTATTACAAACAGAGTGTCGATGACCTGTGTGGGTGTTGGTGGGGGGGGGGGTTTGGGGGGAGAGATCCCCCTGTATAGTCTGCACACATCCCTCTCAATAAACCCCCCCACCCACACAGGTCATCAACACGGTTTGTAATAACTCTGTACTTGTACGTATTGTACATTGTCCAGTGTTGCCTATATATGCCTTTGGATCACATCCCTGCTGTCATCTCCCCCGTTCTCTGCTGGAGCCGAGCCTCGGCGGCCGGGGGGGGGGCGCTTCGTGATTGGCTGCCCGCCGGCCCCTCCCCCTCTGATATGGCGCGGCTCTGCCAGACATGGAGGAGGCCTGACGAAGGAGCACGGATTGCTCCGAACGCGCGCCTTGGACAGCCTGCCATCCCGCCCACCACCTCCCCGCAGGACCCGCAACGCCAGAAGATGGAATGTAGTTATTAGGATTAGTATTGTGACAGGAGATGGAAAGTAGTGATTAGGATTAGTGATGTGACAGATGGAAAGTAGTGATTAGGATTAGTATTGTGACAGGAGATAGAAAGTAGGAACTAGGTTTAGTCGTGTGACAGGAGATGGAAAGTAGTGATTAGGATTAGTGATGTGACAGATGGAAAGTAGTTATTAGGATTAGTATTGTGACAGGAGATGGAAAGTAGTGATTAGGATTAGTGATGTGACAGATGGAAAGTAGTGATTAGGATTAGTATTGTGACAGGAGATGGAAAGTAGGAACTAGGTTTAGTCGTGTGACAGGAAATGGAAAGTAGTGATTAGGATTAGTTGTGTAACCGTAGATGGAAAGTAGTAATTAGGACCAGTCTGTGACAGTAGAGGGAAAGTCGTGATTAGGATTAGGCATGTGACTGGAGATGGAAAGCAGTAATTACAGTTAGTTGTGTGACAGGTGATGGAAAGTAGAGACTAGGATTAGTCATGTGACAGGAGATGGAAAGTAGAGATTAAGCCAAGTCGTATGGCAGGAGATAGAAAGTAGAAATTAGGATTAGTCGTGTGACAAGAAATTAGGGTTAGTCGTGTGACAGGAGATGGAGAGTAGAGACTAGGATTAGTCCTGTGACAGGAGATGCAAAGTAGTGATTAGAATTAGTCGTATGACAGGAGATGGAAAGTAGAGACTAGGATTAGTCCTGTGACAGGAGATGGAAAGTAGTGATTAGGATTACTCGTGTGACAATAGATTGAAAGTAGTAATTGGGATTAGTTGTGTGACAGGAGATGGAAAGTAGTGACTAGGACTAGTTGCGTGACAGGAGAAGTATAGACTAAGATCAGTGGTGACAGGATGTGTAAATTAGGGACTAAGATTAATTGTGTAACCATAGGTGTGTGATTGAACGATGATGGATATAGTTCACAAGACTCCGAAATTCTGCTACAAGTTCAGATCATGGAAAGGATGGTGTACCAAGAACATTAGGTTGCTGACAGTAGAGACTAGGATTAGTCGTGTGACAGAAGATGTTAAGTAGTGATTAGGCCTAGTCATGTGACAGGAGATGGAAAGTAGAGATGAGGCCTAGTCCTGTGACCAGAGATGGAAAGTAGTGATCAGGATTAGTCGTGTGACAGGAAATGGAAAATAGTGATTAGGATTAGTCGTGTGACAGGAGATGTAGAGACTAAGACTAGTGGTGACAGGATGTGTAAATTGGGGACTAAGATTAATTGTGTAACCATAGGTGTGTGATTGAGACGATGATGGATATAGTTCACAAGACTCGGAAATTCTGCTACAAGTTCAGATCATGGACAGGATGATGTCCCAAGAACATTAGGTTGCTGACAGCAGGGATGATTTTAGAAGTGGGCTGGAGCAGTGGGCGAGGAATGCTGTATGAGAAGCAGGGTAGTCTGTATTGTATATGTTGAATGCATTTCGTGGCTTGATTATCTTTTGTTTTGGCTGGAGTGTGTCATTAAACAGCAACATGTCAGAATTAGCCCCCAGACACTGTCTTTGTTAAAGCGGAATGATCACCTGGTTTCTCTTAGTAGTCCAGGTTAGAGAATAATAGAGTACATTTTATATGGCAGTGTCTCGTTTATTAGGCTCTCGATCTTTACAGCTGACAACAAACTGGCTGCATGTTGTAGTTGTTATGAGCATCTAAAGACATTAAAAATCATTTGTAATAAAAAAACATTATAAGAACACCACAGGGAACTGGAGTGCAGTTCACAAACTGGGTACAGAGGATCATTAGCGTAACCCAAACCCTGCAGCTTTATTTGACCTTGCGTGGCGTCTCCTGAGCTCTGTAGTAGGGAGGGTAAAGCTGCTCTTTTCTTGGCTGCTGAAGATTTTCCACATAACCTGCTGACGGTGCTCGGTCAGTGGCTGTAATCGGCCTGACCAGGATGTTTCCTTGGTTACAACTTGATGACTCATCTTACCCTGCGGAGACTCCGCAGTTTGCTGCCTGGCTGAAAAGCGCAACTAGCCAGCATGTTGGGGCATAAATCTGTATGGTCTGCATCCTAGCTGCTCTTTGCTTCTTGCTTTTAGTCCCTTATTATGCCCTGTTTAAGCTGAACTTCACCCCTACCTTTCTTCTTGCACAGTTGTACAGGCTCTTCTTTACCTAATTTCTCACTCTGATTTCACTTCACACTGCAAGCTTTGAAAGTGTGCATTAGAAGCTGAAGCAAGCCAGATTGAGCCTGCATCATTTCCTTGCTTAAGAATGTCCCACATCATCTAGCTATTTCCTTCCCAGCCTTACTGTCTGTCTCTAGCTTGCCCCTTTCATTTATAGGATTTTAGTTCTTTCAACCATGGAGGCTCAGCATGACATGTGGGCGTTACCTAGGGTGGACTGCATGCAAATGGAGTCTGCCTAGGAATGCTCACTCCTCCAGAATGACATCCACCCATCAAGGAATTTTTCTGTTTGTATAACTCCTCCCAAAAGCCAGCCCACTGCTTGCATCAGTGCTGAGGGTTTATGAGATGAGTACTGAAGCAGGATGCTGCGATTATCAGCCTTCATTGCATAGAATAGCCCAGAGAACCATTGATGACCGCACTGGGTCTCAAATAAGGCATGTAAGTGTCTTATTTGAAAATTTGATTAGCATGTTGATGGTGGGGGTGGAGATGGAAAATGCTAATTCTAAGCAGATTAAATTTCAGCTTTAAGTATATAAAGTTGTTTCATTTTCAGTCAGGGCCATAGGATGTTTTTTTTTATACGTTGGGCTATACTGCTGATAACCTCTCTTATGTCCGGCTTGTCTCACTTTATTACTATGAGGCTGAATGTCTAAAGACTAGCCTATTTTTTTTCTAGGACCGTGTTTTTTAAAAAATGATTTGTCTATATCAGTGCTAGAGCTTGGCTCTCTGGTTGCAGCTAGCTTGCAAAGTTGTCCTCAAACTGACCTTTGAAGTACTGCATCCAGACTCTACTGAACTGGGCAACGTGATGTCTGCCTGGAAGTGATCTTCAGGCACTGGGTTCTATGTGGGGCACTTTTCAGACTTTGTTTAGCTGTAGAGCACTTTCCAGATTCAGAGCTACTGGACTTGCCTCAGCACTTGTCGTGCCTCTGAACACTCACTTAGTGAGTAGACTGGTTGGGCTGAGCACCCAGAGCTAGCTCATTTACATAAAGTGACAGGTCAATGGGTGCCTTTTCAGTCAGCCTCTACCATGGAAGGGGTTAATACTGTAGAACTGAGTACTGATGACATCTGCTGGGTTCAGTGTGGTACGTGTGCTCTCTTATTCACCATACAGCAACAAGTTAGCATCTCTGCAATGCTTCTTCCACTTGCAAAGAGATGCATGGTACTACAATCCAGTTTCTGACTTGGGTCACCTCTGGCCACCTGACCTCCACCTACAGCTGTCTGTATTTTGTGAGTACCAAAAGCCTAGACTTACCCTGAGCATTTACATTGCTTTACTGCGATGTGGTCATAGCTTGTCTGATTCTAGACAGAGGAAGGGAGAGGAGGCAGTCCCAGTCCCTTTGGGCACCTGCCCCCATCTCACTCTCTACTAATGGCTCTAGGACTGCTTGCAGCCCATCTACTCCTAGGTCTATCCCATCATCAGAGTCCTCTTTAGCTCTGTTGGGTGTGGCTGAATTCTCAGTCCTTTCGGCTGAGGTTTTTTAATAGTCATTCAAGACTTTGTGGCTCAAATCACCCAGTTACAGTATCTCACATTTTTGTAAATATTTTATTATATCTTTTCATGTGACAACACTGAAGAAATGACACTTTGCTACAATGTAAAGTAGTGAGTGTACAGCTTGTATAACAGTGTAAACTTGCTGTCCCCTCAAAATAACTCAACACACAGCCATTTACGTCTAAACCACTGGCAACAAAAGTGAGTACACCCCTACGTGAAAATGTCCAAATTTGGCCCAATTCACCATTTTACCTCCCTGGTATCATGTGACTTGTTAGTGTTACAAGGTCTCAGGCGTGAATGGGGAGCAGATGTGTTATATTTGGTGTTATTGCCCTCACTCTCTTACTGGTCACTGGAAATTCAGCAATGCACCTCATGACAAAGATCTGAGGATCTGAGAAAAAGAATTGTTGCTCTACATAAATATGGCCTAGGCTATAAGAAGTTTGCCAAGACCCTGAAACTGAGCTGCAGCTTGGTGGCCAAGACCATACAGCGGTTTAAAAGGACAGGTTCTACTCAGGACAGGCCTCGCCATGGTCGACCAATGAAGTTGAGTGCACGTGCTCTGCGTCCTATCCAGAGGTTGTCTTTGGGAAATAGACGTATGAGTGCTGCCAGCATTGCTGCAGAGGTTGAAGGGGTGGGGGGTCAGCCTGTCAGTGCTCAGACCATACGCTGTACACTGCATCAAATTGGTCTGCATGGCTGTCGTCCCAGAAGGAGGCCACTTCTAAAGATGATAAAGCAGAAAGAGAGCAGCGCCAATCTAAGTGCAGCAGTATAAAAACATCTTTATTAAAAAGACAAATGGCAACTCACAAGATAAAAGCGTTGTCAGCGCGTGTGTGGCAATAGGCCTTGTGTAGAGGTTCATCCACTCCTTTCAGAAGGACGGGCTGAAGGCGGGGAACACTGGTGGCCGCTGGTACTGGCTGAGCTGGTGGCTTCCAGCACTTCCAGGAACTCAGATGGGGCTCAGGAACCGCCGCTGACGTCACTATCGGATGCAGGGTGGAGTGGGAGGTGCTCGCGTTCCGAGCATTCGTGCTCCTTCCTCAGGCAATCTTCTAAAGATGATACACAAGAAAGCCTGCAAACAGTTTGCTCAAGACAAGCAGAATAAGGACATGGATTACTGGAACCATGTCCTGTGGTCTGATGAGACCAAGATAAATGTATTTGGTTCAGATGGTGTCAAGCGTGTGTGGCAGCAACCAGGTGAGGAGTACAAAGACAAGTGTGCCTTGCCTACAGTCAAGCATGGTGGTGGGAGTGTCATGGTCTGGGGCTGCATGAGTGCTGCCGGCACTGGGAGCTACAATTCATTCAGGGAACCATGAATGCCAACATGTACTGTGACATACTGAAGCAGAGCATAATCCCCTCCCTTCAGAGACTGGGCCACAGGGCAGTATTCCAACATGATAACAACCCCAAACACACTTCCAAGATGACCACTGCCTTGCTAAAGAAGCTGAGGGTAAAGGTGATGCACTGACCAAGTATGTCTCCAGACCTAAACCCTATTGAGCATCTGTGGGGCATCCTCAAATGGAAGGTGGAGTTAGCACAAGGTCTCTAACATCCACCAGCTCCGTGATGTCGTCATGGAGGAGTGGAAGAGGACCCTAATGGCAACCTGTGAAGCTCTGGTGAACTCCATGCCCAAGAGGGTTGGGCAGTGCTGGAAAATAATGGTGGTCACACAAAATATTGACACTTTGGGCCCAATGTGGACATTTTCATTTAGGAATGTACTCACTTTTTTGCCAGTGTTTTAGACATTAATAGCTGTGTATTGAGTTATTTTGAGAGGACAGCAAATGTACACTGTTATACAAGCTGTACACTCACTACTTTACATTGTAGCAAAGTGTCATTTCCTAAGTGTTGTTACATTAAAAGATATAATAAAATACATAAATGTGAGGGGTGTGCTCACTTTTGTGAGATACTGTATTTACTGACAGTGACTGCAGTACCTGTAAGCGTACTCCCTTGCCTTCTCTGCTGCTTTTATATTTGATTTACCCATTGCCTTAATGACATTGACACATAGACTGCCTGATTCTAAGTTGCCCCAGCCCCTGATTGTTGAGCTCGTCCTGTAGGAGTCAGTCTACTGTTTTTATTCCCAAATTAAAGGAGAACATTTTGGCCCTTATTGATGTATTACACACAACTAGAGGAATAGCCCAATGCTTCTACCAATGCTGTTTCTAGTCTTTGCTGATTAGCTGCAGAAGTGGTGGCACATCCTTCCTCCCTGCATTCCTCTTGTCGTTGATTGTTTCAGGAAAGTGCTCACAGCCAAGACAAGCTGCTTCATAGCTGTTGTCAGATCTGCCACAGCAGGAGGGGAGGGAGGATAGGTTGGACCACATAACTAAGGTTAGAAAACTCAGACACATGGGACAAAATACTACATGTACTTTTCCCATAGGGGATAGAACTGTAAAAAGAAGTATAGTGATAGATCTTTAATGCTCTTAGGACCTCAACAATTTTCTCCTTAAACCCATTTTTTCAACATTTCTATATGGAGATCAGGAACACCCTGATAAGCGGTTTTGCCCCACCACCCCCTCCCCCAAGTGCTTATTGGCCTCATAATCAATTGGGGAGAATTTTGGGCAGAAGTAGTCTAATCCAACTGTAGATTTGTAAACAAGGTGTTTACTATTCTGATAAGGACATGCCTGTCTTTAACAATCCGGCTGATAAGTGGATGGAAGCCCCTTCTAGAGCTTTGTTCTCATTGGCAGGTGCTGCTCTTCACCACATCTTGGCTGTGACCTTACTTTGTCAAACCAAGTCTGACTACTTAAAATCCCTCAAACGTGATTTTACCACTGCTGCAGTTGATCACATATGCCATAGACCCATGGTGTCTGGAGCAAATGGCTGTAGCTTTAAATTTCACTTGTGATGGTCTGCTGGAAGCTTCCTGTCTTGCCTATCGCATGGGTCTCATGTCAATACATATGTGTAGGACACTTTGCTTGAAGTGTTGGACTTGCAAAGTCCTTGTGTAAGAAGAATTTGATCCTCGTGGCCTTTTAAGGACATTATCTCTTTTACTGACTCTTGATACCATCTAGTGGCACAAGCACCCATCTTGGAAGAAGACAAAGCAACCGTTTGCAGATTCTTTCCCCTCTCTGACTGTTAAGAAACGTTCCCTTTGTTTCTCCACATATTGTACTTCTTTTCAAAACCCTCAAAGCCTGGTTCCCAATCTGCTTGCAAGGTCTGTCACTCGAATATTGCGAAATATATAACAAGCTTTCCTCTACATAAAGACGTGCCCTTGCTTTCCAGAGTAGGGTGGGGAAGGGGTTTGTTAAACTGTGTGGATGCTTGTATGGCGTGCATCTCCGATGCTTGGGTTCAGGTTGCACCATTTCCAGATCCTGGATCTCAGAGCTCTGAATGTCTTCATTAGAGCTTGGAAATTCTGCATAGGATCCACCTAATCTGTCATTGCCTCCCTTTCGTAACAAAGACTGGCTTCTGTGGACATCAAAGACATGTACCTGTATGTCCACATCTTTCCAGTGCATAAACATTTTCTATGTTTTGCTGTTTAGCCTCTACTCTACCAGTTAGTGGCCATGCTCTTCAGTCTCCTACCTGCACCTCAGGTAGTTCATAAAGGTGTTGTCCTCAGTATTAGTTCTGCTGTACTTTCACAGCATCCCCATGGAAGGATACTTGGATAACCTCCTCTTGAGGGAACAGTTGGCGCAGGCTTTGTTGAATAACATAGTCTTGACTGTCCAGATGTTACAGCGATTCGGGTGGATCCTGAACCTTCAGAAATTGTTGTTGCAACTGATTCATTGTGTGGAGTGGCTGTGTCTAGCTCTGGACCCTGCTCAGGCCAGAGTGTTTCTTCCACAAGAGTAACATCAGACTTGATTTTCTGATTTGTGCTCCCCAGTCTAGGAGTTGTCAATTTCTCCACTTTTGCATGAAAGTCTTGGGCCTGAATGTATCCTCTTTCAATGCAGTTCCATTTGCTAAGTTTCACTCCAGAACTATACTATGCAACGTTCTGTTGTCGGGCAAGCCAGTTGTCACTGTGGATCCTTTTGGAGTATCTTCACAGGGGATGCCAGCCTGTTGGGCGGGGGGAGGAGTCCTGGGCACCCTGTCAGTGCAGGTGACTTTGACTTTTTGGAAGAGTCTCCTCTCCCTTTTTTATAACTTTTATTTGGAAACCAAGGTAGTACATACATTGCATACACAGAGCAATATAATTGAAGTCATTACACAGTAAAGCAGTACAGGAAAGGTAATGTGACATTCAAATACATCCTGATATCTGAGTTTCAAAGGTACATTGTAAAAACAATCAAAGACCAAAAAAAAAAAAAGCGGTCATGGGACTTTGAGTGAGGCTTGTCATGAAAGTACACATAGTCATATATAAGTATATAAGTATTTATTTCTAAAAAAAGAAATAGGCACAACAAGATCATGGAAGTCATAATATAAATAGAAATTGATTCATGCAAAGCTGACACCTATAGTAGGAGACACATAATTGGGTAAGTATAAAGTAAAATTTGTCTTCCTAATACATAAAAATATTCAATGCATGGTAGCATAGCAAAAATTGATAAAATAGTTGATCAGTATCTCTTGCCGTCTATTGAAACTCGCCGCGTTTCATGGAGCTGGTCCACTCATCAGGAGCTGCGTGCAAGAGATGTCTATGAATAAGTAAAAAAATAGAAAAAATGTATAGGATAAGATATATAAATCAATAATATTCAAAGCCTGGGGTAGGCAGGCGGTCCCTATATTCACATCTCAGCTCTAACGAAAAAACATACCAACGTCAAGGTTGAAGGGGTGTATGGGTGTCCATGTGCATCTGTCCCGGGGCTGAGGCAGGAAAAAGCATCCCAATAAAACATAAAAACATAATTCTCTGCAAGTATCACAACTTGTATCAGTCTCATCTCCCTTTTAACATTCAATAACCTATAATGATGATCAAGAATGTGGTTTGGTTGCTTCTGTATCATAGGACCATCCTGCTGGTATGCGTTCCGATGTGGATTCAGTGAGTCAACACCATGGTGGTGGCATAAATTAACCATCAGGGAAGAACCAGAAGTCTTGCCTCAGAAAAGTGGTAGATCAGATGTGTCATAGGCAGAACTTCACGTTCCAGCCTCGTCCACCGTGTACATCCCAGGTGTAGATGATTTGCAGGCAGACTTTCTCAGCCGACGATGCCTGGACCTGGGAAGCGGTCCCTACCCCCGGAGGTGTTCCAGAATTTGTGCCACAGGTGGACCTTCTGGCCTTTAGGTTCAACAGCAAACTGGACAGGTTTGTCTCTAGGTATGGAAATCCTCTAGCGCAAGTGGCGGATTCTCTTGTGGCTTGAATGGGATCAGAACACTGATCTATGTTCCTTTCCACCCAATTCTGCTTCACATGATTGAAGTGGCGTGCATTCTGTTGATTCTCATTGTTGTGGACCAGTTAATGCACATTTGGTATGCCGACCTGATAAAGAACCGATTCATCATGTTGCTTCACAGTCGCTGGTTTTAAAGTGATAATAAAGTCTGTTTTTTTTTTCTTTAAAAATAACAAAAATGTTATACTTACCTGCTCTGTGCAGTGGTTTTGCACAAAGAAGCTCAGATCCCCCTCTTCTCAGATCCTCCACTGGGGCTCCTGGCCCCTCCCACGTGCCTAGTGCTCCCACAGCAAGCAGCTTGCTATTGGGGCACCCAAGCGGAGCCCCAATAGAGTGTCCATTCAGACACGTAGCTGTGGTTCGGCCCTGCCCCTCTCTCTCTTCATTGGCCCACTGACTTTAACAGCAGCGGGAGCCAATAAGGAGGGAGAGTCCTGGGGCAGCCGACACTCTCCTGCAACATCGCTGGATCGTGATAGGAATCAGGAAAATATTAGGTGGGCTGCTGCACAAAAAAGTTTTTTTAACTTAATGCATGAATGCATTAAGATTAAAAAAAAAAAAAAAAAACCTTCTGACTTTGCAACCACTTTAATGGCAAAACTGTTCAAAGTCCAGGTCATGAGAAACAGCATCTCTTAATCTGTGAAAGGTATACTTCCTGTGGTGTGAGTCTTGGGGCTTCCACTATGGGAGTTTCTTTGTGAGACAAATACTCTCCTTCCTGCATCTAGATCTGGACCTGGCTCTCAACACTATTAAGGGCTAGGTTTTTGCTCTTTCCATCTTGTGTCAGTGACTGTTGGCCTCTCACTCCTTGATTAAGATTTCGGTACAAGAGGTCTCTGCTCTTCAGAAACCACTGTTCAAACCTATTAGAGGCATTCCTCTCTCTATTGTTACTCACAGAGTGGTATTCATTTAGCCAAGGTGAGCCATGGAACTGACACTTTATGCTCAATAGAACCCTTTCTGGTTTTGCCTAGGAAGAAGGTGGGTTGATGTCCATGGCTTCCTTTTGCCTTTCACCTCAGCCAGGACATCATTCTTCTGTCCATCTCCATTTGGACTTACTTTGGACATTCCAAAGGATAACCACTTTAAGACCGAGCCTCTTTTTGGAGTTCGGTGCTTACGAGTTAAAACCATTTTTTTTGCTATAAAATTACTTTGAACCCCCAAACATTATATATTTTTTTCTAACACCCTAGAGAATAAAATGGCGGCCGTTGCAAAACTTTGTCACACCGTATTTGCGCAGCGGTCTTACAAGCGCGTTTTTTTTTTTTGAAAAAAAAAATCTTTTTTTTTTAGTTAAAAATTAAGACAGCAGTAAAGTTAGGCCAATTTTTTTCCATATTGTGAAAGATAATGTTACGCCGAGTAAAATGATACCCAACATGTTATGCTTCAAAATTGCGTCCGCTGGCGGAATGGCGTCAAACTTTGCAACATAAAAATCTCCATTGGCGACGTTTAAAAAAATTCTACAGGTTAGCAGTTTTGAGTTACAGAGGAAGTCTAGTGCTAAAATTATTTCTCTCGCTCTAACGATCACGGCGATACCTCACGTGTGTGGTTTGCACACAGTTTTCATATGTGGGCAGGGCTTACGTATGCGTTCACTTCTGCGCGCGAGCTTGAGGGCATGGGGCGATTTTAATTTTTTTTTATTATTATTATTTTGCTTTTGCATTTTTATTTTTACACTATTCTTTAAAAAAAAAAAAAAATTGATCACTTCCTTGTAATAGAAAAAAGCATGACAGGACCTCTTAAATATGAGATCTGGGGTCAAAAAGACCTCAGATCTCATATTTACAGTAAAATGCAAAAAAAAATAAATAATAATTCCAAAATGACAGTGCAAAAAAAAAATGGGCCCGTTAAGAGCATTGGGCGGAAGTGACTTGTGACGTCGCTTCCGCCCTGCCATGTTATGGAGCCGCTCACTCGGCTCACGCACACTGGGAGGGAACGGACCCGATCATCTCCGCCGCTGCCGGCAGGTCCGGTAAGCAGTGGAGATGACTGCAAAGCGGCGGGGGGGGGCAACCCTCTCGCCGCTGTTAAAAGTGATCTCGCTGCGAATCCACCGCTAAGACCACTTTTATCATGTGCAGAATTGCCTGCTGAAAAAAACAATACCGGGGTTATGGTAGCTATCTGCTACCATAACAACGGTATTCCACTTCAAACGGCCGCCATAATATGACGGCGGGCGGTCTTGAAGTCGTTAAAGACTTCCAGTGTCCCTCAACACACGTCCTATCTCTGGAATTATGATTATGTTTCAAGTCCAGCTGCTTTGCTACAAAACTAAAGCTTGCCATACATGGATCAAAATGTGACTGGTTCAGCAAACTTGTGAATGAGGAAATTGAGACTTTTTTTTGTTTTGTTCCATTCAACCCACTCGTTGAATGAAAGAAAATAAGACTCATCTATGGGCTGCTTAAGGCATTATACTGGCAGTGAGAGGAGTTATTCTGGGTTGGCCTGCTGTTTTATGTTTACCAGTGTCCAGTCCTGTAAACAGCATTATAAGACCTCATGCACACTGCAAGTTTTTGGACTGTTTTACAGCAGCTGTTTTTAGCTGCAGACGTTTTTTTCTATAGTCAATAAACCCTCCATCATGTTATCCTATGTGTCCATGTACACTTAGGCTGTTATCAACTGTTTTTGGCTGGGACATTTTTGAGCTGTAAAAAAAATCCAAGACCAGTGGGTTCTGAGAGACGTTTTTCAGCTGTAATAACTCTCAAAATGCTCAAAAACACGCAAAACCACCCATCACCAACATTTTTGGATGTTTTAGATCAATTGAGGGGAAAAAAAACGCTACTGGTCAAAAACGCGGCTCACCAACGTTTTTGGTCCATAAAAAAAAATTGCTACTGCTCAAAAAAGCTAGTGTAAAATGCTGAAAAAAGCTGAAGAACTCACTGCAAAGCTACTGACGTTTTTAGAACTTTTTTTTTGTCCAGTGTGCATGAGGCCTTACCCTTAAGATTTGAGACTTCCTGTGTCCCTTAGTGGACCCCAAGAAAATAATTTTACAGAGAGCACAACAGTCCTATTGTAATTCCAAGGGGATTTCAGAAACAAAAATTCTATTTTGGCTGTTTAATAGGAAGTAAGGATGGGCTCGGGCGTGTTCGCAAGTGGACGTGCCTGAGGCCGCCGGGAATTCCCCCGATGCGTGGCTGCAGCGATTGGGGAATGTCTTGTTGCCTGTAATTAGCGCAGTGCAGGGTTCACTTCCCGGTGGGCTCGGGCACATGCACTTGCGAATACGCCCGAGCCCATCCTTAATAGAAAGTATTTTTTTCCAACCATTTCATCTAATAAAGTGGACCTTCAAAAAGTGATTAAGTGGTATGTTACAGGAAACATGGAAAAATGGTAATTGTCCCTCGGCTCTGCTTATTAAGCATATAAAATTGTTTCATTTATTTAGTAAAACTAAGGAGATTTAAAAAAAAAAAAAAATAGTTGTTTTGCGTTTTATTTCATAGCAAGTATATCTTACAACCATCTTGTCTATTAAAGTGCAATCAAACTCAAGAAGTAAATATGTGGTATGTTGTATGGAACATCTAGAAATATTGTGCTCAAGCGGTACCTTGAAAATTTTACCTTTTTGTCTGGAATTCCTCCTGAAATATATTATAACTTCCTGATATGGATGTGTCTAGGCAATCCTGTTCCTACAGCTTCAAAGCTGTATATCTGCATTGTGAGTTCCACTGCTGCCTCTGACTGCTAGTCCCAGATTTGCAGTAAGATATGATGAAGTCACTGCTGTGCCTCTCATTGTTCTCTTTGCTGAAGACTCTGACATGAGGACGCATAGCCCTGCCTTTTTTAAGATTGCTTCCTTGACACATTGGGGTTGATTTACTAAAGCTGGAGAGTGCAAAATCTGGTGCTGCTCTGCATAGAAGCCAATCATCCTCCAGATTTTTTTGTCCAAGCTAATTGAACGAGCTGAAGTTAGAAGCTGATTGGCTGCCATGCACAGGTGCTCCAGAATTTGCTCTTTCTAGTTTTAGTACATCAACCCCATTGACAAAGTGCAGAACAAGACATGGTAGTTCAGTAATAGGGAAATATGTGCTGTGGAGGCAATAAACACCATGACAAATAGGGAGTGTCAACCTCTCCAGCAGGGACACGGAACGCAATAAACCCATAAGAGGTTCTAATCCTCCCCCCCTCTAAAAGCAAAAATGTCATGCCTTCAGATACACTTTTCTCCCAGTGTGTTCTTTTATTACTTGCCTCAACAAACCTACAAGTGATTTCAGTGGTGGGGGAGCAAGAAGCATGAGGCCAAAGCTGGCTTACTGGAGGGGAACAAGCAGGGCTCAAGTCCTGCAGGAACGCATGGGAATGACGTTCCTGTACTTTTTCCACGGCATGAACACCGTCCCCGTTAGCAGCCGCATCATGCAGGACTGGCAGTGGCTTACCAAGGGGGGAAAGCGAGGTAGAGTGGGTGGGCACTCCCAAATCCTGACTGCCAATATGCTAATCCCCCGCTGTGCAGCAGTATAGAAAGAAACTTTTCCCGGTCTCCTGTGTTCAGCGGGGGCCGGGGGGTAGAAAGCGGACTATTCCTTCATTTTCGTCTTTAGGTGGATTAATCCACCGCATCGCTCTAAGCCGGCTCCAGTGAACTGATATAACGAGCCTTCAACTGTGTAGAGCACCGTGGTGGATCAATCCACTTAAAGCTGAAAGCTTTCTGACTCTGGCTCCCACTGAATACAGGCGACGCAGAAAAGTTTTTTCTAAACGGCTCCACATCGGGAGATTGGCTTATTAGTGGACAGGATTTGGGAGTCCCCGCCCGCTCTACCTCGCGCCCCCCCCCCAGTTTCCTGCAGCCCTAGTTGCCCAGCTGGTGCTGCCCAGGAGGAAGGAAGAGGACCAGGTGTACCAGTGGTGCACAGCTGGTCTCAGGCTCCCAGCTCCAGGGGAACCACCTGCAGGAGAAGGACGGCACCTGGGCCTCAGGTTGAAGAAGCTACGCAGTCCAGGTGCTGGGGTGGGGGGCAAACTAATGGTTCTTTCACATGGGCTTGATCCGCTGATCCCCGCTGAGCAGGCGGATGACAGATCTGTCTCCGCTCACTGTGCAGGGACAGGCCTGTCAGAACGCTGCTCTCCTCTATGGAGATCGGAGGAAAACGGACTGCCTGTCCATTTTCCTCTGATCCTATCCGATTCTCCAGATGGATGGAAAATAGGGTTTCCTTCCGTATGGATTTCACGGACAGGATCGGAGTGGATAGCAGCTGATGTCAGTGGGCATGTCACCGCTGATATCTGCCGCTCCATAGGGCTGAATGGAGCATCCAATCAGGACCTCCTGAAAAACTGACAGGCGGACCTGATTGGAACGCCCTTGTGAAAGGGGCCTAACAGTGCTGCATTTGAACTCTTGGGGAATAGCAAGGAGGTTTAGAGTGATACATCTGAGGGGGCCCCCCTACTGCCCCCCCATTGATGGGCACTAGTGAGGCTGCAGATGGGTACTGATCCGGCTGCATTGATGGGCACTGGTGAGGCTGCATTGATGGGCACTAATCAGGCTGCATTGATGGGCACTGGTGAGGCTGCATTGATGGTCACTGGTGAGGCTGTAATGATGGGCCCTGATAAAGCTGCATTGATGGGCACTGATGAGGTTGTATTGATGGGCACTGATAAATTGCATTGATGGGCACTGGTGAGGCTACATAGATGGGCACTGGTGAGGCTGCATTGATGCGCACTGATAAAGCTGCATTGATAGGCACCGATCAGGCTGTATTGATGGGCACTGGTGAGGCTGCATTGATGGGCACTGGTGAGGCTGCATTGATGGGCACCAGTGAGGTTGTATTGATGGTAGGGGTGCACATCTTCACTGGTCTTTCGATTCGATTACAATTACCCTGTCCACGATTCAGTTTGATTTGATTCTGCAATGCATCACAAATGCTGCGTAATTGCACATGGTTAAAAACTTTTTATACAAAAATTTAAGCGGTCAGAAAAACATCATTTTTCTCCAGTGGCAGAGGGATGGCTGGGATCAGGGGCATGGTGGGATCAGGGGCACAGGGATGGCTGGCATCAGGGGCATGGTGGGATCAGAGGCAGAGGGATGGCTGGGATCAGGAGCATGGTGGAACCAGTGGCAGAGGGATAGCTAGGAACAGTGGCAGAGGGATGGCTGGGACCAGTGGCAGAGGGATGGCCGGGACCAGTGGGAGAGGGATGGCCGGGACCAGTGGGAGAGGGATGGCCGGGACCAGTGGGAGAGGGATGGCCGGGACCAGTGGGAGAGGGATGGCTGGGACCAGTGGGAGAGGGATGGCTGGGACCAGTGGGAGAGGGATGGCTGGGACCAGTGGCAGAGGGATGGCTGGGGTCAGTGTCAGAGGGGTGGCTGGGATCAGTGTCAGAGGGGTGGCTGGGATCAGAGGCAGATGGGTGATGGTGGTGGAGGAATGGGACCGGTGTCACTGGCACTCACCTGCTCTCAGTGTCAGTTCATTCCCCCTCCTCCATGCTGCTCAGTCTGTTTTCCCACTTCGGTGCCTCCAGTGAAGCCTCTCCTGATGTCGGGTCTCCTTGAGCTCCTCCCCCAGCACTGTACTGGCTATCAGCTCATCAGCTGACTTTCTGTTTCAGTGAAGGGGAGGGGGCTCTATCTACCATGCAGACTCTGCCTGCAGAGCGCCGCACAGAGAGACAGATGACGTCATCAGACATCGATTATACCGACAGCATCGGCGCAGCATCATGAACATTTGAATCGCGATACATCGGTGCTGCGATTATATTCAACACCCCTAATTGATGGGCACTTATCGGGCTGCATTGATGGGCACTGATCAGGCTGCATTGATGGGCACTGATAAAGCTGTATTGCTGGGCACTTATCGGGCTGCATTGACGGGCACTGATCAGGCTGCATTGATGGGCACTGATAAAGCTGTAATGCTGGGCACTGATGAGGCTGCATTGATGGGCACTGGTGAGGCTGCAGTGATGGGCACTGGTGAGGCTGCATTGATGGTCACTGATAAAGCTGCATTGATGGGCACTAATCATGCTGCATTGATGGGCACTGGTGAGGCTGCACTGATGGGCACTGATAAAGCTGCACTGATGAGGCTGCATTGATGTGTAATAATCAGGCTGCATTGATGGGCACTGGTGAGGCTGCATTTGATGGGCACTGGTGAGGCTGCATTGATGGGCACTGACCTGTCTGCATTGATGAGCACTGGTGAGGCTGCAGTGATGGGCACTGGTGAGGCTGCAGTGATGGGCAATGATCAGGCTGTATTGATGGGTACTGGTGAGGTTGAATTGATGGGCACTGATTGGGCTGCATTGATGGGCACTGATCAGGCTGCATTGATGGGCACTGGTGAGGTTGCATTGATGGGCAAGTGGTGAGACTGAGCTGATGCCAGGCCTTGAAGGATCAAGCCATGCGTACAGGCGAGGAAGGAGAAGAGGAGGAGGAGTCTCTTAATTAGAGCTGCACGATTAATCGTATTAAAATCGCGATCTCGATCTACCCCCCCCCCCTGCGATCTCCATCGGGCATTACCGCGATTTTCAGTGCAGTTAATGGGGTCCGACTTGGGGGGGCGAATCAGCGTGACTTGACAGTAATAAAAGTGCCTGAAGTCTTTTGAAGTCTGAGCAACTTGAGTCTCAGGGGAGAGAGCCAAGTCTGGGCAGACAGCCAACTTCTGAGTCATCATTGATAAAAGAGTTACAAAGTAATTTTCTTCAAAGGCATTGAACTCCCCTTGTATAGATGTTTGGTTTAACCATTTACCGTAAGACTAAATCTTTCCTGACACTTGCTGTTTACAAATAAAAGTCCATTATTTTGTGCTAGAAAATGACTTAGAACCCCCAAACATTATATATTTTTTTTTTTTTTAGCAGAGACCCTAGAGCACAGGTGTCAAACTGGCGGCCCTCCAGCTGTAGCGGAACTACAATTCCCATGAGGCATTGCAAGGCTGAC
>BLSH010555640.1:571177-587027 GCA_018402905.1 Glandirana rugosa
TAAAAAAAATACACGGGGCAAATGTGACGTTGCATCGGGTCTTCACACCACACGCATTCGACGCCATTTTACGTCTGTACGCCGTCACGTGTCCCTCCGTGGTGTACAGTGACGTGTCGTCGTGGTGGCGTGGTACACCACTGTACTTAGCAGTAAAACACGTGAAGATTATTTTAATCGTTTTTTTTTTTTTTCTTTTTTCTTTTGACACTAAACGACTTTACGGGAGTGGCGATTTGGCCTCACTAATCACACGCCCGTCACACTTACCAGGGAATCTGACTAAGAACCCTTGGATCAGCCGCTCTGGACAGGTTCGTAGTTTTTATTTTATCACACATAACAAAAATATTTAGCATGCTATATTCCAAGAATCAGTCTAAGGGACCATTCACACTGCCCGCACACTAATCACTCCGGTTTAGCGGTGAGGGCATTTCAGCAAATCACAGTTTTCTTTTTTCTTTTTTTTTTTTTTGCTAATTTTATTAGAAGTGCACAAAATGACGATTCATGTCACCACATGGTGCGGTGGTGCTGCTGTGCAGTGACATGTGGTGCCTCCCTGTGCACTGCCGCATGTCTGCATTTTACCGCAGCTTACGCACACCACACTTCTGGGCTACGTTGCAGTGTAAACGGGGCACATAAAAAAAATTCTGTGTCCTAGAGGTAACCATTGTTTATTCATTGTAGAAAAAAGCCAGTTGCCAAAGAACCCCAAATATTTATTTTTACCCAGTTTGTCTTCCTATTCCTCATTCTTTTATACATTGATAGCATTCCTAAAGATTATATGTCAGATGATGGTATCCTGCTGATGGCATTAGAGGAAGTAAACTCTGATGGGTTTTACTTCCTCTTTATTACCCTGCAAAATAAAAGCATAATGGGATAGTATGCATTGCATATTAGCCTATTATTTGTCACTTACCTGCATTCGAAGCCCGCTCTTAATCCCCGCAGCAGGCCGCATCTATGACTGCCTCTTTTCCTTCTGGGGCCGCAGACTCCAACTCTGTGACTGGCTGGAATCGCGTGACATCACTCCCGCGCATGCGCACGGGAGCCGCCAGTCACGGCACGATGCTAGTGGAGAAACGGCACGGCGGCCCGTGTTCACTGCGCATGTGCCGCTGACGTGGGCACATGCTAGTACACTGTATATCTCCTAAAACATACAGGTTTAGGAGATATTCACGGAACCTACAGGTAAGCCTTATTATAGGCTTACCTGTAGATTTTAGTGTTTGTAAAGGGTTTACAACCACTTTAAATAGTGCCCTCTCCACCCAGTCAATGTATTCGCTGTTGCTCTTTGCTTCTCGTACCTCCTTTTATGGTCAATAAACCATAAAACACCAGCCTCACCTATCTATATCCATTCCAATTCTGTGTCTTGAGCTTATTGTAGACATTCAGCCCTCTTGAACATTACCCTCTCCCCTCTTTGATATATGTCTGCAAACTTTCTCTGATGCATGGCAGCTGTTGCACATCAGGACTGCGTGACATCCAAATATCAGTTAATACTATCAGCATTTCCTCCATCGTAAGGACACACCAGCTGGTCCTCTGGACTACAGGGAGTGTTATTATTACTTACACTTCATTGCATCATGGGCATCAGTCTGGAAGACTTATTGCCCCTGACAATGCCCATACACTGTAATTCCATCCACCCCCATCATTCACAAAGCCAGAATAACTGAGAATAATGAGGCAAGACATAGTTAGTGTGTATGGGCATTGCCATGTTGGTATAACTTTCGGATTCATTTGTCATGTTGCATTGACACACAGTATCTCACAAAAGTGAGTACACCCCTGACATTTTTGAAAATATTTATTATATCTTTTCATGTGACAACACTGAAGAAATGACACTTTGCTACAATGTAAAGTAGTGAGTGTACAGCTTGTATAACAGTGTAAATTTGCTGTCCCCTCAAAATAACTCAACACACAGCCATTAATGTCTAAACCGCCTAAGTGAAAATGTCCAAATTGGGCCCAAAGTGTCAATATTTTGTTTGGCCACCATTTTTTTCCACCACTGCCTTAACTTTCTTGGGCATGGAGTTCACCAGAGCTTCACAGGTGGCCACTGGAGTCCTCTTCCAATCCTCCATGGCGACATCACTGAGCTGGTGGATGTTAGAGACCTTGTGCTCCTCCATGTTCCGTTTCAGGATGCCCCACAGATGCTCAATAGGGTTTAGGTCTGGAGACATGCTTGGCCAGTCCCTCACCTTTATGCTCAGCTTCTATAGCAAGGCAGTGGTGGTTTTGGGGGTTGTCGTTATGTTGGAATACTGCCCTGCGGCCCAGTCTCTAAAGGGGGGGATCATGCTTTGCTGCATTCATGGTTCCCTCAAAGCACTCTAGCTCCCCAGTGCCGACAGCACTCATGCAGCCCAAGACCATGACACTCCGACCACCATGCTTGACTGTAGGCAAGACACACTTGTCTTTGTACTCTTCACTTGGTTGCTGCCACACATGCTTGACACCATCTGAACCAAATAAGTTTACCTTGGTCTCATCAGACCACAGGACATTGTTCCAGTAATCTATGTCTTTAGTCTACTTGCCTTCAGCAAACTGCAGGCTTTCTTGTGCATCATCTTTAGAAGAGGCTTCCTTCTGGGATGACAGCCATGCAGACCAATTTGATGCAATGTGCGGCGTATGGTCTGAGCACTGACAGGCTGACCCCCCACCCTTTCAACCTCTGCAGCAATGCTGGCAGCACTCATAGGTCTATTTCCCAAAGACAACCTCTGGATATGACGCTGATCACGTGCACTCAACCTCTTTGGTCGACCATGGCGAGGCCTGGTCTGAGTGGAACCTGTCCTGTTAAACCGCTGTATGGTCTTGGCCCCCTTGCAGCAGCTCAGTTTCAGGGTCTTGGCCATCTTCTTATGGCCTAGGCAATCTTTATGTAGAGCAACAATTCTTTTTTTTTTTTTTTTTTTAGATCCTCAGAGAGTTCTTTCCTGTCCTGTTAAACCGCTGTATGGTCTTGGCCACCATGCTGCAGTTCAGTTTCAGGGTCTTCTTATAGCCTAAGCCGTCTTTATGTAGAGCAACAATTCTTTTATTCAGATCCTCAGAGACTTCTTTGCCATGAGGTGCCATGTTGAACTTCCAGTGACCAGTATGAGAGAGTGAGAGCGATAACACCAAATTTAACACACCTGCTCCCCATTCACACCTGAGACCTTGTAACACTAAGGAGTCACATGATACCGGGGAGGGAAAATAGCTAATTGGACCCAATTTGGACATTTTCACTTAGGGGTGTGCTCACTTTTGTTGCCAGCAGTTTAGACTTTAATGGCTGTGTGTTGAGTTATTTTGAGGGGACAGCAAATTTACACTGTTATACAAGCTGTACACTCACTACTTTACATTGTAGCAAAGTGTAATTTCTTCAGTGTTGTCACATGAAAAGATAGAATAAAATAATTACAGAAATGTGAGGGGTGAACTCATTTTTTGTGAGATACTGTATATGGCTCCATTTAAGTCCTGATTGTCCTTATTCCCAGTGCTAGAATATCCACATGTGCAAAGTCCCTTAATTAACAATCCTTTTCAAGTGATATACTCACCAATTTGCTAAATGTTTATCGGATATTAAGACCCCACTTGTATAATGGGTCAAATCACACTTGTGTTCAACAATAATCCAGTGTCACTCTCTCCTCTTCCCTCTGCTGCTTGTCATGTCTTCTGTGCAATAATTCCTCATAGACATATAAAAACAAAAACCATCACAGCGTTATACTGTCAAACCAAAACTGTGGTCCCAACACTTTATTTATTGTGCTCACATAAACATGTAGTGATCCCAAGCTGTACCACCAACAATCTTCCACCACCAAGTGTCCCGTCATGCAGTGGTGCCTTATCAGAGCCATGCAATCAAAATCTGTCTAGCATGAACCCAATCTCCTCTTCTCCACTACCTTCTCCAGATTCACCAATCCACCTCATAAAAAAGAGCTTCCAATAGTGTAGTATTTTAAGTAAAAGCATACAGTGCCTTGAAAAAGTATTCATACTCCTTGAAATTTTCCACATTTTGTCATGTTACAACCAAAAACGGAAATGTATTGTATTGGGATTTTATGTGATAGAACAACACAAGGTGGCACATAATTGTGAAGTAAAAGAAAAATGATAAATGTTTTTTAAAACATTTTACAAATAAATATGTGAAAAGTGTGGCGTGCATTTGTGTTCAGCCCCCCTGAGTCAATACTTTGTAGAACCTCCTTTCACTGCAATTACAGCTGCAAGTCTTTTTGGGTATGTCTCTACCAGCTTTGCACATCTAGAGAGTGACTTTTTTGCCCATTCTACTTTGCAAAATAGCTTAAGCTCTGTCAGATTGGATGGAGAGCGTCTGTGAACAGCAAGTCTTGCCACAGATTCTCAATTGGATTTAGGACTTTGATTAGGCCATTCTAACATATGACTATGCTTTGATCTAAACCATTCCATTGTAGCTCTGGTTGTATGTTTATAGTCCTGCTGGAAGGTGAACCTCCACCCCAGTCTCAATCTCAAGTCTGTTGCAGACTTTACCAGGTTTTCTTCCAAGATTGCCCTGTATTTGGCTCCATCCATCTTCCCATCAACTTGGACCAGCTTCCCTGTCTCTGCTAAAGAAAAGCATCCCCACAATATCATGCCCTGTTTCATGGCTCTTGATTTTCACGGTGGGGATGGTGAGTTCAGGGTGATGTGCAGCGTTCGTTTTCCGCCACACATAGCATTTTGCTTTTAGGCCAAAAAGTTAAATTTTGGTCTCATCTGACCAGAGCACCTTCTTCCACATGTTTGCTGTGTCCCCCACATGGCTTCTCGCAAACTGCACATGGGACTTCTTATGGTTTTCTATCAACAATGGCTTTCTACTTGCCACTCTTCCATAAAGCCCAGATTTGTGGAGTGCACAACTGATAGTTGTCCTGTGGACAGATTCTCCCACCTGAGCTGTGGATATCTGCAACTCCTCCAGAGTTACCATGAGCCTTTCAGCTGCTTCTCTGATTAATGCTCTCCTTGCCCAGTCCTGTCAGTTTAGGTGGATGACCAGGTCTTGGTAGGTTTGCAGTTGTGCCATGCGCTTTCAATTTTCGAATGATGGATTGAATAGTGCTCCATGAGATGTTCGAAGCTTGGGATATTTTTTTTATAACCTAACCCTGCTTTAATGATGCTGTTTGTTTACTAAGGTTCTCTAACAAACCTCTGAGGTCTTCACAGAACAGCTGCATGTTACTTAGAGTAAATTACACACAGGTGGACTCTATTTACTAATTAGGTGACTTCTGCAGGTATTTGGTTCCACTATAATTTTGTTAGGGGTATCAGAGTAAAGGGGGCTCAATACAAATGCACACCACACTTTTCAGATATTCATTTGTAAAATATTTTGAACCATTTATCATTTTTCTTCGACTTCACAATTATGTGCCCCTTTGTGTTGGGCTATCACATAAAATCCCAATAAAATACATATACGATTTTGGTTGTAACATGACAAAATGTGGAAAATTTCGAGGGGTATGAATACTTTTTCAAGGCACTGTATATTTATTTTCCAAGATGCTTACATATACAAGGGAAAAATCACATCCATTCAAAGATGGCTGCACCACAACTTCAAGTTCCTGTGATGACATCACTTCCTCTACATGTTCCATCCATCCATCTTTGAATGCATCAAGCTGGGTGCAATGGCAGATGGCTTAAAAGGTAGTTTGGTTTGCATCACCTGTGGTAAAAATGCTGCTTAAATTGTCTTGCAGTGTACATGAGTACAGACTATCCAGCTGGCTTGGCCAACAAGAGGATATTCACCGAATTGTCCTGTACCAATCCGACTACTGCCTTACACCATGGACCCAGCGCTGCATACGGCAGGCGGACTGTATCCTCATTGTTGGGCTGGGAGAGCAGGAACCCACTGTTGGAGAGGTAAGTGCCCATTAAAATGGAGATTCTATGCAGTACACTTATAATTTTCTAGCCACTTTGCTACTGAAGGTATACTGTATGGCTGACACGTTTAGCTAGCTGGGACTGATGTATCAAGATGTTAGTAGTTAGCACTGGCCACACATGCTGCATTCTCCTTGGTTTACCATTAATTATATAGTGCAAGGACCTTCCTAATATGGTGTGCATTGAAAGGATCTTTAGGTGGGTGGGCCCTTGTACTACATAGATGGTAAGTCTAGAGTTTGCAGAATCAGATTGTAATGTGCTTGGCAGCTTATAAATGGTAAATATTTTATACAGCCAGGAACTAGTATCTGGCTCTCCAATTACAGGTTTTAATTTCAGAGAGGTTTATGGTTAATTGGTGGCAGTGAGGAAACTTCAACTTTTAGTAAGGTAATCATAATTGTCAGAGTAAAGCATGGCGTATGCCATATGGCTGTCAAAAGAGGGTTTTCTAGACCATTTTAAGCATAAACATGTACACTTGGATTATAAGGCACTTTATGCTGTTGTAAAGTGAAAAGATGAATCCAGCATGGATTATTCCGGGGAAGAAACTTTCACTGGATAAGGGTTTCACACCTTGTGGGCAAAAAAGGTATCTATTGGTGCGTAACACATGAGATGGTCACCTGAACCAAAAGTGAATGGACAGATCAAGAAGCATTCATCTTGTGTCAGAGGCCAGTTGTGTTGATGACCCTTTGATACAAGAAGTCCAAAGGAAAGGAAATATAACTATTTTTTAGGTAACAATAGTTATATGCATGAACTGTTACAGTGAACCCGACAAGAACCACAACAGCAAGCCCAGTCCAGTATAAACATTGCAATTATATTCAATTTTTCTGCAGTTTGCACTTATGTAATTACTGAAGAATAAACTGCTAGAAAACAGCACCTGCCCCGCCCACCTACTATCCCATGTGATTACAGACAGCCAATTGTGTAAAGCTGGACATAGACGGTTTAAATCTCAGCCGGTTCAGCAGGGACTGGCCAAGATTTGATGTATGCATGTATGAGCAGACTGAATGTACCCAATTTGATCGATCAACTAGGGTACAACCAGCCTACTGTATTTTGAATGCGATTATTGCAAGACGAAGTTTATAGCCACCCCCGCCCCCTGGGAATGTGGGTTGCAGAAAGAAACTTGCCGCCTCTATGGCCAGCCTAAGCCAGAATGCACATCTAGAGCTATTGCCAGTTTTTTCATTGTTTTCATTCCTGCTCTAGAGACGATCACAACCTAAGGCTAAACTTTAGCGGGGCTGTGCAGAATCATTTCTGATGTGATTGCTGACAGGCCTTGAGACTGATATATTAAATCTGGTAAAAAGAAAATTATCACAAAATGGACAACCATTAGGATTCTTATTTTTCTGTTCCTTAACACGACAGGAGAAACCTGGTTGCTTTCTATTCTAATTAAATTTTGTTATATTTCAATTTCTCTGGGGTTAATGCATCACCCACCTAGACATAAACCAGAGAATCATTGGGTAATACACTTTAATACAAAAGATGACATGAAAGTAGGTGAAGATTTCATAAATAATGTTGGCCGGTTAAAAAAATGGATACTGGGCTGAGAGTACTTGTCCAAAACATGCTGTTGATGTAGATATAATTTAAATGGAAGCGGCACAGACAATTCATGTAGGGAGTATACTGTTATAATAATCCCTCTTTTACAATAACGTATTATGCTCATTTCCTTGTAATGTAGCACCTCATTTCATCTCTTGTGCTTGAACATGTACCGACCCCAGCTGTGGATCTGTATTCATTTCCAGAAAATAAATCCTATTTGTACTTAGTTTAGTTTGTAATTACTATTTCCCTCCTGTGCAGCTCTGCAACACAAGCCTTCATATTTATAGATAATTACACAGAGCAGCACAATAAGTAGACCTGACTGTCAGCGAGAAGACACGGTGGCAGAGCCAAGCCGCAGAGCTCTTGACAACCTGTACAGTCAATCATGCTCTAATATTGATGGCCTTGGAGTTGTGTATCTCAAACATTGGTTTGATTTCCACTTTAATAGACTTCCTGCCCAGGCGTGCAGAGGCTTATGGCAATCAGTAGGCAGCTAAGGATTTTTTAAATCTGTATATGCTGTACCAGTCTAGTGAATCTAGAAGTGATGCACAGTTTCTGCCAGGACTCATGGTCATTAGACATCTTAAAATCATCTTTGAATTAAAGGAAACCTGTCAGTACGCTAAAGAGATACTTGGGCTGGCACTATTGGCCACTTTCTGAGATTGATAGTTGCCTCTTTTTTTTTTTTGCCAATCCTTTGACATCAACGTTTGAGCCATGGACCTGGAATGAGCACACAGTCCAGAAGTTACGACTTAATTGCTTCATGCTTCTTTCTAAGTCAGTGGAAATATTGAGGGATCAGAAAGACAGCCAGGCATCTAACATTTTCTTTCATGTTTTTTATGACATTCTTCCTTTAAAAAGAGAAACCACAGCGTCTGTCCCATTGGGATGATTTTCCTTCACTATGATTTTCCTTCACTCCTGTTCCAGAACCACAACAAGAGAAAGCAAATCCCTTCAAAGTGAAGAAAATCCCTGGTAGTCATCATTGTCGACAGAACTAGTGACCCATTTCCCTTCTATTCCTCTATTCACCTGGACCAAATAGAGAGGGTGAATCTCCCTGTCGTGGAACTCAGACAGCAGGTTAAAAAAATAGGGGTTCTAGTACATTTCACCTTTATTTAGTAGAGCTGTTCACCAGTACAAGCAAAATGTAACACAAAATAATATTCTATCAGCTTAATACTACACAATATCAGCAACATTCGGATATAAACTTCAGGAAGATACAGGAGACTTTGTCAAGACATAAAGAACAAGCTAAGCATAATACACAATTCCGGGAACATCTCTAAAGTTTTTCTTTTATATTTGAAAGTTTGAAAAACTTAGACCTGAACCAGGGATGGGGAAAAAGTAGGGTCAGTGGATAAGTGAACCTGATGTAAAGGGGAATATGCTCCTTACAGAGGGGAACTCCAGATAAGTGAGATCTAAAATAGGTAAATGAAACAAAGAAAAAAAAAAGGGGACGCTGCAAAGGGTGAAGGAAGTGAAAAGTAAAGAGGGGGGTAGGTGAAAGGGAGTGGAGGATGAGGAAGAAGAAAGAGTCCATCCCCCTTAGCCCTTAAACCCCCACCCTCAAACGACACAGGGAGCAGAAGGAGGTGTAACGGGGACCTCACAACTACTGCAAGTTCCAGTAAAGTGGTCTCAATGTTGACCTAAAAATCCGAAAGTGTATTAAAAGATCATAGCTCTTGTTTATATTTGGCTGGGCATTTGAATTCCTCCAAGTAAAACCACTTTTGGGTTTGGACAGAGCTCATGTCACTAAGGGCCGCAGTAAGATCTTCCGTCTCTTGAATGCCATTCACCCTGACAAACCATTGTTTTAGGGTTATTAGATTTCCAGGAACTCGGAATACAATATGCAAAAACAGAATATTTGAGGGAAATACAACTCGTCAACCTATTAATGAACATCAATCAAGTTAGTGTCACTCTGACCCTTATAAGCATATACAACAAAACAATGTTCCCCACCACAACCAGTGGGTACAAACAGATGGTCATGGGAGTGACACAAAAACAGTGGTAAGGGTTTGGAATTAATGTGTATACTTTATTATAAAGAGTAAGCCTGTATGATCACACTAGACATGTACTAACCTATCACTAGTCTAAAACATATAAGCTTCGGGTCTATAAAAATACCCTACTGATACCAGCACCATGACCAAAAAAAGTGACAGTAAATCAAAAGAACAAAAAACAAGTGACACAAAACACATAACAAACAATGATACATGCCGGATGCCAAGTTATCTATGTGCAGTGGGCAACCCACGGCAAACCGCCCTATATATATGAATAACAATTCTGTTTTAATGGGCTGTCCCGCTGCACAGAGGCCCCTGGAGGCTCGAGCCACAATGGGGGTGGGGTGGAGGGGAGGGAAGGGGAGGCGGGACCATGGAGTTGGCAGCTGCTGTAAAAATGGCAAATATGTTGCTGTGTAAAAAAAATTGAGAAAGACCCCAAAACAGTCCCAACGCATGAAGATTATCATTGCACTGTCCCGGAATTCAATGGAGCAAATTTAATGCCTTTCATATCAAAAACTTCCTGGACATTTAACAGGTGTAGTGACACAGCAGACTCATAAGGGTGCCGATTATCTTCCACTATTCTGCACGGCAACCCCTAATTATCCCAAGGAGCGATTTCTTCTGCACAATGATGCATCCGTGGAAAATTCAAGACTGTATGGTCAGTGCATGGATATATGATGTGTAGGTGTAGTGTAAACATCAGTAATGTTGCAGAGGAAGCAACCACTGTATTTGCCACTAGGAGAAGGAGCTGTAGCATTCACCGGTGTGTATAACCATCCATCGGTAGCAAGATAATGAAACAGGTACTTCATCCTGGGATGCAACAGATCATTCCTCAGAAATGCAAACCTCGATTGTTGGTAAACTCTAAATCCTCCCATTGATGGTGAATATCCCCAGCTGCTGTCCACGTCTCCAGCGGTCCCCAGCTGCCTCACTGCTCCCAGCTCGATTCAGCCTCCTTCACGGACATATGACGCTAGTGACGTCAACACATTTCTCTTGGAATTGCTTAGCTTTGTTTGGACAATAGGACAGCCCTTCACCTGTTCCTTTTCACGGCGTCGGATGGGGGGACGTCTTCTGGGGTTCGCAGACCGGTGGCTTGCTCGCATTCCCGACCGTTGGGTCCGGAAAGTGGTGTCCACCAGGTACAGGATAGAGTTCAACACTCTACACCCAGACAGGTTCTTCCCATCAAACTTAGGGCTCCCGCAGGCATGCCGGGAGGCCCTCTTCGGGGCTGTACAAGCACTCTCGCACCAAGGGGGGATCGTGCCAGTGCCTACAGTGGAGAGGTTTCAAGGTTTTTACTCAAGCCTGTTTGTGGTCCCCAAAAAAGGGGGGGGGGTCCGGCCAGTACTGGACCTGAAGGCCCTGAACCGGTATGTCAGGGCGTGGAAATTCCGGATGGATTCTATCCACTCGGTTTTGGCCACCCTCCATCAGGGGAAATTTCTGGCGTCTCTGGACATCAGGGATGCGTACCTCCATGTACCTATTTGTCCACGGCATCAGCGCTTCCTTTGCCTTGCAGTGGGAGACCTCCATTATCAATTTGTGGCACTCCCTTTCAGTCTGGCCTCAGCCCCTTGAGTTTTCACAAAACTGGTAGCTCCGGTATTGACGTTGCTGCGACAGAGAGGCATTGCGGTAGTAGCCTACCTAGACGACCTGCTCCTGCGAGCGGAGTCTGCCTCATCTCTGGAGGAGAATGTGAGAATCACAATGACCTCGCTGCAGGACTTCGGCTGGTTGCTCAACCTGCAGAAGTCGACGGTGTCTCCATCCTGTCGCCTGGAGTATCTGGGCCTGATTCTGGACACAGAGCAGGCAAAAGTGTTCCTTCCTCCAGCCAAATTGCTGTCACTGCAGTCAGCAGTGCGAATCCTCCTGTCGCACCGACGGTATCATTACGATTCTGTAAGCAGGTGCTGGGGCTCATGGTCTCGACTTTCGAGGCGATACCGTACGCCCAGAGTCACACTCGTATTCTTCAGCGAGCAATCCTGGCTCGGTGGGACAGGTCCCCTCGGTCCTTGGACCTTCTGATCCGTCTGAGCTCTTACCTGGTGGCTTTGGGACTCGGCGTTGATTCAGGTGAAGTTGTTCCTGCCCCTTCAGTGGGTGATCATCACCACGGATGCCAGTCTTTCAGGCTGGGGCGGGATCCTAGGACAGATGTCTGCCCAGGGCCGTTGGTCGACACAGGAGGCTCGCCTCCCCATCAATGTGCTGGAACTGAGAGCAATCAGATTGTGCCTATCTCACTGGACAGTGAGGTTGCAGGGTCTTCAGATTCAGTCAAACAATGCCACGGCAGTGGCATATGTGAACCATCAGGGCGGCACGAGGAGTCCAGCGGCGGCGGCAGAGGCAGCTCTGATACTGCGTTGGGCGGAACGTCACGTTCCGGCAATCTCTGCCATTTACATTCCAGGTGTGGAAAACTGGCAGGCGGACTTTCTCAGTCGCCAGACCAGGGAGAGTGGTCTCTCCATCCGGAGGTATTCACCCAGATTTGCCGCAGATGGAGGACGCTGGACGTGAATCTCATGGCGTCTCGGTTCAATCTGAAAGTGAAGACCTTTGTGTCCAGAACGAAGGATCCGTTGGCAGTGGCCACGGACGCTCTGGTGGCCCCCTGGGGCCGTTACCGCCTTCTGTACGTCTTCCCTCCGATAAAACTTCTACCGCAATTGATACGCAGGATAGTGGCGGAGGGAATACCAATAATCCTGGTGGCTTCAGATTGGCCTCGGCGCACTTGGTACGCCGACGTGGTGCAAATGGTGGCAGACACTCCCTGGCGGCTCCCTCTGCGAGACGATCTACTGTCTCAGGGACCTATCTTGCACCCAGCTTTACCCTCGCTGGATTTGACGGCCTGGCTATTGAGTCCCAGGTGCTAAGAGACAGGGGAGTCGCTGACTCCTTGATCCCTACCTTGTTGAAGGCTCACAAGTGTACTTCTCGCAAGATTTACCACCGCACCTGGAAGGCTTATATAGCTTGGTGCGAGGCGGAGGGTCATAACCCTCGCTCTTATGTGGTGTCTAGGGTCCTGACTTCGCACTCGTTGATTCATACCTTTGTACAAGGTGTGCGACATGTGACGCCTCTGGTGAAGGCCCCGATGGCCCCGTGGGATCTGAATTTGGTGCTTTCTGTACTTCAGAAACCGCCCTATGAAAATATCAGGGAGATTTCCTTACAACTGCTGTCGCAGAAGGTGGCTTTTTTGGTAGCCATCACTTCCGCCAGACGGGTGTCTGAGTTGGCAGCACTATCGTGCAAGTCTCCCTACCTGGTCCTGCACAAGGACAAGGCGGTCTTGCGACCCTCTCCTTCTTTCCTTCCGAAGGTGGTTTCTTCTTTTCATATTAACGAAGATATTGTTCTTCCTTCATTGTGCCCACGTCCATCGCACCCAAAAGAATTTGAGTTGCATGTCCTGGATGTAGTAAGGGCCTTACGAGTGTATTTAGCTGCTACAGCTTCTTTTCGGAAGTCTGATGCTCTATTTGTAGGGTCTGCTCAAAGGTTTGGCGGCCTCGTCGGCTACGGTTTTCCGTTGGATTAGACAGACCGTGACCTATGCATATTCTGTTCGGGCAAGGTTCCCCTTTTTCCGGTCACGGCTCATTCTACCCGGGCTGTTAGCACTTCCTGGGCTTTCAGACACCAGGCCTCGGTGTCACAGGTGTGCAAGGCGGCCACTTGGGCCTCAGTACACACTTTCATTACGTTTTATAAGATTGATTTGTTAGCATCTTCGGATGCTGCCTTTGGCCGCAAAGTTTTGCAGGTGGCAGTGTAGGCGCATCTGGCGCCTCCTTAGAGGTTCTGTTGGGTACAGTTGTTATAGTTTACCCACCCCTCTTTTTGACACAGCTTTGGGACATCCCCACATGTCATGAAGAGCTGCGTCTGTCCGTGAACGTAGGAGAAAAAGGGATTTTATTAAAACTTACCGTAAAATCCTTTAATCCGAGTTCACTGACAGACGCAGCACCTACCCCTCTGTGCTCGTTTTCGGTGCGGCTTGTATACCAACTGCTGAGCTAGGCTACAGTGCCTTGCGAAAGTATTCGGCCCCCTTTGAACTTTGCGACCTTTTGCCACATTTCAGGCTTCAAACATAAAGATATAAAACTGTAATTTTTTGTGAAGAATTAACAACAAGTGGGACACAATCATGAAGTGGAACGAAATTTATTGGATATTTCAAACTTTTTTAACAAAAAACGGAAAAATTGGGCGTGCAAAATTATTCAGCCCCTTTACTTTCAGTGCAGCAAACTCTCTCCAGAAGTTCAGTGAGGATCTCTGAATGATCCAATGTTGACCTCAATGACTAATGATGATTAATAGAATCCACCTGTGTGTAATCAAGTCTCCGTATAAATGCACCTGCACTGTGATAGTCTCAGAGGTCCGTTTAAAGCGCAGAGAGCATCATGAAGAACAAGGAACACACCAGGCAGGTCCGAGATACTGTTGTGGAGAAGTTTAAAGATTTCCCAAGCTTTAAACATTCCAAGGAGCACTGTGCAAGCGATAATATTGAAATGGAAGGAGTATCAGACCACTGCAAATCTACCAAGACCTGGCCGTCCCTCTAAACTTTCAGCTCATACAAGGAGAAGACTGATCAGAGATACAGCCAAGAGGCCTGGGATAATCTTCCCCTCTCCCTCATAGGGAGAATTAATCTGATTAAAATGAAAATACTCCCAATTTTTTTATATGCCCTAAGGCATGCCCCAGTATGGATCCCCAAGTCCTTCTTCCGTCAATTTGACTCAATTACTATCCCTTTTCTGTGGAGGGCTAAGCCTCCCAGAATAAATAAATCCATCCTAAAACGTCCTTGGTTGGAGGGCGGCCTGGCATATCCTGATCTCCAAAAATATTACTTTGCGGCCTTACTTACCCATGCCCACAATTGGGTGGTATCAGATGATTCCAACGCTGCTGTAGTTCTGGAGGCGGCTCTACTGGGGTCCTACGAGTCTTTGAGAAATAGCCTACATAGGGGAGTCAGGGCACAATTCCCTTTTACGACGTCAATGCAAACGGTAATCAAAGTCTGGCAGCTTCTGGTTTGTAAGCGTCCCGACTCCCTGTCGTGGTCTCCTGAAGTCCCCATTTGGTTTAATCCCCAGCTCTCTCAGTTCTTGATGGTCCCTGATCCGGGCTTTTGGGCAGCGAGGGGGGTGAAGAGCCTGGAGCACTTGTTGGTGGATGGTCACTTCCCCTCCTTCGATTCCTTTAAAGAACGTTTTGGGCTCCTTAATCAGCATTTCTTTAAATACTTACAAATCTGCCATGCCTTCAACGCGCAATTTGGCTCTGGTCCTCCGTCTCTACTCCGATCATCTTTGGAATCCTCCCTTCGGGAGACTTCTTTGGTGAAACCTACCTCCTCCCTCTACAAGGCCCTCCAACCCTCGGTCCACTTCGGAATGGAGGGCTTATATGACAAATGGAAGGAAGTGTGCTCTGGGCTGGAGGCGGAGGACTGGGAAGACATGTGGGATTATCCATTTACATATTTGATTTTGGCCAGGGATCGCTTAATTCAATATAAAATACTACACCATGTTTATATGACTCCACATAAACTCTCTAAAATCTATCCCAACTCTAATATGGCATGCTGGAAATGTGGGAGTGCTGGAGCTGATTCTATTCATATGTTCTGGACATGCTCTGTAATTAAAAACTTTTGGAGTGTAGTTTTGGCCTTTATTGAAACACTCACTACTATCCATATTCCCACTAAGATTGAGATCTGTCTGCTGGGATTGGTGGGGGATCTGGCCCACCGCCGAGCAGTCAGAACTCTCCTGGGTCTACTCCTTTTCTATGCCAGGAAGGCTATTCTCCTACGTTGGAAACAGGCGCTGGCCCCCACACTTGACTCTTGGAAAGCCTTAATAAATTCTGTAATTCCCCTTTACAAAGCTACATATGCCGCTAGGGGATGCCCAACCAAGTTTGATAAAGTATGGCATATATGGTTGGAATCAGATTCTACTAATGCCTCAATGTGAGGGCCAGGATAAATATGTCTAAGTTTACTCAATGATCCGGTGGTCATTCTTCATGAGTGTGTCTCCTGTCTGCTTCCATAAAACAGTCTT
>BLSH010555640.1:588211-600375 GCA_018402905.1 Glandirana rugosa
CCTCAATTGATCCGTCCCTTTTCTTGTTGACCGGGGAGGGTACCCCGGCAGAAGACAAGGGTGTATTTGGGAGGTGTATGTCACGGAACGCTTTCATAAGCCGGGGGAACCTTGAAACGCTGGAAAACAGTGTAAAGTCCGAAATTTGTATTTCTATATTTTGACATTAAAAAACACTTCTTAGTTGTTCACCCTGTGTTAGTACTTTACCTTGTTTTAAATAACCTATAAAGTTTGAAAAAATTGTTTATTTTTTGCCTTTTTAACCCGCACGTTTTAATAAGTCGGGGGAATTCAATTATGAAACATCGTGGTGGAAGACGATCTGTGGAAAGAACTGAAAACTGCTGTTCACAAACGCTCTCCATCCAACCTCACTGAGCTCGAGCTGTTTTGCAAGGAGGAATGGGCTAAAATTTCAGTCTCTCGATGTGTAAAACTACTAGAGACATACCCCAAGCGACTTACAGCTGTAATTGCAGCAGAAGGTGGTGCTACAAAGTATTAACTTAAGGGGGCTGAATAATTTTGCACGCCCAATTTTTCCGTTTTTTATTTGTTAAAAAAGTTTGAAATATCCAATAAATTTTGTTCCATTTCATGATTGTGTCCCACTTGTTGATTCTTCACAAAAAATTACAGTTTTATATCTTTATGTTTAAAGCCTGAAATGTGACAAAAGGTCGCAAAGTTCCAAGGGGGCCGAATACTTTCGCAAGGCACTGTATGTGGAGGGTTTATGTGGGAACAGAAGACGGCCCCATGGGAGGGGCCAGTTGTTCTTTTCCCTGCCTAGTTAACTCCTAGTGGGACAAGCATAAACTCCACATGTCATGAAGAGCTGCGTCTGTCAGTGAACTCGGAGAAAAAGAATTTTACGATAAGTTTTAATAAAATTCCTTTTTTGTGCTTAAATTGGAACTTGTTTGTTTCTGTTTCAATATTGATATATATAATATATAATATATATGGTTAACTGAAGTGGATTTGTTAGCGTATTTGAGATGCATTGGGCATATTTACTATTTCCAGTTGCCAGCAAAGTGCCAGCTGAGCTGAGGCAACGTCCCAGGACATGTGACCCGCTGCAGCTTAGCCCCGCCCCAAGCCAGACCATTGCAACCAGGGAATTTCCTTCACAGTAAGCTGTGTCATGGCTTACTTATGTTGAAGGAGGGGAGCATGTGCAGTATGTGGGAAAGGTGGAGAGGCTCTATGAGCCTGCAGATCGCAGAGCGGCTCTCCAATGACATGCTGCTAGGTCCTACCCTGCTCCTTTTTTCTTAATGAACATCTAAGCCTCCTGGGGTATATGACGTTCACAAAAAAACCTGATTTGTGCAGCAGAGGGGTGGGTGCAAGGCAACGTTCATTCAGGCTGAAGATTTGCTTTAAAGATAGAGTTGTTTTGTCACAGTAACACTAGACATATTTTCTGCAAAGCGAGGACAGTCTTTTAGGAGAATAACTTCATAACAATTGTGAAGCATGATGGAAATGTTATGGTTTGAGGTAGTGTTACTGCTTCAGGGCCTGGGCAGCTCACAGTCATCAAGACAACTATACGTTCTGCATCATATCAAAGTGTAATTTGAATGTGAGGCTATCTCTCCAAAAGCACACTAGCAAATCTACCAAGGAATAGCTCAGAAAGAATATGGGGTTACTGACTGCCTTAGTCAAAAACCTGATCTGATTCCCACTGAAATTTTGTAAGAAGGTTTTGAAATAGGCAGTTGTCATGGACCCCCGTCATCAACAGGATAATGTCCGCCGTATAAAAGCTTCCTTGCCCGGTAACAGCACGATCTAAGACCCCTTAGCTCATCCTTTCATTTGTCGAGACCGCAGTGTAGGGAAGCAAAGGCTGTTTATTCAAACACATGTACAGAGAGATATACAGTCAAAGGACAATGCCCCCTCCTTTGCATAATGACACAGGGCAGGGTAAACTTTACATCTTGTAACAATAGACACACAGGTGTGTTCAACTTTCCAGCAGTAGACTGTCTTTTCAGCAGAGAGGCTGTTGGAGGAATTTCCCCTCCCCTCTCCTCCCTGCCCCGGTCTTCATGCTAAAAACAGATAATACGAACAGTACAGAGGAGACGGGTGTGGTATCAATGGTGGCCAATCATAGTTTCACAAGCCCTGCTGGGAGAAGTGTGACTGCCTGGTAATTTAGGAACATTGGACAGCAGTCACACTTTAAATCTGGGCAACAAAGTGCTGTATGGTCGGTGAAAACAGTGTTATTTCTTATGTCAGTGTCACATGTAATGACCGGGGCACACCAGGCAAATATACCCAGAAATAGTACCGTACAAGCACATAACATTAGATAACTTGGCTGGTTCATGGAACAGGTAATCCAGGGAAACAACGATAGAGACTAAATAGAACTGGTACTGTCACAGCAGTTAATGTAAGAAAAACCCACAAACATTTTGCATGGAAAAGTGGTCAGAAATGTCAGTGTCAGCTTTAGATGGGTGGTCCTCTTTGAAAGATTTCTCCTCACTCCTGTGACAGCCAGTGGCGTTTTTAATCAGTTTTTGTCCTGTTAAAAATGACAAGTAAGACAGTGGGGAGTACAGACAGCTGTAAAAACAAGACAAAGGTTCCAACTTTTCCCTACTGTATACATTGGTTTGTTTTTTGTTGCTTTATATGACCGTAGAAATAGACCCACTTAGCTCTGTAGGGTATGCATTGATGGTCTTCTGTCCTACAGAAATTGTGGACTATGATTCATCATGTTCCATAACTTCATTTGTTTTGTATTTCAGCTGGAGAAGATGCTTGAGAACACTGCTGTGCGGGCTCAGAAACAACTGATCATCCTCCATAAGGAAGATGGTCCACCACCATCCCGTACTGTTGAATGGCTCAATATGAGGAGCTGGTGTTCAGGCCATCTCCACTTGAGCTGTCCTCACCGTGTCTTCTCCAAGAGGAGCCTGCCAAAGCTGGTAAGACCTTGCAGTGTGATCCAGGCTGAATCTACAATAGCTGGGTTATGTTTACCTATATTTATTGTTAAATGCAAATGATTTTGGTAACAGTCAGGAAGGGAGATATTAACCAGTTCCCTACCGAGTCATATTAAAATGATGTCGGCAGGAACCGCTCGTTGATCCGGGCCGACGTCACATGACGTCGGGCGCTTCTCGCCGCCACTGCGGGCAGAGCGGCGATCGCGGATCGATCGTGTGCCGGGGGGTCGTGTCCCCCCCAATCGGGGTAAAGAGACAATAAAATTGGCTCTTTACCACGTGACCGGCTGTGTCCAATCACAGCCGGTCACTACCGACCTCCTCGTGCACGCCGCTCGTACAAAGCCCAGCTCCGATCAGTGTAAAGATCCAATACAATTGGCTCTTAATCACAGCCGGTCACTACCGACCTCCACGTGCACGTCCCTCGGACAAAGCCCAGCTCCGATCAGTGTAAAGATCCAATAGAATTGGCTCTTTACCACGTGACCGGCTGTGTCAATCACAGCCGGTCATGTGATGTAAACAAACCGAGGTAACAAGCTGTTACCTCGGTTCTCCCTGTCACACACCGATCGTGTGTGAGAGGGAGATTGCGGTAACAGCTTGTTACCGCCTACTGTACACCAAGCACACTGATCACCCCCCCAATAAAGAGGACCTGTCACCACCCCATCAAAATACCTGTCACAGCCCATCAGAGTACCTGTCACCTGTCCATCAAAGTACCCAAGTACCTGTCACCTGTCCATCAAAGTACCCGAGTACCTGTCACCTGCCCATCTGAGTACCTGTTACCTGCCCATCTGAGTACCCGTCACCATCCCATCTGAGTACCCGATTACCTGTCACCAACCCATCTGAGTACCCGAGGACTTGTCAACAGACCATCAGAGTACCTGTCACCTGCCCATCTGAGTACCCAAGTACCTGTCAGCAGCCCATTAGCGTACCCGAGTACCTGTCACCTGCCCACCCGAGTACCTGTCACCTGCCCACCTGAGTACCCGAGTACCTGTCACCAGCCCTTCACATTACCTGAGTACCTGTCACCAACCCATCTGAGTAACCAAGTAACTATCTGCAGCCCATCAGAATACCCAAGTACCTTTTACCAGTCCATCAGATTACCTGAGTACCTGTCTACAGCCCATCAAAGTACCTAAGTACCTATCTGCAGCCCATCAGAATACCAGAGTACCTATCTGCAGCCCATGCCTCATAGAATATACCTCGGGTGTTTGCTTTCCAAAATGGGGTCATTTTGTGGGTAATTCCACTGTCCTGGTGCTCCAGGGCCTTCAAAAGTGTGATAGGTATGAATGAAATTTTATGTGTAATTTATGCTCCTAGAACGCCTGACGGTGCTCCCTGCATGTTCGGCCTCTGTATGTGGCCAGGGTGTGAAAAAGTCTCACACAGAATATATTTTGTGGGTTAATTTGTGCTATGTGTTAGAAATACCTTATAAATTGACCACTTTGTGTAAAAATAAAAGCGTTTTCATTTTCTTTCCATGTTTTTCGAAGACTTGTGAAAAAAAATGAACCATTCAAAAGACTCATAATGCCTTATAGAATATAGGATAGGTGTTTGCTTTCCAAAATGGGGTCATTTTGTGGGTAATTCCATTGTCCTGGTGCTCCAGGGCCTTCAAAATTGTAATAGGTGGTTAGGAAATTAGATGTGAAATTTCTGCTCCTAGAATGCCTGACGGTGCTCCCTGCATGTTGGACCCCTCTATGTGGCCAGGCTGTGTAAAAGTCTCACACATGTGGTATTGCCATACTTGGGATGAGTAGCAGAATATATTTTAGGGGGTAATTTTTGCTATGTACATGCAATGTGTTAGAAATATCTTATAAATTGACCACTTTGTGTAAAAATAAAAGCATTTTCATTCTCTTACCACGTTTTTCGAAGACTTGTGGGTAAAAATGAACCATTCAAAAGACTATGTACAGAAGAATGTTGCGCTAGGAACATAAACGTCGTTACAAATAGCAGCTGGCACAAAAATGTTGAACTAAACATCCACAAAAAATGATAAATGATATGGTGCAGCGCTCAAATAATGGTTGCAAATCTTGGATTGTCAGTTCTAGGTAAATAGAACTCCTAAACCATGTTTTACAAAGTAATCCAATATCGGCAACCGCTATTACTGTCCCTTACCGACTGGAGATGACCCCCGTCACAGAGGTCAAAAAGGTCTTCTCAACTCCCAAACAGGCAACCGGGTACAAGCAATCTTCCAAATGGTCAAACGTTACTGGAACTCCGGGCATTGATCATAAAAAAGGAGAAAGCTTTTCATGGTGTAGTATCTTAGAGGTTCATAGGGGGAACATTCGGAAAGGATAGAACCTATCCCCACCAAAGGAAGGATAGGGACCACCACCTGGCACCCCACTCAGTGACTCCCACTAAACAGAAGAGAACCAAAGGGTGGATAGCGCCCAGAACCGCCACTTATGAAAGTGGAACCCCTACAAAAGGATAGAGAGGAGAGACTACCACCGACACCCAAAATCACTGGTCCTTTCCAGAAGCAGTTGACCCCCATTACAAAGGTCCGAGTCAGCTTAGCAGTAATAAATGGTGCACATCTCCCGAAAATTCTTCAGATCAGACTTCTATCATTAGTACCTCTCAGACCCAGCATGAACTCTCCGAAAGCAATAGTCACCCAGTTGTCACAGATAGGATGAAGCAAAAGACAACCTCATGGTGCAGTACAAACTCACAATTAAATAGGTAAAGATTAAAATACACTCACATGTAATATGGTGTCATGCGGCTTTAAAAATTGGTCATATGCAGCTACCAGCGCTCACTACGACCGTATAAGGGTTGCCACGTCTCCACATCCACTCCCACGTTCCATACAAGGCTCCTTATGCCATACAGCCAAGACAGCTGATTGGAGGAAAGGCACACACCCCCACTCCACATAGGCAAAGGAAAGGAGGTAATGTGCAGAGCTCAGCTCTGACAAGTCAAGCTGTCTGCTAATCTATTTATAGCAATCTCCTACGACACAAATTTCAGGCTGCTTTTATCTCCTGTCTCAGAGAACTTGTCAGAAGTTATCCAGCTGATAACAGAACTACAGAACAGGAGAAAGCCACATGACTCGGTGCTTTGGAGAGAGTTAAGAAAACAATACAAATATGTGCCCAACTCAAATTTCATGAATCAGGTTTACATCCACTTTAAATCAGTTTGGTCCCAGAGCCTCTCACCAATTTTTCTCTATATAGTCTACCTACACTTCCATGTAACACACCCTGCCAATCATCAATGTTCTTAGTCAAGGTGCTCTTACTTGCTGTGTCCTGGATAAACCAGCTACTATTTTAATGCTCTCCAAGCCCCCTCCACTGTCATCTGTGCTGCTAATACAGTCTCATTTTTATTATTAAAGCACAACTGCCGCACCTCTAACAACAAATTTTCAGTTGGATAACAGCCTCACTTTCTGCCCCTACAAATCAACATTATGGTTGGTAAACAATAGGAAAGATTGCCGTTATTGTAATAAATTAGGGGGAGAAGTGCACCCTGTAATTCATCAGCTGCCCATTCATGAAAAAAACATGTACAGCTAGTCTGTTGGGGGCTGGTTACTAACTGTACCTGACCAGGGATACAAAATGAATATCTTGTGATTAGAGGTCTAAGCAACTCTGCTATTACCATAAAAAGGTTTTGATTACACTGGAGTATGCAATATTATATTGTGCCTATAAACTGTTACGTGCCATTTAAGGCTTAACTCCAGGCAAATGGCGTTCCGTATGTCTGTTTTTGCTCCATACACGTATGTCTATGGGCTAGCGAATGTTAGCGGATGATCATCCTCTGATATCTGCCTCCATTAAGTTCGGTTTTTTGAGATGGCAGAAAACCCTATTTTCCCGGGTTTTTTTCTTTAAACACACTGTGTATAGCTGGATGCTAAGGAGGTGGCCAGGAAGCCGGCCACTGCATCCTTAACAACCGATGAGTCCTCAACTGTCAGAAGGGTTCCCCGCTGACAGCTGAATACGAAAAAGAAACCTTGCCAACAAAAACAAAAATTGCAAAAAAAAAAACGGCATGGGGTCCCACCCCAGGTCCATACAAGGCCCTTTGGGTTTAGTATGAATTCAGAGGGAACCCCCATCACGCTTTTTTTTAAAAAAATGGCATGGTGCCCCCCCAAAATACATGCCCCCCCTCTCCTGAACCATACCAGGCTGCATGCCCTCAACATGGGGGGGGGGGGGTGCTTTGGGGCAAAGCACCTTGTCCCCATGTTAATGGGGACAAGGGCCTCTTCCTGACAAAATTGTGTACGTCTGAGTCTGCGGGCGGGGGGGGCTTACCAGAATCTGGAAGCCCCCCTTAACAAGGGGGCCCCTGGATCCTGGCCCCCCCTCATGTGAATGGGTAGGGGTACATCGTACTTGACTATTTCAGTTACAGTTAAAGCACAACTGATTCTTCATTTTGAATCCGCTAAATATATTTCATGTACACCAAAACAAAAGGAGTGTAAAGTCTTATGCAGACCCTAAATGAGTCGAAAAATTAACAAAATTTGTGCCGATCGTCAAATCATTTGACACACTATTTTCATCCTGCAATCGAAAGTGCCTGATCAAACATGCTGGGTTATTCTTAGAAAATCAAAACAATTGATGACACAATCGTATAAGCTATTTTCATTTTTTGATCGACAGAAGTTTCATTTTTAGACTCATCTATTGCCTGCATTACAGTTTTTGTATTTTTTTAATTACCCACAGCTTGAGTAGCAAAACTGGCAACTGCCAGCATGGTGCAGAGAAGGAACCTTCCTCCCTGTGGGTAAGCAGTGATTTTTGGTAGAGGTCCAACACACCCCCTGTGCTATGTGGCCAAACAATTAATCCAGGCTAGCAGGATTTTGATCAGTGTGTGGCCTTGCCTGCTCAGCTCGCTTTATTTGACTTCTCGCAAAGGGAAATGTTGGAAATTGTTGGATGAGCATCAGCTGCAGCCAGTCAGCTGCATGCAGTGATCAGTGTATTCTGACAGCAGCAGGCCCCAGTGTGTGGGGCAGTAGAGGGGATGTATTCCTCCATCCACCTTGTCTTTGTGGATGGAGAAATCTGTTTTTACCAACCTTTTATGGCCAGCTTTCTCTAATCAGTGATGAGCATGGCTTTACTGAATGCATAGCTATAGACTGATTCAGGGAGTGTATTGGGCCTCTGCAGAAAGATTACTGCTTCCACACAGGGAGCAAGGGTCCCACTCTGCAACTGCTGACAGAGGACAGACCTTTTCAACTCATGCTGTGGCTGCTTTAGGATCCAGAATTTATGCTGAAAATTCAACTGGGGTTTAAAGTTGAAGTCAAGCCTATTCCTAACTAAGCTTAAATCTGCTCCCATCCCCCGTCTAAACCCTCTGGGATCTACCCTTTCAAAGGAAGATGTATATACTTGCCTATTATGAGAGTGATCCGGTCTGGTCACTTGATCAGCTATCTGTAATGACTTCAGAGAAGAGAAGGGACAGCCCACAACAGATGCCACACAGTAAGTAAGCCTGGGGGCATCAGCGCCCCAGGCACTGCAGCCATTGTCAGCGATCTCTGCTCTTAATTGAAACCAACCGCTGGGGAGATCATGTAACTGGACTGAATTGCTCTCATGTGACTGGATTGGATTGCTCTCAAAATAGGTAAGTATGCACATCATCCTTTCACAGGGTAGACAGCATTGAGTTTAGAATGGGAATGGTAGCAGAATTAAGCATAGTTAGGAATAGGCTGGACATCTACTTTTAAGTCATGCAGCTTGGTCACCCCGCCATACCCAGCTACTGATTGGAAAGTGAAGGAGCACCAACAGACCAATGAGGTCATCTCTGTGTGGGTGAGCATATTTCTCGTCCAGCACAAGTGCAAGCCAAATGCCTGATTGGCTCTTGGTATTGACCACGCTTTTCTATTTTGAGTGCTGTTATACAGGGATTAAAAGATGTTCATACTGATACAAATGTACATACTTCCATTAGTTTCACTTTAAAATATAAGAAAACTTTATTAAATATACATAAATACATTCATTTTTGTTTTTATATCTGCCAGGAGTTTAACTTTAATTTCCCAATGCATTTATTGTTAGAGTGAGTGTATTTTTGTGAACTTGTTCTTGGGCACTCCTGGGCACAAACACCAAAATAGGTTATTTTAGTGTTTAATGTAAAATTGCTTGTAATGCATTTGTTTCATATAAAAAGAAGAGAGAATGTCATATTTTTTGACAGTGCTGTAGGACCAGCATGAGAGAACTGATGACGGGCTCTTGTTTGTAAATCTTGCTGAGGCTTTGGGAAATGGTCATAGTTCAGCACCACAAAATAGTTTAGTTTTGTTATATTTTGTTTCATATGAGAGGTTAACTTTGCAGCAAATATCATTTTGGTAACATTCCCCTCTTTCTGGGCAGGAAGTGACTGGAACAGATCATATAAATAGTGTTTCAATATGCTGATCTTATTGGTGTGCTAAAAAGATTAGTTGCTAATGACTGGAAACTTCCTGAGGATTAAAGCGGAGTTTCACCTGTAAATGGAACTTCCGCGGATCAGATTTCTCCCTCCCTCTGGTGGCACATTTGGCACCTCTCAGGGGGGAGGGGGAGCGGATACCTGTCAAATTCGGGTATTTGCTCCTACTTCCGGGCAAAGATCGCCTCTGTGCGGCGAACTACACAATGTCCAACCTCCTTCCCCCCCCCCCCCCCTTATCTTCTGGGAGACACACAGGTCCTTGAAGACAGCATGGACAATTCAGAACGTGCACCGCGACTTGCGCATGCACAGTAGGAAACAGACTGTGAAGCTGCAAGGTTTCACTTCCTGTTTCCCTTAGTAAGGATGCCGATGTTATGTCAGTATAGCCAATTTGTCATTTTTTGGGGGCGGGGAACCGGTTTTCACCGCAGAGCTGGAAGGAAGTTCACCTCCCTCCCGGGTATCTTCTGGGGCGCGTCACAGGTCTCAGAAGATATACTGGCCATTCAGAGTGCGGTTCGCCAAAGCTGGATGCCCACACTTGCTATGCCGGCGCTGCGCGGAGGAGGGGGAGAGGAACGAGGCAGCGGGTGGTCGCATCGTCTGACAGTGGGAAAGGTGAGTGTCTACACTTTATTTAGCTGCTGACTTTTATTTTTTGCATAAAACAATATTTTATTGAGTGTAAATACAAAGGAGACATGACAGTATACAGAGCTAAAGTGCAACATACACTACAAGAAGGATACAGACAATTGACATGAACACAGTAGTCATTGCACAGGGAAGTGTAGTCGGCATCTGGAAAGGCAATATGTTGTTAAATATCTTGCAATATAATATAAGGAACAAACATTGCATTATATAACATATGAGGCGTATCAGGAATCAACCGCAACACTGCAGGTGGAGGAATCCTCCAGCCATCTATCCCAGATCTTAAAGTATTTGTTGGGGCAATCCCTATGGGTATACAATACCTTTTTGTAAGGGAGGACATTGTTAACAGGTTTAGTCCACTGCTGTATGGTGGGGGGTGTTTCTCTTAGCCAGGTTCTGGCTAGTTGCATTCTAGGGGAGAATAAGATTTCCTGCAGGAATATGTTGAGGTATTTCTCTTCCTCGAGTAAGGAGGGTATCCCCAGTATACATTGGCGAGGGCAGAGGGCCAGGGGGGAACCCATTTGGTCATGGAGGAATTTGACAATTTGCGACCATTAGTCGGGCAATAGTGGGGCAGGACCATATCAAATGGAAAAAGGTGCTGTCTAGATCGCCACACCGTGGGCAAAGGGGACTATAGTTTGGGTTATACTTAATATATACAGGTGGATGAGACAATCCGAAAGCTTGATGGACACCAGCTTACAGGTGGCAAGTGGCTCGTCCCAATCCTCGTCTTCAATGTCACCAAGGTCCCACACCCAGCGAGCTTTTAACTGGCTCGCCTGGGCGGATGCACCCGGGGCCAGAACGTAGTTATAAAACTGGGATATAAGTTTTTTTGAGTCCTGGCCTGACATCCACCAAAGGCAGTGACTCTAGATTGAGGCTGAAACCATTAAATTGTCAGTTCAGGGCATGGCAGAGCTGGACTTAGCGGAACAGCATGCGGTTGGGGAGTGAGTATTGATCCTTCAGAGATTGGAATGTCCTGACTATCCCATTAGTTATGACTTGTGAGAGGTATATAATTCCCCTAGCGATCCAGAGGCCGTGATCGAGGACAGTTCGGGCAGGAGTGTATTGTCCCACAGGGGTGTGTGTGAATGTAGCTCGGAGGCTCCACTGCACTGTATAGTGAGCTGCCAGACTTTGCGGTGGTGGGTAATCATAGGGGCTGTATTGCTAATTGTTTTTTTTTTTTTTTTTAAAGGTGTTTATTTTTGTATTTTTTAAATACATACACAAAACATTAAACATTTGCATAGTACTGTGTATACAAGTGCCATTCACAGTCCAGGCGTGATGATAGGCTACGCAGAGCCCTTTTTTAAAATATACTATTAAAGTAAGTATCATAGGGGTCAGTCTTGACATATCATATGTACTCACTTGTAAATATGTAAATAAAGTAAAACAAATTAGGATGTATTGATACCTCTAAAACAGTAAACAAAACCAAAACAAGTGGGCTCCCTTCCTCACCACGCAGCTCTTTTCCAAGAGCTATATTTGGTGTGTATGTGTATATATATATATATATATGTACACTGTGTGCAGAATTATTAGGCAAATGAGTATTTTGACCACATCATCCTCTTTATGCATGTTGTCTTACTCCAAGCTGTATAGGCTCGAAAGCCTACTACCAATTAAGCATATTAGGTGATGTGCATCTCAGTAATGAGAAGGGGTGTGGTTTAATGACATCAACACCCTATATCAGGTGTGCATAATTATTAGGCAACTTCCTTTCCTTTGGCAAAATGGGTCAAAAGAAGGACTTGACAGGCTCCGAAAAGTCAAAAATAGTGAGATATCTTGCAGAGGGATGCAGCACTCTTAAAATTGCCAAGCTTCTGAAGCGTGATCATCGAACAATCAAGCGTTTCATTCAAAATAGCCAACAGGGTCGCAAGAAGCGTGTGGAAAAACCAAGGCGCAAAATAACTG
>BLSH010555640.1:601064-629944 GCA_018402905.1 Glandirana rugosa
AGCCGCTTACATGATGTATACAAGACCAGTACGGGCCCAAATTATGTCAAAACCAGACTTAATAAACTATACGAATGATGTTTGAAACTAGAGTGTCGGGGATCTTGAGGTCTCCATCGGGAAGACCCTCATGACCTGCTGATACATTTGTCCCACGTATTCGCATAATACAAATCTAACTAAAAAAAGATACGGTTCTTCTGCAACGATGAGGTGACCTCTTGCGTATGTAGGGGGTGGGAACGAATAGATACAACCAACTAATTAGTTCGTGATGGCCATATATTTCAATATATATTCTCAGCTCCTACACCCTTTTTTAAGCGGTTTTTGGAATCATTGAGAACATGGTTGTTGTTCAATAATAAAATTATTCCTCAAAAATACAACTTGCCTAATAATTCTGCACTCCCTGTATATATATATATATATATACATCATTCACGCCTCATTCATTCATACCTCCATGCATTCATACAACCATACATTCCGTGTTATACTCTGCATACCAAGAAGATGTAGTATACCAACCTCTAAGAGGATGCCTATGATGGCGTCAGGTCTGCTGACCCTGTAACCGCGCTATCTATCCACATTTGCCAGATTTTGGCGAATTTTTTCCCACATCCTCGACTCTTATATATAACTTTATATACCGGTAGTGCTTGATTAATCAACCAACATAGATAAGCAAGGGTGGGGGATGTATGCGTTCTCCAGTGGAGTAGCAACGTCTTCTTGGCATAGAAAAAAATCAATCTAAACATAATACGCTTATGCACCCTGTTTACATAGTCGTCCAGTACTCCCAGAAGGGCTACCTCTGGAGTTCTAGGGGCTGTGAGATCAAAGTTTGTAGTAAGCATATCAAATAATTCAGACCAAAACTGTATTAAACCCGGGCATGACCAGAACATATGTAGTACATTCGCCGAGGTCTCATCACATCTAGGACATGAAATAGACTCATCAGCTCTCATTTTGTTCAACCTATCAGGAGTATAGTGCAATTGGTGGATAAATTTAAAATGTATGAGTTTGTCCGCTGTACTGATGATGTCCTGCATGCAGGTATCAGTAACTTCTTCCCAGTACTCATCCGCAAGATCAGGAATATATTTTTTCCATTTCACACATGAGACTGCGAATGGATGGGGACCAGCTGCCTGCAGGACTCCATACAGCGTAGTCACCAACTTATCCACATACGGATCAGCCATAGCCCCCTCCAAAGGGGTCACTCCCAGTTCCACTCTTTGTCCGCCAAACTGTGTTTGAACTGCATGTCTCAGTAAGAGATATTTAAAGAAAAACTTATTGTTTATATTTGTCCGTTCCTTCAACATATCAAAAGAAATAAAACTACCTTCTTCATATAACCGATGTACATATATAATACCCTTAGCTATCCACCATGATGTATCAGGATGCCGGTACAGCTCTCCAAAGTTGGTATTATGCCACAATGGGGCATTTTTGGGGAGGGATGCATCAGCACCCGTCAACTTTGCCCCAGCCACATTCCATATCAAGAACCCCACATCCATAGGGGAAAATCTACTACAGGAGGTTGGTTTCCGGCAGAACACTACATCCTTAAGCCCGAATGGGCCTCCCACCATAGCCCCCAAGAGGGCAGTGGAGGGAGTAGGGGACTCCAACAGGAACCAGTTATGTATATAGGTTAATTGAGAAGCCAGGAAATAATTGTAAAAATCTGGACAGGCCAGACCACCCCTCGCAGCCGAAGCCTGAAGAGACGATCTGGCCATCCTTGGATGTGCACCATTCCAAATAAAGCGGAACATCAGGGTGTCAATTTGGTGAAACAGACGTTTAGGAAGGAAAACCGGAGAGGCCCGCAAAAGATATAATAATTTGGGTAGGAAAATCATTTTTAGTATGTTGATTCTGCCAATTAAATTTAGGGGTAGGGACATCCAGGTGCGGAGTCGCAGTTCCATCTGGGTCACTATTGGGGATATATTGAGGGACTCATACTGCGAAAAATCAGCAGAAATATCAACCCCAAGATATCTAAAGGTCTGGGAGATCTGCAACCTGGAAGATTGTAAATAAGCATAATCCCTTAAAGGGCCCACTGGAAAGGCCACTGATTTATCCCAGCCAACCTCAAGCCCCGAGGCTGCACCGAAATCCTCCACCACCCTCATGAGATTGCAATGTATTGCTAATTGTTAAGGTGATGTATCTTTCCCTGTCCTCGTGATTAAAGTAATAAAAATGGGAAAATTGGGAGACTATGTAGTAAGGGGGAAGATCCGGGACTGCCGTGCCACCTAAATTGGTTGGGCATTTTAGGATTCTCCAGGGCAATTTATGATGGGAAGAGCCCCATATGAAGGTGTTAATGATAGATTCCATGGATCTTTCATGCACAATGGGATAGAGAGGGGGGCATGCCAAAAGATGTAAAGGAGCTTTGGGAGGAGGATCATTTTCACTAGGCTGATACCTCCCATCACCCCAAGTGCGAGTCGAGACCAGGTTTGTGTTTTGATTTTAAGGAGGTCATATAGGGGCTCAATGTTAAGATCTATATAATCCGTTAGGGAGTGGGAGACTTGAATACCAAGGTACTTAATTCTGCTGGCCCTGATCAGGGGTAAGGCTGCTTGTTTGGCTGTAGGAGCGCCAGTGTCAGTGGGTAGAATTTGAGACTTTGACCAATTAATTTGAAGGCCAGAGAAGGTACCAAAGCGTTTGATCTGCAAAACCGGTTGCAGGGAGGGGCCAGAATCGGCTAGGTAAAGGAACATGTCATTGGCGCATAAACTGACAACTTCCACAATCCCTCCGCTGTGCAAGCCCCTAATGTTGGGATGTGCCCTAATGGCAATTGCCAAGGGCTCCACCGCCAAGGCATACAGGAGTGGAGAGATGGGGCAACCCTGCCGTGTACCACACGAGAGGGTAAAGGGGTCAGATAGCCTACCATTGACCTGAATGCGGCCAGTGGGGGCCTGGTATAAAAGTTGGGGTCTCTGAATAAGTTTTGGACCGAACCCGAATTTGCACATACACTCCCAGAGGTAGTCCCACTCCACCGAATCGAAAGCCTTGGCGGCCTCATGCTGGGACTGGAGGTTGAGGAACAACCGTCTGAGATTGTAGGCTGTGTTCTTGTTGGGCATGAATCCAGTTTGATCGGAGTGTATCAAGCTGAGAATCACTTTATTGAGGCATAGCGCAAGTATTTTGACAAATAGTTGTAAGAGGGAGATAGGACGGTAAGACTCAGGGTATAGAGGGTCTTCGGAGGGTTTAGGAATCACAACTATAAGGGCTTCACCCATGGGTGCTGGGAGAGTAGATAATTTTAGTTTAAGGATGAGCAGCTCCCCAAACTGCCTATAAAATTCAAGAGGCGGTCCGTCTGATCCGGGTGCCTTAGACGCAGGGAGACTCCACTCGGTAGTAATGGGTCCCTCAAGCTGGGCAACTTGGGAGAGGGTCAACTGGGGGAACTAGATGTCCTGAAGGAAGGGGGCAGTTCTTCCTGAGTGTAATCAGCTCTGGAGGTGTATAGGTCGGAGTAGAAGGTCCCAAACTCCGCGGCCACCAACTCTGTTGGAAACCGTGGCCCCAGGCAACCGGAGGCCTATGGTCTAGGTGAGACATGTATGGCAGGAGCTTACCCGCACGTTCGCCATGCTCGTAAACCCACTGCTTGGTGAAGAAGATGCTCTGCTTGGCCTTCTCGAATTGTAGTTGATTAGTCCATCTGGCCTGCGTGCATATCAGGCAGAGGAAGAGGGATCAGTAAGAAAGGTTTGTTTGGATGCTTTGCAGCAACAGTCTAGAGGAGGCCTTATGCCTGTTTATACATGTGGAGAGGATCATGCAAGCATGAGGTTTGAGGGCCTCCCAGACAGTACAGACAGGAGCCGAACCACCATTGTCGTGGGAGAAATGCTCCCACTCTCTCTGGATACCTCCCAGATCAGGCAGAACAGAGAACCAAAAGGGGTTCCGCTTCCAGATCCGCACCATGGGGGGGGGGTGCAGTGACCCAGTAGGGAGCGTGAACTGAAAGCACCCTGGCACCGAAACCCACATCCAGGATACTTGGCAGGAGAGGGGATGTTGTAAGAATGAGATCAATGCGGGACATGGCAGGGTGGGAGGAAGTGAAACAGGAATATTGGAGTAGGGTCGGGTATTTGTGTCTCCAGGTGCCTGTTAGGGAAAATTCTGTAAGGAATCTACCAAATCTAGTGAAACAGGGTGAGGGGGCCGTGGAGATGTCAGGGCTCAATCTGTCCATGTGTGGGTCAATGACCATATTGAAGTCTCCCAACCAAATCGCCGGCACCGGGGGGTACTGGGCCATAAATGCTATACCCTGTTACAAGGGGTCAAACTGTAATGGAGGGGGAATATAAAATGCTAGCAAGAGGGTCTCCATACCACTAATTGTAGCATGCGTAAATAAAAAACAGCCCTGAGGATCCGAACGCAGATCACACAGCTGAAATTTTACTGTTTTAGCAATTAAAATGGCAACCTCACGGGAGTTGGAGGTGAAAGGAGCCTGGTATAACCATCCCACCCTAGGTTTAAGAGCCATCTGTGATTAACCTACTAGGTGGGTTTCAACCAGCATCGAAACATCAGCCCGGAAGGTCTTAAGGTGGGACAAGACGGCAGACCTCTTAGGTTTAGCACCCAAGCCCCTGATATTCCAGGTCACAAATTTGAGGGGCGCCATAAGATTTAGGGACCTACAGCATGACATGCAGTCTGATCCAACCGGGGGACACCCGATTACGACCCAACACAGGGAAACCCTAATACACACATAAAAGTGGGGAGTCCTGACTAAAATGGTTCCATACTGATCATAGAGTGATAATAACTTGTATGTTATATGTTCCTCCCAGATGTGCCTGGCATAGGATAGCACAGTAGCAGTATGGGGTAGCTGAAAGAGCAACAAGCTGCTGTCTTCCCCATGTGGTGGGACAGGGGCCTCAACAAAGCGGGCCCGCTTCTTCTGGACCTCGACAGAGAAGTCTGGGAACACCGCTATGCGCCCATTGCCGAAAGGGATATCTCTTTTCTCGCGGGTGAGGCAAAGAACTGCGTCACAATCGTGGTAGTTTAATAGCTTGGCAATAAAGGTTCTCGGTGGGGTCTCCCATCAGTAGGTCTTGATTAGGAGGTTGTCCAGGAAGGCAGGGTGATCTGAGCCCTCTGCTCGCTCGGAGAGCCCCACGAAGCGGAGATTTCATCGACTAAGCCTGTTCTCAATATCGTCTTGCTTGGAGATGACTGCGTTAAATTGGTGCTGCAGCCTTTCAGTGGTCATGTGCAATGGCGGAAAGTCATCCTCCACGTGGCTGATGCAGCGCTCTGTCTCAGTGACCCGTTCACAGAGTCTGTAAACGTCCTGACGGATCAGGGAGATATCCGTCTTCACCTCCTCGATCTGCGCCATGAGGGTAGACTGGCAAGTGGAGATAGCATCCAGCACTCTTGCGGTCTCAGCTGATATCTGTTCCTCGGTGTCTGGAGGAGGGGTGCCATCTTCCTCTGGCTGGTCCCACTCACCATGCCTGAATTTGTCTAGTTTGGCGATGGCCTCAGACACCCTTTTTGGTGGAGACATGACAGGGTGAGGTTCGGTAGGTGGTAGGTGCAAATTGGTAGGTTGGTGGGAAGGTATTAGCCCCCAGGATTTAAAAGCAGGATAGCAGAGTAGTGGAGCTCTCACACAGCGCATTTCACTCCATGCAGCTCCAGACCACGCCCCTCCGTAGCTGCTGACTTTTAAAAGCGTGGAACTCCGCTTTAAGGAGATTTCCCCTCTCTGTTTGTCCTGTTTACCATTATCATTGAAAGTAAAGAAAATCCCAAATTTTGGATTGTCCCCAGAAACGTAATAGCTGGAAAATCATCCAATGGGGACACTAGTTCTGGTGACCTGGGGGTCCCCATGGAATTCCCGTAGTTTTCAGGGATTTCCTCTCGCTTTCTGTTTGGCTGGCTATGGGACAAGAAGTGAAGGGTAATCTCCGCAATGGGACACAGATGGTGAAAAAAAATCTGACAGGGGTTATTACCTTCCCTTGCTCTATCCAAGATGGAAAAAAGAAGCTTTGCCTATAGTTCTACTTTAAAGTACTTGTAAACCCCAACAATTAACATCCGTTATCTGCTTCCTTTTCATCTGTCAAATATACCATTGAAAATGTTTTGTTACATTTGTTTGACAAGTTGATAGGGCCATAAATCCAAAATGCTCTGTGCACTTTATCTCAAACAGTAAATGACAGAAATCAAGAAGGGCGCACCAGTCTATTACATTACAAAAAATGCATTATTAAAAGTGGTAAACCTTTATACTTACAAGAATAGATGAGTGTAAGGCTTATAACATAACATAAAAGGAAACTCAAACCATAACCGCAACCTGTGGCCCTGGATTGGCACAGATGACATCCAAATATATAGCAGACATGAATTCATTTAGAGGGTAAACCCTCTTCCTTAAAGCTGAATGCCTCCCATCAACTGACTGACTTATATACTGCTACTACCATATGGTCTGTTACGTTGGCGTTTCCATCTATTTTATGTTACGAGCCTTACGCTCATCTATGCTTGTGAGTATTGAGTATAAATGTTTTTTTAGAATGAATGGTGTCATTGGTAATGCACTAGGCTGGTGTACCCTTCTTGCTGTCTGTCATTTAGTGTTTGGTATCCCTCTGTCCTAAGAGCGCTGCAAGGCCTAGAGAGTACCCGGTGTTCTGTGGAAAACTTAAGCCAACAAGAGAACAAGCCAGCCATAGGTGAAGCGATTTTATTTCCAGCAACCATGGATTGCAAGAAAGAAAATCACTTGATTCCCCAATCAACACAGTCAGTGTTAATGGGAGAATCCCTCCCACTCGATCAATCAACTTGGGTACAATCAGCCTCCCCATACATGGGTTCCCTGCTGAACTGTCTATGGGTGGCTGTAGGACCCACATTTTGCCATCTTAATCCACCACACTTGAGCGCAGAACAGTTTGTGGCTTGGTAATGATCTCATGCAGTGTTATTAGCCATTTCCGGTTCACCTCTGACTACAGAAGAACTAATCTAAGGACTACAGAACATCCCTTCCCCATGATATGGAGATAAGAAGAGAGGAGGTGCTCTGCAGTCCTTGTATAGTTCTTCTGTAGTCCTAATACAGTTCATGTCCTAAGGTGACAACATTGCTTCTCCGTAAATACAGTACAGTGAGTGAGCATTGTAACCCTAGGATAGGAAATGTGTTACTAACAGGATTACCAGGTGAAAATAAGAGGGCTGAAATCAGGAAAAGAAAATGATTGCAGTCAACACAAGGTAAATTCTTTTTTGTTCTTGGATTTAGATGCATTTTACACCTAGACACTTAATATATATAAATTAACATTCATAAGCATTGTTTCCTGTGCTGAGAAAACCTTAATCTACACTGCATTGTAAACCTCGGAATGCACTGCTGAGCATGCTCCAAGTTTTCAGAGGACACTGATCTCATGGGGAACAACGCTGATTGATATCTGATTATTGGATACCCATAATAGCCAATAATTGTGATCATGTTATAACAGAAGATTCCCACGCTAAGGATATATGGGTGGAAGAATTATGTTTTATAGGAAAAAGCTGCCCTCCTGGGTTTTCAATGAAGAAAAATTGTAAATGTGTTTTATAAAAACAGGACTATGGCGCTATTTCCTAAAATTATTAGTATGTCCCCAATTATACTGTTAATGTATAATAAATATATATATCTATATAGATGAAAAAATAGAGAAAGATCAAAAACTCATGATAAAACAGTATACAGGCTAAAATGTAGAGGTATTAAATATATGTGTCAGAATAAAATATATAATTTATCAAATTCGTGCTGCTAATATTCAAACCGTGGTTAATGTCCAATAATTTATATACATTTAATACGATAGATCATGTGCAAACTGCAAATAAAGGTGATATGACCACTGAAAATCAAACAAAGTGTCCATATATAATGAATTGTGAAAAAAGAGTTCCTATTTCAGTGCCAGTCTGTCTTTAAATCTAGACAACAATGCTGAGCAGTTCTTTAACAGTTGTGATTTTGCTGTTGGTGCAATGTTCCTTAAAGTGATCCAGTGACTTCTGTAGAATTATTTAGTGACTCCAAAAATCGTGCTCCCCACATGTGTCCCCACTCACCGGAAAGAGGTACCCCTGCAGGCCTCCGACGGAGGGGCTTCCGACGACGTCCAATGACGAAACGCGTTAGTCGGGGCCAATACTACGCACGCACGCTCTAACGTCACTTCCGAGTCTTTCTGGTTCGCGTTTTTTTCTCGTTGGAACGCAAGCCGCAGGAAGAGGAAGGGAGACGTCCCTTCCTCAACACGGCAGCCGCGCTGCCAATACCTGTTTTTACTTTTAGACTCAGCATTCGGAGTACATTATTGTACCTCCTAAGTTAATACCTTCCGTTTGTTTGTTTTTAACCATACATTAATAAATACCTATTTTTACGGAATTACACTATTTGGATTTTTTCCAATTGTTTCACTAAACACCCCTAAACACCGGAGGATTGGGACACCAGCACCGAGGAGAGGAACGAAAGGGACGCCGAAGCTGTTCAAGACCCGAGCTGTCCGGGGTATAAGATACAGCACAAGCGGGCCACCCCTGCAGGGGTACCTCTTTCCGGTGAGTGGGGACACATGTGGGGAGCACGATTTTTGGAGTCACTAAATAATTCTACAGAAGTCACTGGATCGCTTTAAGGAATATTGCACCAACAGCAAAATCACAATTGTTAAAGAACTGCTCAGCATTGTTGTCTAGATTTAAAGACAGACTGGCACTGAAATAGGAACTCTTTTTTCACAATTCATTATATATGGACACTTTGTTTGATTTTCAGTGGTCATATCACCTTTATTTGCAATTTGCACATGATCTATCGTATTAAATGTATATAAATTATTGGACATTAACCACGGTTTGAATATTAGCAGCACGAATTTGATAAATTATATATTTTATTCTGACACATATATTTAATACCTCTACATTTTAGCCTGTATACTGTTTTATCATGAGTTTTTGATCTTTCTCTATTTATTCATTTATATAGATATATATATTTATTATACATTAACAGTATAATTGGGGACATACTAATAATTTTAGGAAATAGCGCCATCGTCCTGTTTTTAGAAAACACAATTGTGATCATGTGTTTGTTTACAAACAATCCTGCCATCTCCAGTGGTCACTTTGCCTCACTCATCGACAGCTCAGACCGCAGGCTAAAATTGGCACAGCACAATACAGTGAAAAAAAACTGATTGTTAATTTGCATACACGAAGAAAGTTTTTTTTTTTTTACTTTATTATTTTATATATACCCATAATATACAACCATTGTGTAGAACTAAAAAGCTGGAAGACAATTGTGTGTATGTAGTGAGCAAATATGGCTGATCCCATCTACTCCCATGTAATAATAAATTATACATAGGAACAAGGTTTTCTTTTTAAAGGTTAAATGGTCATGATTCTTGATGCTAAATACTTTACAAAAAGTAGATCCCTTTTACATGTTTCTCTCAAAAATGATTGAAAACGCATTCTCTTTAAACCTGTATAACTAATCACAGAAGTAGATATTAAGTGCGTGAGCCTGACAAGCATCCTGGACACATTATTTTAATGGTCTCCTGTATTGCTTTTTCCGTATTATGCCAGGATCCATGTTGAGCTTTTCACCAATTACCGGGTGACATGTGAAGAACAAAACAATAACATGTCTGCTAAGCATGGCTGCTTTAAGACAACAACCTGAAACCCTAACTTCAATCTCAACTGTATTCTACCACTGCAATAAGGCCGTTATGCTGTGTCTACCTTAGATGTCGGCTAACTCTTAAGAAAGGAATATATAGTGCTTTTGTATATAGTTTACTGGCTGTATCCAGGATATAAAAATAAGTTTAAAGCTGCACTCTGGGTTAAGCAGATATTGTCTATATACAAGATAAATGTGTACTCCTTATTGAATCTTGGTGTGCCTTGTGCATTTCTTCCAAATCTGTAAGTTACCCAGCATGAAACTTTGTTTCTGTGCAGGAGCTTCCTGTAACAAAGACCGGTCACTGCATCTCCCTCTGCTTTTGCAGTGACTGGTCTTGTCTCCGCCCCATCATAGTTTTTTGTAGGCAGCCTGTAGAGGGTGGGGCCAACTGGACCCCCCCACAGCTCTGCTCTGTGCACAGACTAATGTACAGCACAGTGATGATGTTACTGCTACTTTAACAAGGTAATAACCAGGCTTACAAAGGCATTAGGTACTCACGGGGTGCATTCATATAGTTTGTGGTTATTAAGAAATGTATTTATTAAAATATAATTTTAAAAAATGGGTGTGTTTTTTGAATAGGCATGTAAGCTGGAGAAAAAAAATTGCAGGTTATTCACAGCATAGCAGTAAATTACTTAGCAGAAGAGGTACAAATCCACCTTGATTGTGCCACCTGCTGGCTGCAGTAATATTCATATGAAATATTTAATATGTCTGCTGCTATAAAGTAAGAATTAAAATTGTCTGCATATATCAACAACAGATATAAAACATCAGTTTAACCATTTTTTAAAAACTATATTTAAAACTATACCAAAACTGTAAGACCCCTTTCACATTTGTGCGTCTTTTCCTGCGACTTCGGATATCAGAGTCGCATGACAAGTCGCACCCCATGATTCCCAATGATAACCGTTCATATCTGTGCGACTTTGTTGCACTGACTTCAAAGTAGTCCCTGTACTACTTTGGCCCGACTTTGATGCAAGTTGAGGTCGCGGCAGTGTGAAAGGGGCCTTACTAAACCTTGTAATAAAAATATGTTCCCCTACACAAGCGGTGCTACCTGCCAAACTTTGCAGCCCAAATGATAAATCCCATGGCATGTGAACAGCAATGTCCAGGTGTTTACAGTATGGGTGCGCAGCTGGGGGTGGTAAAACCATGGCTCAGCCACCAGTTTTAATCACCCCCATGACCGCCCAGTCCTATGAGCAGTTGTACCTAATATTCTTAGGGCCAGGTGTTTGAAGGTTTCTGTACTTATAGACCTTCCCAGATCTGTAACTAATATTAAGCAGAATTAGGTTTGGCCCTCCACAACCGTGCCAGTTTCTTATGCTGCCCCTTGGAAAAATTAATTGCCCACCCCTGGGGTAGACATACCATTGTGCACCCCCTGGTGGCCACCTGCTGCAGCTAGAGAAGATGACAGCGCACGTGCGCAGTTTGAACAGCCCGGAGTGTGTCTTAGTGGGCACACAATTGTAGTGTTCAGCCTGACCTGCAAGGGGATCAAGGAGCCAGTGGCTTTTGCTGAGAAGCCATCTCCACGGTTGCATGTATAATGGAAGGGAATGCAGCATTTGAAACAGGAGGAGCACTGGTATGTACTATTCACAAATATGGAATTGCATAGGGATATTTTGGAAAATGTTGTGAAAAGTAAACTTAGGCCTCATACACAGGGACGTTTTTACAGCTTAAAAACGCCTCTCCATGTTCTTCAGTGGACTCATACACACACAAATGTTTTTCAGCTGTAAGTGGCATAGGCATTTTTAAGCTCCAGAAAAAACCCAGGACCAGTGCGTTCTGAGGCTCCAGTGCTAGAGCTGTAAACACGATGATGCGCCCCCCACCCCAAAGCACCTTGTCCCCATATTGATAAGGACAAGGGCCTCTTCCCGACAACCCTGGCTGGTGGTTTTTGGGGTCTCCAGATGGTGGCTTATCAGAATCTGGAAGCCCCCTTTAACAAGGGGGCTCCCAGATCCTGGACCCCCATCCTATGTGAATGAGTATGGGGTACATTGTACCCCTACCCATTCACCTAAAATAAAAGTGTCAAAAATAGACACAATGCACAGGTTTTTAAAGTATTTTATTAAATCCGCTCCGGTGTCTTCTCCCTCCTCCAGCGATGTCTTCTCCCATGTCGTGCATTGACTTATATTGGCAGGGGACAGGGCCACCTGCTGATGTCATTTGCAGGCCTCATCCCTTGTGACGTTACCTTCCTGAGCATGATGGGGCTGTGATGTCAAGGGGGTGTGGCATCTGGATGATGTCAGCGGGTGGCTCCGCCCCATGCCAATATAAGTCAATGCACACAGCAGAGACAGCATTACATCGGGAGATCGTGTCGAGTCACCATCGGAAGAAGAACAGAGGGAGAAGAAGACAGCAGAGAAGACCTGGCAAAAGAGAGCGAAGACAAAATACCCAGCAGAAGAGGCAGAAGAGAAGACAGCGCAGAGAGGAGAAGAACCTGCAGAGGAAGAAGACATTGTTGGAGGAGGGAGAAGAGCCAGAGAAGGTCCGCATCAACATGGGGACTAAGTGCTTTGGAGGTGGAGGGCGCAGGGCCCCCCTGCCCCAAAGCACCCACCCCCGATGCTGAGGGCGTGTGGCCTGGTATGGTGCAGGAGGGGGGCCACTTAAAATCGCCTTATCAGACCGAAGGGTCTAGTATGTCTTGGGGGGGGACCCCACGCACATTTTTTTTTTCAATTTTGGCGGGGGTACCCCTTCAAGATCCTCAGCACACAAGTCGCACCGCAAGCCGGATCATCATGATCCAACTTCTGGTGCGACTTCTATTCAAATCAGTGGAATCCCATAGGGAACCATTGATTTTGAATAGAGGCAGAGAAACGCAGTGTCACGGATTACACATGCCCACGGCAACCAGCTAACCGCGACGTGGTCCCGTGACTGGGGGTATATGAGGGAATAAGAGGGAACTGATTCTGAGCAGTAAGACTTCGCTGTACTTTCACAGCCCGCACTACCTTTGGCCACCACTAGAGGGAGACTCCACTCCAATCCAGCTGGCTGACCACACACAGGCAGATACGAATCTTACATACAATCTGGTGCACTCTAAGGGTTGGGGAGCAGTCTAGCAATTGGTACACACTTCCAGGGTTTCTCTAGCTATCCTTTAAGCTAAACCTCAGTGCTAATTACTCTGCCCACTGTCCACACACCAGACACACACTAAACGATAGCCTGCCACCACCCAACAGTTTGTCCGCAGACTAGTCTGCTGGGCCGCCACACAGACACAGATCTCCGTCTGGCAGATCTGTTAGTTCACAATCTGCATGCAAGCGGTCAACATGCAGAGCAATTGCATACCGATTGGCACATAGCTTAAACCGAGTATTTAGGCACTAAATTGTAACAACAATCTTTCTAGAGATATGTGTCCTAGCTTAGTACACAGAAGCTACTTATTAATTTTAACATTTAATATCCCTAAATTGGGTAGTGCATAAGAAATATATACAAAGAAAAGGGAGTTACAAAAACACAAAAAAATAAACAGACATACAATTGTCAATTTGCCATGAAAATAAAAAGCAATAAAAACAGAAACAAACTTTACCACACCTTATCCATGGACAGAAATATGTCAGAAAACGATATGGAGACTCCCCAGTTTAGAACTGACTTCGTGGAAGCACTCTGTTTATATCTCAGGCTCCCTAATTTATTGAAATATGGATGTGGGCTGGACATTAGCCTCTGGCCAATCAACACTGGGGGGTGTTCCTGTCCCAGCCCACAGGATGTTTTGTGTTCTGAAATGATCAACGTTGGATTGGGCCAGAACGGTGCTGATCACTGGGTCATGGATAGGATTTCCAACACCAGCGCATTTCTCCGTTTGCGGCAGTGCCAATCACGGCCTACCTGCTGCAATCCAGCGCCATCTAACGGTTTTGCGTGATTTACTAAGATTCTACACACGCAAAAAATACAGATTCGTATGTACTCGTAGCCCAACCTGTGTATGATCAAAAGGAATTATTTTCATCTCTCTGCCACCAATATTTCAGCTTTTATGGGGAGATAAAATGTATTCCTTAGATCTCTTAAGTTTGTAGACAGCGTGGAGCCTTCTCCTGCCCCCTGCCGAGATTTGTAGCCAAGATGACTAGCAACTTTATTTGAGGCTGCGGAAGGTGACAAATCTTATATTTACTCTGATGTGGAATTTTTATTGTATAAGGAATAAGGAATGGCTGCACACTCAACTCAATGCAGATCATGTTTATTCATGGAAGATCATAAAAACAGGTACAAAAGGTGCAGGCAGATAACGCGTTTCACACGAATAACGTGGGTTGTGACGAAGCACGTTATACGCGTAAAACGCGTTACCTGCTTGTGCTGTTTGTACCTGTTTTTATGATCTTCCATGAATAAACATTATCTGTATTAAAGGCTGCGCTAAAAAGAAAAAGAGTCCAGTAATGACACTAAACAGGTATTGTAAGGTAAGTCCACTAAGACCACAATGTTTCCACTCTTGAGCATCTATTGCAAGATTGTCCACATATGTGTTATTCTCACAGCGTAACACCCAGTGCGTAGGTAAATAAAGTGCATCCACCACCTGATGTATGGAGGCTTACCAGACCCAGCTGTATATAAAGCGATGGCTTTTTCCCCAGCCTGAGGTAAAGATGACACATCCTGCCTATCCAGATGGTGCCTAAAAATCTTCCAATCTATTGCATCCTTAATATGTCAGCCAGGATAGGATCACAGATAAGACCATACTTCCCACATATACTCCCCGGTACTCGAACCTCACAAGGATGATAAATACCCACAGGAAGAAAGAGGACTGGGATAGTGAAGTACCGTAAAACCAGTATTTATTGCACAAAGATAAAAGATACTCACACTAGTAAAAAATATATGCGTGTACCGGCCGGTTCCCATCTCCCGGGCAGAGATCGAAACAGTGGTGACGTCAGTGCGTCCTCCTGACGTACGTTTCGTCACAACTGACGTCATCACGCGTTTAACACAAATAACGTGGGTTGTGACGAAGCACATTATACGCGCGAAACGCGTTACCTGCCTGTGCCGTTTGTACCTGTTTTTATGATCTTCCATGAATAAACATTATCTGCATTGAGTTGAGTGTGCAGCCATTCCTTATGCAGACTTTCTGCAGCAACGACAGGGCGTGCACCTCACTCAAGCGATTATCTGGCACCGCTCGCCTATACCTGGAGCAGCCTCCCTTTTGGTTTGTTCGGGGGGAATTTTTATTTCCATCTAGGTGTCAGCTCGATCCTTAGAGCTAGCTTTGTCCTATTCAAATGCTAATGAAAGAACATATGAGCAGGACTGACATTGAATACTATATTTTTAATAACGCAGAATTAAACTACATCCACAATTATACTACTTTTATAGATCACATCACATCTTACTAAGGCAACACTAACTTACACTTTTATTTTACAAGCAGCTAAATGCTAGCGTGGATAAACGCATATTGACGCCAATGGAAAACGCTGATAAAATCGCATTTTTAACGTGGCTTTTTTCCTGGCGTCGGTACTAGCTTTACAGCTCGTTTTTTATAACGCCCGTGTGTATGAGGCCTAACTCTGCAGATAATTATGATGACAGTTTTGATCAATTAAAAAAAATACCCCAGTAAAATGCATAAAGCATCAATTCCTAAAAGCAACATGGCTTTTCAAGGTCCTAACTAGTATTGCAAAGTGGCATGTGACCTCTCTGCAGCCATTTTGTGCGTCGCTGTGAACGTAAGCCAACACCTCAAAAGAGATGAATGCAATATTGCAGTTACTATAGAAACCATTTCCCTCCACTTCTCCCTGTATCCGCCAACTGGTATGTGCACACTAATCAAAATATGCATTACCCGAAGCAGGCACAAAGGGATTTGTGAAAATCTTGTTTGGGAATATTTCACAGTTTTTGAGGAGAATCGGCTTTAATTGGATGTGTAATCAAAAGGACAATTTGTACACAATAAAAGTTCACAAAACATTCACATTTAAAACTCAGCTACAGATTTATTCCCTGTCTAGACAACCCTAAGAATAAGTACAATAAAGGTATGTCAGAAACTAAAGGTTCACCTTTACCAAAAAAAGAATATATTTGCAGGTAATAACAAAATGTGCATTTATTTATTTATTCAAGAGTCTGCAAAGTAATGCACCAGCGATCAGTGTCAGGCTCTTGCACCATCTCCCTCCAGCTTTTCTGTCATCATCATGTCTGTTGAGGAAGTAGATGGTGGCTCTGGACGATGCCTGAACAAGGATGGTGGTGTTCTGCTGGAAAGAAAAGCAGGGTGAAGGCACTGTCAGGGGGAGTACTGTGCCCTCTCTGAGATGAATAAATACCCAGAAGCCTTGCACTTGTACATTACTTAGCACACATGTACTTGACATTAAAATATACAGTATATCATATGCAAGATCCACTTTAAGACAAACCTGTCCATTCAGGGAACTTTGCTGAAAATGCTAGTTGCCTCACTATTATGCTGATTCACTCACTTCAGTAATTTCACTGTCCTGGGAAGAATCTCCAGATTAAGAGCTCTGGGGTTGATTTACTAAAACTGAAGAGTGAAAAATCTGGTGCAGCTCTGTATAGAAACCAATGCGCTTCCAGGTTTTATTGTCAAAGCTTAACCGCTTCAATACTATGCACTTAGAACACTTTCCTACCAGACCAATTTTCACCTTTCAGTGCTATTGCACTTTGAATGGCAATTGCGCGGTCGTGCGACGACGTACCCAAGCGAAATTTGGGTCCTTTTTTCCCACAAATAGAGCTTTCTTTTGGTGGCAGTTTTTATTTTTTGTGCTACAAATTAAAAAAGACAGAGAATTTTGAAAAGAAAAAAATTCTCTGTTTCTGTCACAAAACTTTGTAAATAGAACAAAATTGAGAGTACGGCAGAGCAACACCAGCACCACGTCCACCACGTTTCGCCCTATGAAACAGGCTTCTTCAGGGCATCGTGGGAAGGATCAGACTATAGAGTCACTGTAATAATGAATACAAATAATACACAGTCACATATATGACACAAAAATATATACAAAGTCATAATACATTGAATACATTAACTACCTCATATCTCATATAAGGGTATAATCTATAATTGTATCATCACACATTTCATGATTAAAATATCTATATGTCCATTAGGGAGTTTTCCCCATAGTGCACCAATGCTCCAATACCTGTTAAACGAAAAAGTAGACACTGAGGCTTCCAAACCATCTTCAGTGTGTATTTCGAATGGACTGGTGATGTAAGAGCAGCAGTTTCAGATTGTGCCTGGTTGGGTCGCTAGTGTTCTTCAAAAAGCAAAACAGATAATGTAACAAATTGGAAACACTAGACATTCGTGTCCGAAAAACGACCCCACCTGGAAAAACCAATACAGAAAGTGTATTCCTTGGTGGTCTAGGGTGGTCTCCCTGGTGGTCAGGATTGGCTCCCTGGTGCATCCCTGGTGGTCCCTGGGCAGGCTCCCTGGTGGTCTAGTTTAGCGGTTTTTGGGGGGTTTTTTGTAACTTCGGATAAATTTGAATTTGTTCGGTCTGTTCGTATAGATTCGGTATTCGTTATTTCGATAATTCATAAGAATGGAATTCGAAAGAACGAAAATCTGAAAGTAAGAATGAAAATTTGAAAGAACAAAAAACAATCGGATAATTATAATTAAAATATTAAGTTTATTAACAATTATTATAGTTTATTATTATTATTTATTAATAATAAATGTTAATAAAAACCATAATAGTGGTTATAAACTATTAGATTATAGGTATTGGAATTTCCTTTCAAATTTGGCTTTTAGTAAATGTAACGAATACGAATTTATCCAAAGCTACGAATTATCCAGCATTCATTATTTCAAATAATTTGTAACTTCGGATACATTTGTATTTGTTACGTTTACTAACAGCCAAATCTGGAAGGAAATTCCAATACCTATAATTTAATAGTTTATAACTATTATTGTAGTTTTTATTATTATTTATTATTAATACATAATAATAATGATAAAACTATAATTTTATAGGTTTTTATTATTATTATAATTTATTAATAATAATTTAAATAATAGTAATAATAAAACCTATAATAATAGTTCTAAACTATTAAATTATAGGTATTGGAATTTCCTTTTCAGTTTGGCTTTTAGTGAACATAAGCAATTTGTCAGGGCAATGGCTGGTGTTGGCGCTTCAATCATCATGGCACCATGGTCAGCATGATTGAAGCGCATTGTTTCTATTATTACATTATAAATATAAAAAATGAAATAGTTCAACTCACCATAATGTAGAATCAGTGGGAGCCCTGAGCGTGTCACTTGCCACTGTCCCCTGCCACCAAATACAGCTTGTCACTTGTCACATCACTTTCCTTCATATGCAGCTTGTATCTTGCCACGTTGTTTGCCACCAGTTGCAGCTTGTCACTTGCCAGGTCGCTTGCCACCAGATGCAGCTTGTCACTTGCCATGTCAGCTGCCACCAGATGCAGCTTGTCACTTACCACGTCGCCTACCACCAGATGCAGCTTGTCACTTACCACGTCACCTACCACCAGATGCAGCTTGTCACTTACCACGTCGCCTACCACCAGGTGCAGCTTGTCACTTACCACGTCGCCTACCACCAGATGCAGCTTGTCACTTGCCACGTCTCCTGCCACCAGATGCAGCTTGTCACTTGCCATGTCCCCTGCCACCAGCTGCAGCTTGTCACTTGCCATGTCCCCTGCCACCAGCTGCAGATTGTCACTTGCCACGTCCCTTGCCACCAGCCGAAGCTTCCCACTGTTGCCTGCTACCAGAAAATGCCAGATGCAGCTTGTCACTTTTTAAATATAAAGGCAATTTGGTAGCAGGCAACAGTGACAGCACCGGCTTCTCTCCCCAGCTTTCCAGTGAGTGAGTGAGGACAACAGTGAGAGATGATGTAATCTCTCTGCTACTCACGTCTGCACAGTGTGAGGGCAGAAATGAGATGATGCAGAGCGGGCGCTGAAGGATGATGTCATCTCTCTGCTCCCTCGTCCACCCGCCCATTGTCTGTGTCATTCCACCCGCTGGATGTGGCATTCTGCCCACTCGCTGCATATGTCATTCTGCCCGCCTGCTGGATGTGTCATTCCGCCCACTCGACTAATGCTGCCTGGCTGCCATACTCTCGGCCTGGCTGGAGAGAGGACTCGGCCCAATTTTAGAGAATTTGTTTTAAAAAAAAATTGTTAAACGGTCTTTCGTTAATTTGGATGTTTCCGAATTAACGAATATGTTGAATCTTGATGAAAAACGAATTCAGAACGAAACGAATTGCACATGTCTACTTGGGAGCGCGCCTGCACGAGTGCCCCCATGGAAACTGGCTCTCCGTGGGGGCACCCAATGAAGAGAAGGGGCCAGGAGCGCCGCTGGGGGACCCCAGAAAAGGAAGACTGGGGCCACCCTATGCGAAACCCTTGCACAGAGCAGGAAAGTACAACATGTTTGTTATTTAAAAAAAAAAAAAAAAAAACCTTTACATTCTCTTTGGTTGAACACGCTAGAAGCTAGAAGTTAGAAGCTGATTGGCTACCATGCACAGCTGCACCAGGTTTTGCATATCTCCCACCTGTCCCTGATTTTGAGGAACTATTCCAGATTTGGAAAAAAAAGTTCCTTGTCCTTTATTTGGGTCTGATATATATAGTTGTATATAATAGTGCTAAACATTTCATTGAATTTCTAAATTGTTGCATTTGTAAACCTCAAAAGTATAAAGGACTAGCTGTTGAAAAAAAAAAAAAAGCACTTGTGAGTTGAACTAACTTTTTTTTGAATAATTCTCCTAAAAAGGGGCGTGGTGGGAGGTGTGTCCTATGTCTACATACATTTGATAATAGGTGTCCCTCGTTTCCATTTCAAAAAGTTGCCTCCCTGAGAATTGTTGGAAAGACCATCGTTCCCTAGAAGGGAAGCATTGGCCAAATCACAAGGAATAATATATGCAAGTGAAAAAAAACACCCTTGATATTATTTCCTAGCATAGCCCAAATGGATGATCTCCACTGAGTTGTATCCGGTATTAGATAAGTGATAATATCAGTGTGTTTACTGTCAAACTATGGAATGTGAATCCAGTTATTGATGTGAAGTCATGTAATTATCATCTAATTATCTGCTCTGAATTGTTAAGTACCTGTTTGTTTATATTCTTGCCTCTGCACAGATCGAAATGTACGAGAGAGTATCTCAGAAACCCCCAGACCGCCATTGTGATTTTTCTCGTCTTGCCAGAGTGCTCACAGGAAACGCCATAGCGTTAGTGCTGGGAGGAGGCGGAGCAAGGTAAGAGCTAAATGTTTATTCTCTTATTTTTTACTTTTGCTACCAACTGGGGAGCAGTACAATCACAACATAACCATGTTCTGAATTGCAGCTAAAAACTTTAACATGCCAGTGCTTATGCAAAAATCTATATTCATACTTAACCACTTAAGGACCGGAAGAATTTCCCCCTTAATGACCAGGCCTTTTTTTGCGATTCAGCACTGCATCGATTTAACTGACAATTGCGCGGTCGTGCAACGTTGTACCTAAACAAAATTTATGTCCTTTTTTTCCCCCACAAATAGAGCTTTCTTTTGGTGGTATTTGATCACCTCTGCGGTTTTTATTTTTTGCGCTATAAACAAAAAAAGCGGCAATTTTGAAAAAAAAAAAATATATATTTTTTTACTTTTTTCTTTAATTAAGCAAAAAAAAAAAAAAAAAAAAAATTTCAAAAAACCTAATTTCTTCCTAAGTTTAGGCTGATATATATTCTTCTACATATTTTTGGTAAAAAAAAACCCAATGAGCTTATATTGCTTGGTTTGCACAAAAGTTATAGCGTCTACAAAATAGGGAATAGTTTTATGGGATTTTTATTTTATTTTATTTTTTTACGAATAGTAGCAGTGATCAGCGTGACTGCAAACGTTGCAGCAGGCAGATCGGCGGACACTTTTTTTGGGACCAGTGACATTTATACAGCGATCAGAGCTAAACATGGCCATTCTGGTCCAGCCGAGCCGGTCCATTCTCAGGAAAGATCACAACTATATGGTCGGGATCCACCCACGTGCCTGGACCAGCACTTGGCACAGCCTATCAGCAGGCCGCTGAAAGCCTGAGCTGGCCGCTCCCGTCCCCCTCCACAGCCCAGCTTACCAGTGAGACAGTCACCAGCGCTCTGCTCAGGGAGCACTGAGAACCGATCGATCAGTTGTGTTTGTTCACTCGGTTCTCAGCCTTAGAGCCGGCAGGGGACAGATGCAGCATCAGACCGATGCATCCACCTAGGTAAGTATGATAAAAAAATAAAAAAAAATCCCATCCTTTAAATTATTAGTTATTCCCTTTACCTCTCTTGTTTTTTTTTTGTGCCTCTCACCCTATCTCCCCCATTTATCATTGCTTGCTTTGTTGTATGTTGGCCATACACTAGTAGATTTTCAAACGAAAATTTGAATCTGTACATTCCATGACGTGATGACTGTCGTTCAAAAGTACTTCAAAAAAGTTTGCTTGTAACATTTGATTTTGGAGTGAATAAATGTTTATGAATGAAAACTACATTCACTGTTAGAAATGTGTTAGTTTGTGAAAACTTTCTTGCTGGCGCTTCTAACATTTTCATCACTACGGTCCACAAGGACCGACGATTTGAGTTCAAAAATGATTTGAAAATTAAATGTACTTAAGAATTCCAGGTATGGCTTTATTATATGTTGTATTGGTCTTGCTTGCACCTATAAGCTGGAAATACTGAAATAGACACCGCTACGTCAGTGATCTCCACTTGCTTCTAGGTCCGGTGCTGAGTGGCTGGCCTAATGCATTGCGAACACAGGGGGTTGGCCACTTGGCACAGACACCATTCAGAGAATGCAGAGGGTTTTGTGATTGGATGAGATGGAGAGCGTGACATTACTTCTCCATCTCCTTCAATCAAAGAATGCTTTGCGTTCGTTCAGAAAATGCAAGCATCCTCTGAATGGGGCCCATGCCGAGCGGCCAGCCTCATGTGTTCAGTAAGCAGGAGTGCAGCCACTCTGCATGGGACTCGGAAGCAAGCGGAAATCACTGGAGTAGCAGTGTCTGCTTCAGTGATCTCCGACTCCCAGGGGCATCGGCCAGATACAGTATATACATCCCTATGTATGTATGGTATACTGTATACATAACTATGCACTGTATAAAATTGCCATGACGGAAATAACCTTTGAAACAAGACTTTTTGAACAAAGTTCTACTAGTGTATGACCAGCTTTAGTCTGACTCTTCAACATGAGAACTAGGCTAGCCATACAAGTAAAGATTTCTCTGATGCAGCCTGCGGGCTGAACAAGAAAGATTTACTAAATTACTCCATCCACACTATTTAACATAGATTGAAGAATCTGCCCTGTTGGCTATTGTATTCTAACAGCCAGGACCGGCAGCTGCCAGAATACCTGAACAGCGGCTTCATCTGATTGGATGCAGTCACTGTTAAGCATACAAATTTCCATCTGGTTCCTTTGATGTGTCGATTGAAAAACCAACCTTTTGTTTAGCTGGGCCTCCCACGGCTCAGATTTTGGCTGATTCAGCAGGAATTGACTTTAATTTGGGCAGTGTATGGCAGGACTTCGAATGAGACATCACTACCCTGTCAACTGCCTGAACTCACACATGGTCTCCCAGATTCTAACTGAGCATACGGTTTTTATTTCTGAGTTAAAATGAATATAAACCACTACAGAGCTTTGTTGTTTTGTACTGTTGTTCAAAGTCAGAGGCTGGGAGATCGTATAAATGATAAAGCAGACATCAAGTGCATGCTGACAGTAGAAGAAGTGAAGATTCCTTATTCAACACATGCACTTTGTTTTCTATCGTTATATTTGAGTTTCTATAAGTTTGAGTTTTATCCCATTACGGTACCTTCAATTACAGCATGGTACAGGTGCAGGACTGTGCACAGTGTATAGACATGGAAATATCACCTCCTGGTAGAGCAGAGTTGTCCAGTAATCTCTGGCTCAGAACACAACTGCACCTGTTGGTACACAATGCATACCTCCCAACTTTTTGAGATGGGAATGAGGGACACCTATTAGCAAAAGTATGTAGGCATGGGACCTTAAAGATGAATCACAAGCAAAAAAAAAAAAAAAGATTAGTTAAGCCCACAAGTGCTTTTTTACTACTATTCCTTTATATTGGTTTTTGAAATCTACAAATGCAGCAGTTTAGAAAGCAGATGAAAGGTTTAGCACTGGGAAACACTTTTTGAAAGATAAGTAGTGCAATTTATATACAACAATATAGATCAGACCACAATGAGGGACAAATGAGGAGAAAAGAGGGACAGAGGGATTTTGTTTCAAATCAGGGACAGTTGGGAGCTATGCACAATGTGCTTATCCCTTCGCTATTAATCATAGTTGGTCCTTCTTTCCTGAGATGGCTTTACAATGAAGCTCTTTGTTCCCTCCCTGTTATTCCTGCAGGTAAATTCTTTGCAGAAGATGATGTACCAGCATATGGTATCCCTATGTGTCAGGATAAACCGTTTATATTCTGGGGAGCCCTGCTCAGGCCATATTACAGGCTCTCTGATATCCTCCCATCCCGCAGGGGATATAAGGACAAGGGATTCAGAAATGCTCTTCTAGATAAGACTCCATTCCTTCCAAACACAATTCCACCCCCACATATCTTCTCGGTGCGTAGGCCCGGCATCTGTTCCCGGCTCTCACTTAAAGGCCAAACGTCACATTGTCTTCTTCACTGAGAGTGAAATCAAAATGTATGTGACAAGGAGACATGATGAACTGTGTCATTATAGAGGGGATGTGTGTATATATGAGTCGAGGAGGCTGTAAGTTTCATCAGCATGGGGACACACATCCTAGACCTGCCTGATTATGTGTACACCATTATTTCCACATTAAACAAAAAGCTGAACTGAGAAACCTACATCGGCTGCCTTTTCTCACTTCTTCTTAAACTGCTGCTTGCCTGGCTGCCACGCAGATCATATGGCTTCAATAATTTTGAGTCACTAGCTTTGCTTTAAACGTTTCCTATAAAATAAATTGTGCTTTGCCCATGTAGAGCCAAGAAATAGGTTCACTTATTGCCCCCCTGCACAGCAACACATACTTCCCCTATTTTCAATACCTTTCTGTTGCACCCCTGCCAATCTGTTTAGCTGCCAAGATTAAAATAAATACCTGGTACTTCTAGGTATGAAGAACATTGTGATCTACTTAATGTAATGGTGTTTGTGCCCAGTGATTGGCCCAGCACTGTCAGTGGAGGACTGGGATTTCCTCATCCTTGTCTAAGCTCCAAATTAAGTGACCCTGAGCTTCTTTTCCTCACTCCCAGCAGCTGAACAGAGTTGCGGGGGAGTGAAGGAAAGGGGGGTATGTGCTGCTGGTGTGCTGGGAATTACAGTGAACCTGTTGGTTTGCCCTGAATGGCCAAGCACAGGTTTATTTTATAGCAAGACCATTACAGACAGCAAATTATTTTGGATGCCCTGTTTAGAGCAGGGGTGTCAAACTTCATTTCATTGTGGGCCGCATCAGCATTATGGTTGCTCTTAAGTTAAGTTGTATCTGTAAGACTGGATGTCCAGCACACTCCACCCCACCTTAAAGCGTTTGTTAACCCAAAAAAATAAATAAAGATCCTGTTCTTATAAAGCATGTTATACAGTACAGTGCTTGTGCTGTGTAATTTGTCCCCCTGTAATGCTTGGCTGATCCTGCCAGTTTCAGCGTTCCCCTCTGTACGCTGGCAACGCGGTCAGAGTATGTGCCTCCGTCAGACGCAGCTTTGCTCTGTGTCTCCTGTGTGCTTTCCTCCATCCTTTCCCCCCTCCCCTCCCTGCCTGTCAGCTCCGTGTCCGCGCCGTTCCCTCCCATCCTGCTGCTCAAATTACTGTTTATTTTTAATACAATCCTCTGTTTTTTTTACTGTAATGGCCCCCTGTGACTGTGCTTTATAATAATAATACTGTATATACCTTGTGTACAGATTGCTGATCGGCGCTAATTGACCTGTCACCTCTCTCCTCTCTCGGCCCGACAGATGCAGTGGGCGGGGCCGCCTCTCCTCTCCTCCTGACTGACATCAGCGGGGGATCCTCGGCCCCGCTGCATTTGTCGGGCCGAGAGAGACCGCGGATCAATTAGCGCTGATCAGCGCTCTGTACACAAGGTATATACAGCATTATTTTTATAAAGCACAGTCACAGGGGGCCATTACAGTAAAAAAAAAAAAAAACAGAGGATAGTGTAAAGTTACATTGGTGGGTTAACCACTTTAAATCAGATGTCAAGAGCCCCCCACCTTCAGAGGTTAAAAGCCCCCTCCCCCCTTACATCACAGTATATCCCTCTTACCTTGTGCTGCTGCTGGGAATAAGCTGGGACAAAGATGGGAAGCAGAAAGTACAGGGTCTGGAGAAGGACCAGAGAAGGGCAGGAGTCAGCTGCCAGAGTCTGCTGAATGCTGAGACCAGGTGAGGCGGAGGCAAGGTGGTGCTGCAGCTGCACAGAGAAGTGCAGGCTCTGTAGGAGGAGCTCTGTCCTCCTCATTGTTGCTGACTGTGGAGACAAGGTGGGGGCTGGCACTAGGGGGGATGCTGCAGTTGAGGTGCGAGGGCCACATGAAATGGTCTTGCAGACTGGATTTGGCCTGTGGGCCTTGTATTTGAGATATGTGGTTTAGAGGATAGGCTATTTGCTATTATAAATACTGCCAGCTTTGGTGACAAGGACAAGAATAATGTCTTATTTAAAGCTGAAACAGTGGTAGAAAATGACAGTGACGTGAGAACCGTAGAAAAGTTGAACAATGTCCTGCTGATTTAATATTTAAAGCTTTAAATCATTTGTACAATTTGGGTCAGAATAAGCAGGTACAAGGGATTCTCTTAGCAAAGATGGTTCTAGTATGTCTATCTCTTTGCCCCCAAGGCAGCATTTTCCAGCTCACATTCGATAAATAAATTAATAATGAGTACAGTCTGATATACCCAAAGGGAGCACTTAAGATCGTAAGAGGCTGATTGCCTAGTATAAGCACTATACAAGTGTCCTTGTATAGTGTCGTTCCTGGGGGATGATGATTGCCTCTCGCCCCCTCCCTTCGCCACCCAGCTTGTCTGGGGAAAAGCCACCCTGTCCCATTTCTCTCATATTTCTTCTGTGTTTTCTCTTAAAACTAGAGTGTAGTTCTTCTCCGTCAGTGATCTGGTCTTCATACGTCACATGATGAAAACGTCATCCGCCAGGGTGACACATGTCAGCCAGATGATTACAGCTATCAGGATACAGGCAATTTAATTACACCTTATTATTATCATTGTGTAACTTCGGAGTACCATTATGCTTACCGTGAGCTAACAATGTAGACAAGACTAGAACACAAGCATTTATGAATAATGTGTATTCTAATGTTAATAAGGATATTCAATGTATGATTAGTGCAGACCAATTACTTTTACATCTAATACAAAAATGCAAAGTTGTCTTCAAATATATCACACAGGAAAGGGAGCTTCACCTTGGCATATATATAGGACAGTTAAAGGAAACTTGACATGGCAAAATGTGCCAGCTGTAAATATCAGCATTCCTCCTTTTTATATTGGCTTACAAAGTGCCTCTGAGCTTGCTAGCAAATATGGTTTCTTCAGGAAGAGTCAATTCCTTAGCACAGCCACAGTTCACTTTAGCCACATCTAGTTTTCTCCTCTTGTCCATTTACTGTCTGTGCTGGCCCAGCTCCTCATCCCCTCTTTTCACCTCCCTATATAACCTTTTATGTAGCAGCCGGGAGAGGAGAAAAAGGGAATAGTATAGAGCAGTGATGGCGAACCTTTTACTTTCATGCATGTTATTTACCTGTAAAAGCCTCCTTTGTGTAACATTCAAAAGGCCTGAAACTGCTGCTGGGCGCATCTTGGTCTAAGACCAGTCACTCAAATGACACACTGTACCAGTGATGGCGAACCTTGGCACCCCAGATGTTTTGGAACTACATTTCCCATGATGCTCAACTACACCTCAGAGTGCATGAGCATAATGGGAAATGTAGCTCTGAAACATCTGGGGTGCCAAGGTTCGCCATCACTGGTACAGAGTGTCATTTGAGTGACCATTCTTAGACCAAGATGCGCCCAGCAGCAGTTTCAGGGCTTTTGAATGTTACACGAAGGAGGGTTTTACAGGTAAACAACATGCATGAAAGTACATTATATGCGCTTGAAACCTTAAGAGAAGATTATTGTTGAAACACATTTTCTGATGACAGGATCTAAAGTGTAGTTGAAATCATAAAATTAAGATTTGCTATATTAGATGGGATATTTAGAAATGCTAATTGTGCTAAAGCAGTATCCTTAAAAATGCACCTTTTTGGCCTTGTTCACTCAGAGTGTACAGTACTCTACCTACACGGGGATGTAAAGGTGTTCCATGCACTCCAATGCAGGCAGTCCCCATGCTGTCTATTGGGACCCAGAGACTGCACACACAGCTGCTTTGTCCCAATATGACACTTGTGTGGGTGCAGTTGCATTTGGGGACCCGCACGCACCCTGATGTCATATCGGGACATATCGGCTAGACATCAATAGAACTGCCTGTACAGGGATGCACAGAATACCTATGCATCCCTGTGCAGGTAAACACGGCCTTGCGTGGCCATACGGTATTGTACACCCTGCGTGAACAAGGCCTGGAATTCTTCCTAAAAAAAAAAAAAAAAAAAAAAAAAAGTGCTCTTCATGATAGGATGCCTAGGTACTCCCATGCCTACAGCTCTGTAGCTGTGTTTCTAAAGTGCGAGATCAAGGGCACTGCTGCCTCTGACTAATCCTAAGAAAATTTGGGGTGATATTGTATGATGTCACTACTGTGACACTACTGCTGCTCTCTGTTCATCTTGCGGGCGGCTCTCACACCAGTATGCATACCTCCCAACTTTTAAACTTGACAAGGTGGACAATTTTTAAAGGAGCAAAATGTGGCACAGGTATTTTGTTCAGCTAGCTACAACATTTAATACAGTATTTATAGTGTAGCAACCCAACAGTTCTTGCAGAGAATACAGTGATAAAGACCAGCAAATGCCCAACATTGGAGTTGATTTACTAAAGGCAAATAGACTGCGCACTTTGCAAACTGTCTTTGCCCTCTGCAAGTGCAGTTGCCCCAGAGCTTAGTAAATGAGGTAAGTCTTTACTTTGTAAAGATTACCCAATCGTGCAAGGAAGAGCCCATTCCTAGTGACTATACCTTCGCCCTCCTGCCTTTTTTGGCCAGAGCTTGCAAGGTTGAGGCACTGCTCGGATGACTCACAGAGTTCTGTAAACGACAGCCTTTTTCGGCATTGTATCTGTAAAGCTACAATGCTAAACATGAAACGGATGCTACAGTCCCACCTGCTGGTTATAAATGAGGAGGCAAAATATTGATATGCAATGTTTTATATTCAGCATTGTCCTGACCAAACTGTATATGTTAGCTCAGACCATCAATGGCTTAATGGTTGGCACTCCTGCTTTGCAACGCTAGGGCTATTGGTTCATATCCCAATTAGAACAATATCTGAATGGAGTTTGCATGTTATCTCTGGGCTTGCATGGATTACCGTTGGGTATTCCATTTTCCTCCCATGCCCCAAAAACCTTCTGATCGGTAAATTAGCTCCCGTCCAAATTGGCCCTAGTAAAAGTATGGGCATGCATTCATATGAAGTAGGGGCCTTAGATTGCAAGGGACCTTTAGAGGGGAGGCTGGTAAAGCAGAAAGCACAAACCGCTAATGTAATTAGCAAATTTGGATTCCCCAATGTACATATACTGTATAACCACTTACCAACCGGGCCACT
>BLSH010555640.1:640699-667490 GCA_018402905.1 Glandirana rugosa
AAGGGAAGCAGCACAGGGTGGAAACCATGATGAATAAGGTAATCCATACCAAGAAGGGAGACATGGAAGGACACGTCAATTCCAGTCTACTCTAAAATTGTAAAAAAAAATGTTTGATGAATAATAAATATGTATATACATACAAATGCACACACACAGGTGGCACGTGCATAAGTGTATGAGAGTAGGTATAGCAGGTTATAACTTACCAAGTAGTATTGGGTAAGGTGTGCAGCCAGTGCTGCAAAGGAGTGAGACCTGAAGGTAATGTGCTGGCTTGCCCTATCTATAAATACCCCAAGTGTGGGGTGTATGCTAATCAGGTGTGTCGACCTGAAGGTAAATGCTGGCTGGCCCTGGCTGGAAAATCCCCCAGGTGGAGGGCGGGTCCCTGCCAACGTCATGCAAGACGCATAAGGGAGACAGGTGTGGGAGACAGATCCCAAATGCAAAGCATTGTACTGGAGATCTGTCCACAATCAACCACTCCAAGACGTCTGATGGAAAAACTACCACCCAGGCATTGTGGCGTCATATTGCGTCACAAGCAGGGCGTGTGGGCATGACGCCGATGCATGGGAGGACACCCCCTGCCCGCCACCCGGCCAGGAAGGAGGCGGGGAGGACCTGCCATGCATCGCAGCCCCGGGAAAGACTCAGAAGGCTCACTTCTTCTGTCCCCTGTGGACAACTGCACTCTTGGAAACAAAGGAACTCTTTTCTTCTTCCTTTCTTTAGTCTAGTCTTCTTTACTTCCTTGCCAGTGAACATGGCATTCCTGGGGGCAGACACATACCAGTAAGCTAGGCTTGCTTGGCTTATAGGAACTGGGGCTGCTATAGGTGACGATACCCTAACTATATTCCTGACCATTCATATAGACGCGACCATTCAAATGCATTCGTTTTGATACAATTGGTTGATTTGTGTGATAAACAAGATACAATGTCCGGCATATAATCAGTCCAGAAAGTAAAAAAGTCTCACCGCCATACTCAGAAGGAGTAGCAAAATGTGTTTTGGGTAATTCTGTAATATTTGTAAGTATGCTCATGTTGTATGTGAGTAATATCTTATTAAATAGACAACTTCGTGTAAATAAATTAAGTTTCATTTTCATTCCACATTTTCCAAAAACTTGTGGCAAAAAAAAATGAAGTCTTCTAAACACTCCCCGTGCCTCTTAATAATATTGTGATATATCACATGACTAGGAGATGTAGGAAGAGAGGTATTATGCTCTCATTCCCTAGCAGGCACCCATGTTGACAAGAAGTGTCCAGTGTTCTCAGCACGATCGCCCCCCAGCCTTCTCTCCAACCTACTTTACAATGCTGCTGGAGGGAGGAGAGAACATAATCCTTCCTCTAGCAGATATTGCAGCCAATGCAGTGTGCTCTATTCTAAATGGCAGGAGTGACTGTAGCACCACTGCTGTCATTCAGGGAGCTAGAGAGCAAAGTGTTGACCAGCTCATAGCGCCCCCTCTCCACATAGCGCCATTGCATCCAGGGCATATGCCTCCTCTCTCCACCCTTTGTCTCAGCCCTGGTGCCATATCACTCACAATTGATACATCTTGCGCTGTATAAATGAGTCCAGGAGGCTCAAGAGGTTACCTATAGCCACCAATCAGATTTGATCCTACCTTGAAACTTTGAATACTCTGAAAAGTAGAAGACAGGAATAGGGCACTGGATCTCTTAAAGCATGAGGTGTTTCATCCAGGTCCTAAATAGTGTAGAGGCAGCTCTCTGAAGTGGTGGCCGAAGGTTCACTCTTTGCTTGAGTAGGGACTGGGTGTGAGGAGGAAAACATCAAAAACAGAACATGTTCAGACCCTTGTATCATAAAAGTCCAACGTGTTTTGGCATCTTCATGAGGGCTTGGAACTGTTGAACAAAGCATGTGCTGGACTGATAAAATTGGAGGGATCCTGGAGGATAATTAGTATTATCTCTCCAAATATTGGTTAAGTTGCAACTTTGAAAATCATTCGTGAGGCAGAGAAAAGGAAATATTAGATGATACATAGTACAGTGCCTTGAAAAGGTATTCATACCCCTTGACATTTTCCACATTTTGTCATGTTACAACCAAAAACGTAAGGAAAATGATAAATGGTTTTCAATTGTTTTTGCAAATATGTGAAAAGTGTGGCGTGCATTTGTATTCAGCCCCCTTTACACTGTTAACCCTAACTAAAATCCAGTGTAACCAATTGCCTTCAGAAGTCACCTAATTAGTAAATGGGGTCCACCTGTGTGAAATTTAATCTCCATATAAATACAGTTGTTCTGTGAAGCCCTGTGAAGGTTTGTTAGAGAACCTTAGTGAACAAACAGCATCGTGAAAGCCAAGGAACACACCAAAATGGTCAAGGATAAAGTTGTGGAGAAGTTTAAAGCAGGGTTTGGTTATAAAAAAATATCCCAAGTTTTGAACATTTCACGGAGCACTGTTCAATCCAACATCTGAAAAGGGAAAGAGTATGGCACAACTGCAAACCTACCAAGACATGGTATCTATGTCTTGAATAGCACTTGATAGCAGCTCCCTCCATAATTTTTTCTATAAAATTACTTTCCATACATGTGAGTAACACAGTGGTGGCAGCAGCTAGTCCTTCTTACATTTCCTTTGATAACATCTTGGGTATATCAAAGTAAGTTATCCTAAATAGCATCGGCCCCTATCCATGCGTGAATATTACGCCCTACTGGGCAGCGCATAGCCATCTATCTTTGCTAATTTTAGATACCTACCAAGACATGCCCGTACACCTAAACTGACAGGCAGGGCAAGGAGAGCATTAATCAGAAAAGCAACCAAGAGGCCCTTGGTAACTCAGGAGGAGCTGCAGAGATCCCCAGCTCAGGAGGGAGAATCTGTCCACAGGACAACTATTAGTCGTGCACTCCACAAATCTGGCCTTTATGGAAGAGTGGGAAGAAGAAAGCCATTTAAAAAAGCCATAAGAAGTCCCCTTTGCAGTTTGCAAGAAGCCATGTGGGGGACACAGTAAACATCTGGAAGACGGTGCTCTGGTCAGATGAGACCAAAACTTTTTGGCCTGAGACCAAAATTAACACTGCACATCAGCCTGAACACACTATCCCCACCGTGAAACATGGTGGTGGCAGCATCATGTTGTGGGCATGCCTTTCTTCAGTAGGGACATGAAAGCTGGTCAGAGTTGATGGGACAATGGATGGAGCCAAATACAGGGAAATCTTAGAAGAAAATCTGTTAGTGTCTGCAAAAGACTTGACACTGTGGTGGAGGTTCACCTTCCAGCAGGATAACGACCCTAAACATACAGCCAGAGCTACATTGGTATGGTTTAGATCAAAGCATGTTTATGTGTTAGAATGGCCCAGTCAAAGTCCAAACTTAAATACAATTGAGAATCTGTGGCAAGACTTGAAAATTGCTGTTCGCAGACGTTCTCCATCAAATTTGACAGAGCTTGAGCTATTTTGCAAAGTAACAAATTTGCAGTGTTGACTGAATTGCATTTGTAATTCACAGATTGCTTTCACCTGTTGTCAGGTATTGAACTTTGAACTTGATGAGAGCCCAGTATACTGTATGGGCACCAACTCACCCCAAACTGCTGATGTAAAATTGAGAGCATAGGCTTGCACAGTGGCAATGACTGAACCTCTTAGAAGTGCTAAGATCCAGACAGTGTATTATTGGATCCTCAGCAAATGTGGCTCTGTGCTCCAAATTTTAGGTGCACCTTTGTTTTTTTTTTGTTTTTTTAATGCGTTTCTCAAATACAGAAACAATGTAATCTTAAAATCACTATGGTGTACTGCAGAGGCTTTTTTTAGTCCTAAATGGCAATCACAGGCACCAACTTTAAGGAAAGGGGACTTTGCAATATCAGCTAAGAAAGACATGTAATTCTTGCATTTCTTTCTGGTTGGGGAGATTGGCCTGTTTGCTGATCCGCAAAGCTGCTCAGGGAAGTGACCTAGGCTTATTCCTACTGGTGATTACTTCCAAGATCTGCTCCTGTATACCCCAATAAAGTGAAATCTCAGGTCACATAATTACCTTGCATGGACACACAGGATCGGGTCTGGCTTTGCGAAATTAAGGTTCCTTCCTTGTACACCTCTGCAGGGCAGTGAATATATTACCACACTGACTAGTAATAGATTTCCAATGTGCCTGGGACCATTTGTACTTGATGGGAGACCTAAGAATGTGCCCTAGGTGTCTGGGGCTTGTGATACCAATCACATGTTTATATTCCTGCACTGTCCCTGTGAACACTACAGTATATGCAGGTTAGGATCAATAAACCATTAAGACATCCTTATTAGTCAAATATTACTGCTGAAGCACCATTTTAAGTAGCCTAGTGCTTATTCACATTTTTGCTTGTTAAAGTGGATGTAAACCCACCACCCACCCAGTATAAACTAATGGCACAGTATTAATATATATATATATATATATATATATATATATATATACACACACATGCAAGCCGCCCCATCTATCCCTACCTTTCAAATGTCCTTCCTGCCTGTAAGCAATAGCAGCTCTATAAAACTCTGAAATCAGTGGATGTCTGAGTTTGGTGGGTGGAGTTGTGATGTCACAAGCCTCCCCACCCACCTCTATACTGAGACATTGAGGAGGGAGGGAGGGGGGAGTGTAAAACTTTCTCTGCTGTGTGAAGGAGATAAGCAAATTGCTTGTCACTCACAGAGCAAGGGGCGGATCGACTGTGTATTTCCCTGTTTGTCAGACTTTCTCTTCCTGAAAAAGGATAAGCTCATTACTCACAGTTGGATTAAATCTTTGTGGCAAGACTGGGCACAGATGATATGACATGCTATACTCTACCAGGCAGAATTTTTTTTTTTTTTTTTTTTTTTTTCGGATTCACATCCACTTTAAGTCTATTACCAGACAATTCGGATTCAAGCACTGTACAATACATCTTTTCAGCCATGAATAGATGGCATCTTAATTAGAGAAGCCATAATTGTGTTGATCCCCTCTTGAAAAAGAACCAAGCTCAATTACAATCCAGCCATCCCTCAGAATAATTCTTGCATTCATCTGTTGCATGCCTACATGGTCCGCAGGAGACTTCAGAAGGATTTACTGTTCTTCTCAAAGGAAACTGTAACACTACACTATTTACTCATGTTTTCACACAGAATTCACACAACTTTTGTCCACGATTCACACATTTTCTCAGTGGAATCCAGTTAGAATAATGTGTGAATCTTGTGTGAAAACATTTAAAAATGCATACCTTTCTTTTTACTTTTGCACCATAAGTAATTTTGTGTTAAGCGCAGGGGAAGGACAGCGTCCCCGTAAATTAAGGGAAGGACAGCTCCCGTAAATTGCGGTAACTGGCTGTAATGCCAAATTTGTTTGCAGCAGTAATGTTGGATAAATCATAATGGCTCAGTCGGTGTGCTCTGACATAACCTTAACTGGGTCGCTCAGAAGTAATTGGGGCAGCTGTATGCCAAAACAGGATTTCTATCGTCACCTCTTACCACCTTATATTACAACTTGTGCAGAGCATAACCAAATGTTAATACAGCTGTAATGGAAGTCACAAAATGACAAGTCTGCTGAGAGGTGTGAGTCATTGCTGGGGACATCTGGCTATCTGAGCAGGATTGCATCCTGTATAGAACATCGTTCAGCTCTTGTGGGGAAATGGGTTTTCACATTCTATGCATTTATTAATATTATACAGGATTTATATAGCGTGAGCAATTTGCACAGTGCACATTATAAAAGGCAGAAAATACAGTTCAATACAAGAGAGTTAGGAGGGCATGCACGCGTGTATGCATTATATGTATGTATGGGAAATTGAGTGCTAACGTCATTTCATTGCTAATTGGGGTTGTACTTATCGTAAATGCTTCTGTGCCCAAATAGGCATTCAAAGTAGAACGCAAGATACGTCTGTGTCATACTGCACAGTCACAGGGTAATACCACTATAAAGTTCCTGCAGCCCTGCAATGTCCTCTTATACATCCATGCCTTCAAAATACCTATTGAACTACAGTGAGCATTGCTTGCTGGTTCTTTGCATTTAAACCTCTCACTGAAAAAACATGAACTTCACCCACTGGTGAGGTCCCCCTTGTGTTATCTGCCTCTATGGGGCTTATGTCAAAAGGCTTTGAGCTAGTAGCAATATAAGCGTTTTAACATCCATTGTAGAAGCTCCTGTTTCTGGGTCGACCTCCTCCTAATCTGCTGCAAGTGAGGCAAAACTCTCTTGAGGCAAACAAAAGCCCACTGACGCAAGCCCATAAACTGCCTGTACATCTTCTACTTGTAGCCCCCAGTGTCTGATAAATGATAGCATGACCACTCTGTACAGTGCTATAGAACCTGACTGCTTCATACTGTTGGCTCTCCAATTCGCAACCTAATTTCCTTCATGTAGGGAATGTTTGGTACTTAATATACACTCGGTCCTTTTCATTTTAATTTAATTTTGTAAGTGTAGTGTTTAAAATTGATTTCATTATTTTTCAATAAATATCTCACTGGAATATATGATTTTTTATTTTTTTTTTCAAAAAAATTTATTGAAAATGAATGCAAGAATACAATATGGTAGAGGTAAATACAAGGTAATGATGGATGGCAATATTTGATATACATTTGCGAGGGGAAAAGAAAAAGAAGAAGAATATAGCAAATCCATATCTCAGACCATTATAATACATGAAAGCAGGGTTTGACAAATAGTCTCTTTCCAAGGTATGATTGCATGTGACGTATGGGAACGTAGACTATCTAATTAGAATTTGGTATAGGGGTTTACAGCGCATTGTGACGTAGTAGATCTGAGAGTAAGACAGATTGGGCTGAGTGTAGTAGATGTATGTTGGGATTACCAGTGTTTCCCCCCTTCCTCCTCCATTGGTTGGTGTTTGATGAAGTAGGGCGATATGTATGTTTTGTGAGTCCAAGCGGCCCGCGCTGTGGAGGACATGACAGGGAAGCTGGGGTAAGGAATGGGAGGGGCAGGGAAAGGAACAGAGAGATGGGATAGTGGGGAGGGGGAGGAAGAAGAAAAAAAAAACACAAGAAGGGGCTGATTTAGCTACTGACATGTGGTTTTTTTTCCCCCTTTCCCTCTTCCCCTTCAGTGGGGGGGGGGGGGGGGGTTGAGGCAAAGGGCTAGGTTATGGTAGATCAAGATTGAGCATTGGTTTGTGTGGTATTAGAAAATTTGAATTGAGTCCAGTCTGCCCATGTTTTGGCAAATTTGGTTGGGCGATCGTGAGATATGGCAATTAGCTCCTCCATGACAGCTATTTGTTCAGTTTGCTTATACCATTCTGTTATCGTCTGGGTTTTGGGGGTGCTCCATGTTCTGGGGATGCAGAGTTTAGCTGGATTAATCATATTCGTTGTGAGGGATTTGCGATATGAGTTATGCAGTGAAGGTTGGAGGTGGAGTAAGAAACGTTCCGGTTTGAGGGGAATATTTTGTGAAGTGATTAGGTTTATTTGGTCCCTGACTTCTTCCCAGAAGCGGGTTATATTCTTACAGTCCCACCAGATATGTAGGAGGCTGCCCACTTCTTGATGGCATCGCCAGCACAGATCATTTGTATTGTGATTGTAGTGTTTGAGTATGGCGGGAGTCCTATACCAGCGAGTCAGAAGTTTAAAATTGTTTTCCTGGATGGTAATGTTCACCGAGCCTTTATGAAAAAATTCATATATTTGGGACCATTGTTTTCCTGAGATGTCTAGTTGGAGGTCTCTACTCCATGCCGCACAGAACCCGCTCTCGTTATTGGGTGTGTTAGACCAAAGTAAGGAGTATACGACTGAGATTGTGTGTTGAATAGGGTTCTTGTTAGAACATATGTTGTCAAAGCAAGATAGTGGTTGTTGCAGGTCTCCCATTTTTTGAATAGTGTGAAAGAAGTTCCTAAGTTAGAAGTATTTCCAGAAACTGAGTGGATTTTTTATTTCCGTTATATTTGCCATTATGAGGCAAAAAAGTATTTTCTCTTAAACATTAGCCTAAGCAGCACAATGTAACAGCAGATTAGTGTCCATTATGGGGGGTGATGTCCGATCCTGTGAGAGAAGGAAGGGATTGACTCATATAAACTTTAGGAGGAACAGAGTTCTACGTCAGCAAAGAGCAAGGAGACTCCTGTTTGCATAGGAGTCTATAATGCATGAGGGGTGAATGAAAAGTAAAAAATCTAAAATGTCTGTTACTTATGATCAGGTAAGCATATAGTAATACAAATAAATTATTCTTAGAATATGCTGTTTTCTATATATTCACCAGATATCTGTAAATCACAATTTTTGGGAAGATGTCATGATAGAAGTCCATACACTTTTGCCTCAATCAAATCCTGACAGAGTTCTTAAGTTATTTAGATGCATGGTAATGTCCACGTAGGTCATCTTTTAATTTAAAAAAAGAAGATGGAAGTCGCAGGATGCCAAGCTTAGACTGTATGGTGGATGTTGTAGGGTGGTGAGATTTATCCTCTCAACTGCATCATCTCTGCCAGGAGAGGAACCCATCATGTATAAACCTTTCTGTGTCCAATTATGGCAATAAATGTGAGCCACACACTTTAGTGAAATGCCTATTCAGAGGTTTCTCCCTGATCTGCCAATTGTTCTCATCTGTTTATTAATCCGTTCAGCTTATCATATATTTTCACAGGTCAGCTACCCCTTTGTTTGCCAAATAGTTTCAAGTATTCCCTCTAAAGCTGTCTGTAAACAGTTCGAATCTCCACCAGTTCGGCAGGGAATGGCCAGGATTAGAACCCTCTATGGGCAGGCTGATTGTATCCGAGTTGATCCATCAATCGACTTGGGTATAACCATTGTGTCAGATTATTCATGTGATTATTGCCAGCGGCTATAGCCACTAGCAATATTCGCTGTGTGCTGTCCTGGCAGGGACGGCTCCCCTCCCCAACCCATGGTTGCAGGAAAGAATTCATCTATGGCCGGCTTTAGACACTTTTTCATATTTTGGTCCTGTGATGCACAGTGCTCACATTAACACAATTATCAATCTAAACGCCTTGCATACATTAGTAAGTTTTGATTGGATCAACACCACCTGCCATCATGAACTGCACATTGCTTACATTGCACTGATGAGGATCCAAAAAGGTTTTCTATATTATAGAGAATAGCAAAACAACCATTGACTGTATAGACCTGCTGCCAGCTGAGGTGATAGAGGGCAGCCTACACAATGTGTCAGTACTTGTCACTCAACAGTGCAGCCATCTGTTGCTGAGTTATGAAAATGAAGACATTTCTTTTCATTTAACCCTTGTATGTTGGGCAGCCCTCTCCTTATTGAAATACTGCAGGTGCATCCTTGGAGGAGTCACATGTCTTGAAAGCATATAGTTTATTATTTGAGTGCTATAGTACCTACTGACAAAAGATGATCTTTCTCTAATCCAGCTGATTATGGTCCGTTAGGGCAGCGATGGTATATCTGTGCGCACTATCCAGACACCGCCAGCAAAGCCACCAAACAAATCGGTGGCTCTTGGTTTCCTGAAGGCAAGCTAATGTCCGGCTCCACACTTTTCTTTGTGAACCTTAATACTTGGTCAATTTAGAACCTTAAATTTCTTTTGGCAGCCAGATCATGGGTCATGCCTAGCTAATATTGGCTATCTGTAGCCAGATTTACTAAAAATCTTTTGCTTCACATTGAAGCTTTGGCATGTAGTGACATCTGTCGCTCTCAAAAGTTGATACCACAGCACGACAATCTGAGATCTTTTTCAAAGCACCAGTTTACATTAAAGCTAAACTACGAGCAAAAGAAAAAAAAAAAGGGAATGTATTCCTTAATAGCCGCAAAGGATCTAAATCCATTGTGTATGCCTCTGCAAAACCAGATATTGGCTTGTATAAGTAGTGGTGACATCCTTACTGTGCTACACATAGCCTGTGCAGAGAGTGGAGCCGTGGGAGGGACCCAGCAGGCTCCACCCACTGAAGGCTGCCTGCAGAAAATACAGGAAGGGCGGAAACAAGACCAGTCACTCTGTACAAGGAGAGAGAGCAGCAGTGAGCTGTCTTTATTACAGAAAACTCCTGCACAGAGGCAAAGTGTCGCACTGGATTACTGCACAGATCTAAAAATATTACACAAAACACAAATTCAATTAAGATTTATGCCTCTTGTATTTAGGCAATCGCAGGCCTAATTTAAAAACTGAACAAGTAGTGAAGCATGTCACATTTGCCCAAATAAATATTAAAAACCAAACTAGCCTCTGCTGAATACTGAATCATTTTTAGTAAATGTTGATGATTCACTTTTACGTCAATCACCAATCTCCTGTGTCACTTTGACTCTAGTTTAAACAGAATGGACTTGAAGACCCTGTAAATTACAGGCCACTGGTCCCCTCAGCACACACTGAATCACTGTGTATCTGAAAGAGATTTGTCACATCCTACCCAAAGTGTCACGTTGCAGTGTCAGGGAAACGCATTGATGTCACTGTTATCCCTTCTCATAGTTGGTGAAATTACATTATTCTGTAACTCTGTCATTTCTAATAGTAGATGTGTAGACTTGTTACACGCTGTCACTCTGCATAAATACAGGTTTATCCTATTACTGAAACACATTGACACAGGGGAACAATTAAACTCCCAGATTTAATATGTTCAATAAATCTCTCGTCCTGCCTCTCCTTAAAGAAAACCCATAACCGATAAGTAGGCGTTATTTTCACGGCACTCCAATAAAACTATAAATGTGTTTAGCCAAAAGACATTCCCCAGCATAACCATGCACAGAAAAATGTATCTGTGTATTTTAATTACATTTTTTGGTATGACAACTCGGATGTGTTTACAATAGCGGCCCTTTGAAAGGAGACAGCAGGAAAAGTACTTGAAATGTAACAAAAGAATTCCCACTTACTTCCATTAGATCATGTCCATTGACAGCAAAGCTCATATACACTGCTCAGCATTCAAAGCTTGTGTTGCATCTTAAGTGCTGATTTGTGTTCCTTGGTTCAGACATACACCATCTGACATTCATTATAAGATATAAGACCACAAAAATTCTGGCATGTTTGTCGATTAATAAGTACACCGTAGCAATACCTGTATTCTGTAAATAGGTTAATGCTTTTTCTTGGACATGGAGATCTTTAGGGAGGACAATCTTCTTTAATTCCAACAGTAATACAAATCCAATTCCCCCAAGGTTATTCATTTTGCTTTCTTGAAGAGGCCCATGAGCTCTGCTTCCCAGCCATTGATTATTACTTTTTTTCTCCCCCTAAGGACATGACATCTGTCTTCAAGAAGGTTCTGGACCTGACGTACCCCATAACCTCCATGTTCTCGGGAGCAGCCTTTAATAGCAGCATCAGCAGCATCTTCAAGGACAAGCAGATAGAGGTGAGCACTGTGTCCTCTTAGACTGTACGGCACAGTTCATTCTTCCTTACATGATGATACCTAAACCCTGCCATACACAGCTTGAATTTTGACCAAATCAGCAGACACTACAAACTTTGATTAAAAACTTAGAGGAACCAAGCCTGTATATATATTTTCACATAGACTATCTAAGTCTATTTGTTTTACTGTTAGGCAGAAAATTCTTGGATGAGAAGTGACTGCAGTTACTGGGTATTCAGACAGCCATGTGTCACAGCTGTCTGAATAAAAAAGCTGTCAGCTGTTCTTCACGTGGATGGAGAAACCTTTAGATTGCTTTCATACCGCCCATTGGCTAAATGTGACGAATCTTTGCATGTATGGTTAGCCTAAGCTTAAAAGCATTCAAATCATTAGCAGCCATTACACATAACATTTCTTGTTCATTGTCTCCATAGGATCTTTGGATTCCTTACTTTAACATCACCACGGACATCACAGCTTCAGCCATGAGAGTGCACACAGACGGTAGGTGATATAGAGTTTTGAGACTTCAAATGAAAACCTCAAACACAGCCCAATTTTTTTTTTTTTTGTTTTAGTTCTTGATAGTTCAGGGGTTAGAACCTCTATTAGCTTTTTATTGCTGTCAGTGTCCCCATTGGGAATTCTCTTTCATTGTCTACTGTATCTGTTGGTGGCAGAGGAAGTGAGGGAAACCTCTTCCCCACAGACACAGACAGCAGTAAAAACCTGTAAGAGGTTCTTCTCCAACACTGGAGGAAAAGTCTTGGCTAGGTTTCCCTTTTAAAAGATTGTTTATGAAGCCAATCTTTGCTTTATATGTATCACTTCAGTATGCGCTGTGTGATCAGCACATTATTCAATTGTCTATTCCTTCTGAACCTTTTTTATTATACAAAGGGCTGGGTATTGATTGCTTCACAGTATTTTAATTTAACAGACAACCGTAATAAAAAGGGAAAGCAAAGAGAGAATAATATACTGCTTTTTTATGTCCATCTTTATTTGGTTTTCCTGTAATTACTGATATACAGAGGAAATGGTAACATTGTAACAATTGCAGCAGCGGAAACAAAAGGCAGAGAGGAATTTCATTGTTGAACAATAAATCGTAGCTGCTATTGGTTGGGATTTGCATATGGATGCATTAGATGGGTCAGCGGCATGGCAGCCTATGGCTACCCAGACTGCAGATGTAGCATTGGCTTTTCCTGCAATGATTGCTGAGAGATTCCAGACTAATGGTGGATAAAGAATACTTATCTATTTGTTCCCCAAGAAGCATTGGAGTGTTATGTTAGAAGGAGTTTTGTGCTCACAGATGGGTTACATTGTGTGGGGCATCGCAGGGTTTTTGTAATACTAAAGAGGATTTGGCTTTGTATAGCGGGTAAAATAAGTATTGAACGTGTCACAATTTTTCTAGGTAAATATACTTCTAAAGGTGCTATTGGCGTGAAATTTCCACCACATGTCAGTAACAACCCATGCAATCTATATATACAAAGAAACCAAAACAAATGAGTTCAGAAAATAAGTTGTGTAATAAAATGGAATGACACAGGGAAAAAGATTGAACACATGAAGAAAGGAAGGTGCAAAAAGGCATGTAAAGCTAAGATACCAGCTAAAAGCTAAAATCTGTTAGCAATTAGAAAGCAATCATGCCCCTTGTCAGTGCAAATTAATATCAGCTGGTTCAATCTCAACTGATGGGTAAAAGCAAAGAGCTCTCTCAAGACCTTTACAACCTTATGCAACACATACTGATGGCATTGGTTACAGAAGGATTTCTAAACTTCTGAGTGTTCCAGTGAGCACTGTTTGGGCCATAATACGGAAGTGGATAGAACATAATTTTACCATAAACTGGCCATGACCAGGTGCTTCTCGCAAGATTTCTGACAGAGAAGTGAAAAGAATTATCAGAAGGGTTGTCCAAGAGCCAAGGACCACTTGTGGAGAGCTTCAGAAAGACCTGGAATTAGCAGGTACAATTGTTTCAAACAAAACCATAAGTAATGCACTCAACCGCCATGGCTTGTATGCACACTCACCATACAAGACTCCATTGCTGAAGAAAAAGCATGTTGAAGCTCATTTAAAGTTTGCTGCACAACATTTAGACAAGCCTGTGAAATACTGGGAGAATATAATCTGGTGAGATGAGACCAAATTTGAACTCTTTGGATGCCATAATACACAGTTTTTTTGGAGGTGAAATGGCACTGCACGTCGCCCCAAAAAACCCCCATACCAACAGTGAAGTTTGAAGGTGGGATCATCATGGTGTAGGGCTGTTTTTCAGCATACGGTACTGTCAAACTTCATGTTGTTGAAGATAGGATGGATGGAAAATGTACCAAAACACTCTTGATAAAAATCTGCTGCCATCTACCAGGATGAAGAAGATGAAATGAGGGTGGACATTTCAGCAAGAAAATGATCCCAAACACAAAGCCAAAGAAACTCTCAATTGGTTTCAAAGAAAAAAAAAATCTGCTAGAATGCCCAGCCAATCACCTGACTTGAATCCAATAGAAAATCTATGGAAAGAACTAAAGATCAGAGTTCATAGAAGAGGCCCACAGAACCTTCAAGATTTGAAGACTGTGTGGAAGAATGGGCCAAAATCACACCTGAGCAAGGCATGCGACTCCTTTCTCCATACAGGAGGTGTCTTGAAGCTGTCATTACCAATAAAGGATTAATTTGCAGAGATTTTCTTTCACTTCCTGTTTGGCTATGGGCAGGAAGTAAAGGGAAATCTCCGGGACAGAGCTGGCGAAAAAAAATCTGACATGGGTTATAACCCTCCCTTGCTCTATCCAATATGAAAAAAAAAGTTTTGCCCATAGTTCTACTTTAATTTGGTTTCTTTGTCAGCATGGGTTGGATGGGTTGTTACTGACATGTGGTGAACATTTCATGTCAATAGCACCTTTAGAAATATATCTACCTAGAAAAATGGTGATGTGTTCAAAACGTATTTTGCCCGCTGTATATGCCTTGAGCCCGGAATGTGAGTAATTGCATTGTTTTATGTTTTGTGATATTGCAATCAATTTAGGTGTTTAAAGAGACCCTGTCACTAACTTAACACAATTGCAGGTAAAAGCACAGAAAAATTGTGTTTTAGATACTTACAGTATTTTTCCTTTTCATAAATAATTTTTGTTATTCACTTGCAATGTGCATTTGACCTTGCTAGCAATTTTGACATTCCAGGAAGAAAAAATCCTGTTCACATTCCCCCTCCCTTCTGCCTTGTCATAGCCCTCTCCTCTTCTGGGAGTGTCTAATTACTCTCTGTGCTGACCCAGCTCCTCCACCCCACCTTTTACCTCTGTACATGCTTATGTAGTTGCCTGGAGAGGAGCGATAGGGAATACCTCAGCAACAGGTTTTGGGGCAGCTGACATCATATACAAGATAGCAGTGGCAGTCTCGGGGCTTTTGAAGTCTACACAAGGGATGTTTGTACAGATAATTAAGAATCATAAAACATGTAAAATGTTAAAAAAACATATTATGGAAAGAGTGTTGTTAAAACAAATAGTGGGACAACCCTGTCATGTAAGTAAAAATAAAAGTCACGATTGTTGTTCCTTGAATTGTCAGGTACTCAGCAGACTTTAGTTCGACTGTTTCTCACATCAAAAAACACAGTAGAGTTTAGTGGCGCAAGCAGCAGAAAAGGTATTCCCTTTCTTCTTTATAGGTAGATGCTTGCATTTTATACATTTTGCCTATACAGCAGAATAGCTTTAAACCTGAACTCCAGGAAGATGTAAAAGACATAAATTATCCCAGTTCTGTTTGCACCAAATTAGTATGGACTTAAAAAAAAAAAATTATATTCACCTAGATGGATGCAGCATCAATTGGCTGCTGCATCTGTCCCCTGCCGACTCCGCAGTGACAACTGAGCGATTGAACACTGCTCATCACTCAATTCTTCCCTTTGCTCTGAGCAGAGAGCTGGGACTGTCGGTCACCGGCTCTCTGCTCTGCTGAGAGCGCTGGGCTGTGGAGAAGGCGGGAGGTGTTGGCTCTGCCTCTTAGCTGAACACTGAGAGGTGAAGCCAGCTGCCACTCAAGTGATCTGGGTGGATCCCGACAATTTGGTCAGTATCTTTTCAGAGCCTGAACCAGCTCTGTGGCGTCAGTTTACAGCGGACTTTGGCCTGCTGTCGGCTGAAAATGGGTCACAGGAGTGCAGAACCAAGTGCAATCCTGTGACCTACTGGAGAAGTGTAGCCAAGATTAGGGCCAGTGCTACCACTAGGCATACTAGGCAGCCACCTAGGGCGTGCTGCCCCATAGGGCGCTGGTGAGGCTGCATTGATGGCGCTGGTGAGGCTGCCTTTGATGGGTGCTGGTGAAGCTGCAATTGATGGGCGCTGGTGAGGCTGCAATTGATGCGCACTGGTAGGCTGCAATTGATGCGCACTGGTAGGCTGCAATTGATGGGCGCTGGTAGGCTGCATTTGATGGGTGCTGGTGAGGCTGCATTGATGGGCACTGGTGAGGCTGCATTTGATGGATGCTGGTGAAGCTGCAATTGATGGGCGCTGTTGAAGCTGCAATTGATAGGCCCTGGTAGGCTGCAATTGATGGGTGCCGGTAGGCTGCAATTGATGGGCGCCGGTAGGCTGCATTTGATGGGCGCCGGTAGGCTGCATTTGATGGGCGCCGGTAGGCTGCATTTGATGGGCGCCGGTAGGCTGCATTTAATGGGCGCCGGTAGGCTGCAATTGATGGGCGCTGGTAGGCTGCATTTGATGGGCGCTGGTGAGGCTAAAAAAGTGGGGTATAGATGGGCAGGGCAAAGGGTGTGGAGTCAGGATGGGAGCCGAGGGGGTGGTAAAATGAGATTTTGTCTAGGGTGTCAAAAATCCTTGCACCAGCCCTGGCCAAAATAGCATTGGCTATACTTCTTTAATATGTGCTTGAATGTATTTTTGTAATACAAGCAGTGTAAGTGTCTGAATTTGACCTGGTATCAGCCTCTGGTATCAGTCCCTGTGCAGAAGAGCTCAGCGGGGAGAAAATAGAAAGAGGCACTAGAAGCATGCTTATAGGAAGAGAGAACAGGGTGACAGGGAGATGAACTCATTGTACAGCTTCTCCTTCACCAAATTACAGGCTGGGGGTGGTTCCATGATAACCTGGGCTCCCAGCAAGTGGGTTAAATGCTGCTGGCTGCCATTCTACCTAGAAAACTGAGCACATCTAGTGGTGGAAAAAAAGCACTGCAGTGGGCAGCTTTCAATGAAAAGGGAGTATTGCAGAGAAAGATTTTTCTGTTTTTCTTTTTATTATTATTATACAGGATTTATATAACACCAAGAGTTTGCTCAATGCTTTACAATATTAGGGCAAACAGTACAATTACAATACAATTCAATACAGGAGGATTCAGAGGGCTCTGCTCGTTAGAGCTTACTTTATTTTTTACTTGACCGCAGTTCTGCTTTAGATTGAAGCTCCATGTATAGCCCATGTCTATTATCCAGGAGGATTCACAGGGATCAAGTTTTAAAACGAGCACAGGTACTTTCAGACACCACGTGGTATCGCAATTCAGCAATATTGTAACCTTAGAAACAATTTAAGTCAGGTCAGGTTCTTTTTCAGTTATATTTAGAAATGCAGACATCTCTGATTTTACCAGCTATGGAAAAGCTGTTCTTCAGATCATTTTGCTGCAGGTAGTTCTAGTGATCAGTCATGATTAGCTACATAGATGTGATCACCTGTGAAATGCATCCCCCAGCATCCTGGGTTGAATATGTATTGTGTTTTTCAATCTATACATTCTGCAATGTGGAGTCAGTTAAAAATACACCCAGCTGGATGAATAGTTGTATAGATGCCTGGTGATCCTCCAGTAGTAGGTATAGTGGATATGCAGGTATTGTGATATCCTTTGATGCTGCACATTTCTCAGAGATGAATGAAACATTCCATGCTTCATGTATCTTGTATTGGTTTAGCTGCCACCATAACGAGGCTGACCTCCTAACTGACACTTGGATTATGTCTTCACTGGGCAATGTCATTACACCTTCTCTCAGCTCCAAGTGACTAATGCAGAGAGTGGGGATTTCTCTTACCATTGATCCTGTGTTCTGTAGCCTCACACCCACACAATCCCAGGCCTAATGAGGCCCCGGGACTAGCTTCAGGCTTCCTGGCATTGTGCGTTACACAGGTTAGGAAATCCCACTCAGAGATGGAAATTCCGCCTTTCACCTCCCACCTTACAGTCTTCAGTTCAGTAATTACTTGTCTGTGCACTGACCTGAAAGATTTATATTTTACACTAAGAAAATATTGCAATTAGGGAGACCAGCAAGATGGTTACAACGTTCTAAGCAACCAAAAGTTCCCCATAAAAATAGGAAATGATAAATTGTTATAAATGTTAAGGACCTTGTGTTTATATGTATATACATATACTATATATATATATATATATGTATGTATGTATGTGTGTGTGTGTGTGTGTGTGTGTGTGTGTGTGTGTGTGTATGGACACACACACCTTTTTACAGCAGATCTAAAATGTCTGTACTGGGCCCCCACGATGTTTGTGTCATTTTTTTGGAACCTGAGCTGTCAGCATATTCTTGTTCTGGGACCTCCAAGTGTTAGTGTGTTATTGTTCTGGGACCTCCAAGTGTTATTGTTCTGGGGCCTCCAAGTGTTATTGTTCTGGGGCCTCCAAGTGTTATTGTTCTGGGGCCTCCAAGTGTTAGTGTGTTATTGTTCTGGGGCCTCCAAGTGTTAGTGTGTTATTCTGGGACCTCCAAGTGTTAGTGTGTTATTGTTCTGGGACCTCCAAGTGTTAGTGTGTTATTGTTCTGGGGCCTCCAAGTGTTAGTGTGTTATTCTGGGACCTCCAAGTGTTAGTGTGTTATTGTTCTGGGACCTCCAAGTGTTAATGTGGTATTGTTCTGGGACCTCCAACTGTTATTGTTCTGGGACCTCCAAGCGTTATTGTTCTGGGACCTCCAAGTGTTAGTGTGGTATTGTTCTGGGTCCTCCAAGTGTTAGTGTGTTATTCTGGGACCTCCAAGTGTTAGTGTGTTATTGTTCTGGGACCTCCAAGTGTTAGTGTGGTATTGTTCTGGGACCTCCAAGTGTTATTGTTCTGGGACCTCCAAGTGTTAGCGTGTTATTGTTCTGGGACCTCCAAGTGTTAGCGTGTTATTGTTCTGGGACCTCCAAGTGTTAGTGTGTTATTGTTCTGTGACCTCCAAGTGTTAGTGTGGTATTGTTCTGGGACCTCCAAGTGTTATTGTTCTGGGAGCTCCAAGTGTTAGTGTGTTATTGTTCTGGGACCTCCAAGTGTTAGCGTGTTATTGTTCTGGGACCTCCAAGTGTTATTGTTCTGGGACCTCCAAGAGTTAGTGTGTTATTTTCCTGGGACCTCCAAGTGTTAGTGTGTGTTATTGTTCTGGGACCTCCAAGTGTTAGTGTGTTATTGTTCTGGGACATCCAAGTGTTAGTGTGTTATTGTTCTGGGAACTCCAAGTGTTATTGTTCTGGGACCTCCAAGTGTTAGTGTGGTATTGTTCTGGGACCTCCAAGTGTTAGTGTGGTATTGTTCTGGGGCCTCCAAGTGTTAGTGTGGTATTGCTCTGGGGCCTCCAAGTGTTAGTGTGGTATTGCTCTGTGACCTCCAAGTGTTATTGTTCTGGGACCTCCAAGTGTTAGTGTGGTATTGTTCTGAAACCTCCAAGTGTTATTGTTCTGGGACCTCCAAGAGTTAGTGTGTTATTTTCCTGGGACCTCCAAGTGTTAGTGTGGTATTGTTCTGGGAGCTTCAAGTGTTAGTGTGGTATTGTTCTGGGACCTCCAAGTGTTAGTGTGGTATTGTTCTGGGACCTCCAAGTGTTATTGTTCTGGGACCTCCAAGTGTTATTGTTCTGGGACCTCCAAGTGTTATTGTTCTGGGACCTCCAAGTGTTATTGTTCTGGGACCTCCAAGTGTTAGTGTGGTAGTGTTCTGGGACCCTCAAATGTCAGTGTACCATTGTCCTGAGATATCATAGATCAGTGTGTATGAGGCAGAGCATCTGCACAAGGACTCTCTGACACTATATCCGGCCATACATGAATCGAAATTTGGCCGCTTCAGTAGGGAACAGTCGAATATCAATCCATGTATGTGCACCCTGGTTATGCACAAGTCAATCTATTGATCCACTTGTGTACAGCCAGCCTGTCTTGCTTTCCCTGAACGATTAGTGCTGCAGGAATGATTCCCCCATCAACACTGAATGTGTTGATAGAGGGGGAACAAGCAATTTCCCTTCCTTCCAAATCGCATAATGTATGGCCTGCTTATGGGTCCATATCTTGATATTGGTCTGATGGTAATTGGGACCCCAAGAACCCCCTCGCCCCACACAGGGGCTCCTGTGCAAGGCCATGTGCCACGTGTGTGTCATTGTTCTGGGACCCCATGGGGGGGGGGGGGGGGTTACAAAAGTGGAGCATGCAAAATCTGGTGGTGCATAGTAACCAATCAGCTTCCAATTTTTTTTTTTTGTCAAAGCTTAAAGCGGAGTTCATCCTGCCCCTTTAAAGATTAAAAGTCAGCACCTACACTGTACGGTATACTACTATACTGTAGCTGCTGCCTTTTATCATTAGGACACTTACCTGTCCTGGAGTCCAGCGATGTCGGGTGCTGCCGCCACCATTGCTGGTGAGGAAACCCAACAGTGTAGCCTTGTGGCTTCATGGCCTGGGTCCCTACTGCACATGCACGAAGCGCGCTGCGCTCTCTCACTGGCTATGTGACGTGCTGTGCCGCGATCCAGTCTCCCAGAAGGTGCCAAATGTGGCACCAAAGTGGGGGGGGGGGATCAGATAAGCAGAGGTACCACTTTTGGATGGAACTTCGCTTTAATAGAACAAGTTAGAAGCTGAGTGGCTACCATGCACAGCTGCACTAGATTCTGAATGCATGAGTTTTAGTAACACTCTCCCCCCCCCCCCATATGTGTCATTATTCTAGGGCTCGAATTGTGCCATTAGCTCCATCTAACCCATATTATCAGTGTACCTTTGCAGTTAAACCCCATACACGCCAGCTTCTGTCGGACGAGCATGCTGGAAAACCAGCAGCCAACCAACTCGGGATCAGCGCTCTCAGCCAGTGGCAGTGGCCCCTTTCAGAACACAACAGCTCAGCAGACGAGATCGCTGTACTTTGCATAATTAGTACAGGGGCTCCAACCGGAGCTGACAGTTTTTTCAGCGGGTTGAATACAAAAAAAAAAAACTCCTAGTGTGTACCCGGCTTTAGTGTTGTTCTAGGACCCCAAGCATCATTGTTACTTTTCCAGGAGCCACTTGTCAGTTTTGAGTGTGATTTGTGATCATGTAAAGTATGCATTTCCTGGTAATAGTATAGAAAAGCAGCATTGGGGTCTGAGTTGGTGATCCTATTATATGGTTTCTGCATATCTCTGCATGGATCATTTGAAAGCCTATAAATCTTTAGAAGGTAATGTATGTTGGCTACGCATGAAATAAGAAATTGTAAGTGATTTATGTCCTATAACTATTGTGGCAGCCCGCAATGCTGTCTCCATGAGGTATCTACAATCGGATAATGACTGATAACATTAGCAGCACATGATAAGTGGATAGTGACAAGCTTTGGCGGTGATATTAGCGGGAGGCAGAAAAGGCCCACGGATCTAATGTGATGAGTAGGAGCAGGAAAAGTCCTGGCATATTATTATACAGAATGCACAAGAAGGAGCAGATAAGGGAGAGAATTCCTTATAACATGCACTTGGTGGGATTGTGTTCCCAAATCAGAAGCGCACAACCTTTTATGACAAAATCCTATACTCTGTGTGTCAGTTTATTGAACTATACAGCAGTCTCTTGGGTTCTCATACATTATCTATCACTGTGAAAAACTGCTTCCAGTTTGTGGTGGGCAGCATTTAATTCCCTACAGTAGATTGAATCTCTTACCCCTCCCTGAAGACTGTAATAAGTGTTGCTTAGTCACAGCTGGATTCCCTGGATGCTCGTTCTTCGTTATGGGGGATCTGTTGAGGGATTGGGACACCATCATTTGGCTTTGTAATGGCTGATCTCACCATCCGTCATCACCATCAAGACTGTCAAATCCATCCAAAATGTTCAGTGCAGAGTGATCTTTAGCAAGCTGAATCGAATGCTGGCTTCCCATTTCTATTTGGGAAGTAAGAATGTACTGTAAGAATTCAGTATGGTTACTAAAATTTAAACTGTGAATATAAACAATGAAATAGAAGCAAAAAAGTGCTACTTTCATGATATTGTGCAAGGTATTTGAGGTGAAATGATGAGTAGGCAGGCCAGTAATTTAAAGTGTTGCTAAACCCAGGACCCTGCATTCACTATATCTGCTCTCTCACAGTACACAGAACATGGAAATTCAATTAGTAAATATAAACTGCTAAATACCTTTTCTCATCAGCAGTCTTGTGACTTCTATTAGTGTCTGGTGAAAGCTTGTAGGAGGAGTTTTCATTCTCCCATGATTGTCCTATGAGGCGGCAGGACCCCTGACACTGTCTGGAAAGTGCTGATTGGCTATGTGCTGATCAACACATGCACTCTCCCAAGAAAAAAAAAACACATTTAGCAATACACACCAAACTGAGCATGTGCAGCTCCCCAAGCCTCTGTGCTATCCGGAGATGATGTGGGGACTCTAGAAGTAGGGGAGGATCAGAGGAGACTGGCTCAAACAGCCTTTTACAGAATGCAGAGGATTAACCTCTTAAGTTCCACAGTGAGTATAACAAACATGCCTTACTGTATATACAGACTGATTTTACTGTTGTGGGTTTAATAACACTTTAGGTCTGATACCAGAAGTGGATGGTGCAATTTTATTGGGGTTCTATGTCCTTTCCATGCTAGTTAACGTATAGACTGATTCCTGGTACTGTAATTGGATTAAAATAAGTTATTGATTTCTCTGCAGGGAGTCTGTGGCGATATGTCCGTGCTAGCATGTCTCTCTCAGGCTACATGCCACCTCTTTGTGACCCCAAGGATGGACACCTACTGATGGATGGGGGATATATCAACAATCTCCCAGGTACACTGTTTTAAGGGGAGTTTGGAGTTGTTCTCTTAAGCCCTAGGTTTAGTTAAACATAAAAACACTTAACTTACAGTTAACATGACGTGTATCTTGTGTTAAAGTCATTGTAAATGCTTTTTTTTTAAAAATAACAAACATGATATACTCACCCCCCCCCCCCCAAATGTTTCCATTGACACACAGAGCACAGCTCGGCCCCTGCTCCCTCTTCGCTGGAGCAGCAGCCAATGCCTTCCGCTACTGTATTTTATTTATATTTATTTATTTCAGGTACTTGTATAGCGCCATCAGTTTAGGCAGCGCTTTACATATACATTGTATATTCACATCAATCCCTACCCTCAAGGAGCTTACAATCTAAGGTCCCTAAGTCACATTCACACACACACACTAGGGCCAATTTAGACAGGATCCAATTAACCTGCCAGCATGTCTTTGGAGTACCCGGAGAAAACCCATGCGGACACAGAGAGAACATACAAACTCCAGGTAGTGTCGTGGTTGGGATTTGAACCAGCAACCCTTTTGCTGCTAGGCGAAAGTGCTATCCACTACACCACTGTGCCGAGCCAATGAGGAGAGAGAGAGCCAAGGGAAACACTGCTGTCATGCACATTGCTAAATCAATATCTGGCTCAGGTAAGTATAAGGGGGGGAGCTGCATGCAGAAAGTTTTTCTTATCTTAATGCAGGGACTGCATTAAAGTAAAACAAAGACACCTGCCTTTAGCACCACTGTAATTCAGTATTTCAGTAGAAATCTTCCTCTGTTCTACTTTAGCTTCTTTGAATGGTGGATCTTGAGTGGGGGAAGGGGAGGTGGAAAGAGGAAGATTTCGACTGAAAGGACAAGAATCGGCACAAGGGATAGATCATACTAACTGTAAGGTATGTCCCTTGTGCTGATTTTTATATTGTTTTTGTTGGCTACACCATCTTAAGCTTTAAAGTACATCTAACAAACTGACACCCTGCATTAAGTCCAGGCACCTGGCCACTATAATCTGCAAAACTTTGACACTTTCTTGTACTGTTTAATGCTCTTCTGCACTCTGCTGTTGGCTCGTATTAAGAGGGTAAGCTTCACTAACCAATAGTATATGGGAAAAGTGAGGAAAGACTTCGACATAACTAGGAAGTGTGGAAAACAGCAAATTAAAGGGTCCTGGGGTTGGGTTTTCCTTGCACTGGAAAGAATGCCTGTACTGAGGACATAAAAAAACCTGCCATTGCTGACACCCCCTTTGAAAAAATTTTACTTCCCAGGCTGTCAGGATACTCCAGTGTCTTCTGTACCTTCACAGCCCTGGAGCACAGTTTTAGCAGCATTGGGAAGAGTTAAAAATTTCTGAGCATGTTTTTACTTCTGTCTTTACCTTCCTGCCCTCCTGACAACTGCTCCCCCTTTTCTGGTATGACTGATCTGCTTGATGTGTATGTCTTCCTTTGTCTTTTAAAGGTGTATTAAATCCAAAAGCAACCATTTATCATATTGCAGCTTACCAATTATCAGATGTGATGGCTGCCTTATTTTTCTTTTTAAAGCTTTCTTTCCTTTATTTTCAGTAAGTCTGTTATTTTACAACAGAAAACGCTCTTCTGCAAATGTAGCAGTTATTGGGTTGATACAAACCATTTACCACTTACAAAGGGGGGCACAATGATCATCTTTTAGTTATTCTTGTAAAACCTTTATTCCAAATTAAAAAAAAAAATCATGTAACTGCAGTGTGAGCTGGAGTTTGGCTTCAATTTGTTGGTGTATCTAAACTTGCTAGTCCATCTAACACTCCCCTCCCCCCAGGCTGTGTAAAGGTGCCCCCTGTACTCCTTCATCCAGAGTGGAGGCACTCTAATACAGGAGGCGTGTTACTGGCCAGATCACCAGGTGAAAACAGAGGGAAACAAGCCTAATAAAGAAAAACTAATGTGGCCACCACATCTAAGGACGGATCAGATGCAATATTTTACATTTTTGGTTTTGGATTTAATACTGCTTTAAAGAGGAACTAAACTACCCTGGTTTGTTTGTAGCTATAGGTAAGCCTATAATAAGGCCTACCTATAAGTACTGTAAATATCTCCTAAACTTGCACCGTTTAGTAGACATTTACTGTATACACCGCCGATGTGGTCATCGGCGCATGCGCTCTGAAGGAACGACCATACTGCACACGGGAGTGACTTAACACGGCTCCGGCCAGTCACACAGCCGGAGTCCACGGACCTGGAAGGAAGATGCGCGAAGATGGATGCAGCCTCCAGCGATGACAACGAGGGCTTCGTTTGCAGGTAAGTTTCACTAGTATGCAATGCATATTGCACATTTTCTGTTAATCCAATAAACCTCATTTCATTACTGAAATATTATGGTGTCCTTCAGTTATTTGATAGATCAAAATGAAATTGCTGATCCAAACACCCAAATATTTATAAATGACTATCATGGAAATTGGCAGGGGTTCCTAAACTTTTGCATACAACTGTATAAAGTCCACTGGTGAAATAAGGTAATTGAAAACCGTACTTGATAGGTGATCAAAGGTGCTGTAATCCCTACACAGGCAGGCAGTGTCCGTGTGTCATTCGTGCTCCCCCGTATGTGATTACACTTACCAGCTCACTCTCCACGCTCGGGGTAGTGCACATTCACAGTTGTATATAAATCTCCCATCGGTTGCTTCGCTCTCCTTAACGGGCTTTACCTCCGTAGTACCATGTAAGAATAGTAAAAAGACTCCATAGCATAATACCGTCAACCATTTAATAGGTATAATAGTAATTATTGCACTTATAGCAAGTAAAAAGCATCAAGCATAAAAAACAGGAAGTCCGGGGCTGGTTGCGCTCCACAGACCCAAACAGGATGTGATGCTATGACGCTCCCAGCTCCTGATGACGTCTTTGTGACGAAACGCTCAAGTCGGTGCTGGGAGCGTCATTGTGTCACATCTGGGTTGCTAGCTCATACCAAGCTGTATTGAATTTTACTTACCCAGAGACAATCAACTAGTAAAGAGGCATCGCCAAGCTTCCTCATTACAAAACAGAGCATACTCTGGAAACTAAATGTCATGGAAGAAGTGTTCAGTAAATGCTAATTTGTTATAAAGATATCATACAAGTAGTGAAAATGTTACATATTGAATCGGTTTGAGAACTTGAACATAACATGAACATAAAGGTAAACACAAACCTTTACAGTTTTCCTTTAAACACAAGAATTTGTTTTTAGTATTCAAAACTGCCCTTGTAGTTGACAGCATTCTCGCAATAATTATTCTGTAATTTCTCCTTCTAATTAACTGTCAGTATGTTTTGTCTTCATTAAAACGTGTTGTGCAGTGCAATAAGGGGAGTGACGAGATCCTTTCATTAAACTGATTTATATGGCTATAACACTGTACTATATCTTCTCTGGTGCAGAGCAGAGGGCTTTATTGTTTTAGTTCCAACGTGGGCCACACAGCTGATATCTGATGCTTCAGGCAGGCTGGAGCTTTCTGGTTCCCCAAAGATGAAAAGCTACAGATAGCCCAGTTCTAGTATTTGAGTGAGAGGTTACCATTAAAATGACTTGTAACATGCTCATTCTCTTTTGGAATTCCACTAGCTGATGTAGCCTGCTCCATGGGTGCCAAGGTGGTTTTAGCCATTGATGTGGGCAGCAGGGATGAGACCAACCTAACGAACTATGGTGACGCCCTGTCTGGCTGGTGGTTGCTGTGGAAGAGGTGGAATCCACTGTCAGAGAAAATCAAGGTGAGCTTTCACAGGTGATGGCAGTAATCAGACTGGCGTCTCTTCCAAGGGGAGATGTGCGGACTCCGTGCTGTGACTGTCAAGGGAAGTGATGCGAAAAGCTTAGAGCAGCCATGCATTCACCTGGAGTAAACAAGAATAGATTTTCTTGTTCAGGGCATTAGCCGCTTTGGAAGTAAATTATAGTTGTTGTTTAACCAGTTCATTAAATGAGGAGCCCCATTTCTTATACAGAACGGGCTTACAATTTCATATTACATCTATTACAGTTGGAGCAGGATTTGAAACTGCTGCTCTTACACATGTTGCTGATACAAAAAATAACAGCTTAGGCCTCATATACACAGGTGCTTTGAAAAAACGAGCTGTAACGTCGCTACCAACGCCAGGAAAAAAATAGGCGATTTCATCAGCGTTTTGCATTGGCGTTAAT
>BLSH010555640.1:670662-702094 GCA_018402905.1 Glandirana rugosa
CCCACGCCAGTGTGTTCCTGTTTTATACTGAATATGATTTACCCTAAAACTTTGTTCTCCTCTATAGTCCTATGTCATCTCATTACTTCTTCAGGATTATGTACCTGGGGATCATAATAACTACTATCCTGAAAGTAATCCTTACGTTTATGGTATGTGAAGTCCTTTCAGTAAAATAATTTACGTAACACCAAAGATCTCTCGACCCTTTATCTACCTGGAACTCCAACACGACAATAATGATTACGTGTAAGGAGAAGAGAAGACCAAAACCTAGTTAAAATAAAATCCAAAAAAAAAAAAAATGGTCAAACATTCCCATAGACACTCTCCTAAACCTTCTGGACAGCCTTCCCAGAAGAATTGAAGCGGTTATAGCTGCAAAGGGTGGGCCAACTCAATATTGAACCCTACAGACTAAGACTGGGATGCCATTAAATTCATGGGTGTGTAAAGGCAGGTGTCACAATACTTTTGGTAATATAGTGTATACCCAGATCTAAAGCAACAGTTTGAATCAGTGTAACCAAAAAAAAAAAACCTAAAATAAAATTGATCCAAAACCAGAAGAGAAGAGGAATGTGCATTAGTAATAACAGCACAACCTCAAGGTCCATCTATTTCCCAGCTCTCTAGAAACCACAATGCATTTAATAAAATGACTTTCCTGAAGTGTATGGTATTTGCATTCCTAATGAAAGTCCTATCATCAATAATACTAGGGGTCCATGTATTAGGACTTCTTCATTACTCTACTGTATCCTGATATCTCCTCTTGTTTCAAAATCCCATTTAGTATAAGTCATATTTTGTCCTTGTGTGACCGCACCCTTCCTCTCCTGTGACAGCAGTGCCCTCCACTATGGCATCTCGTGACTCGTATAATTCACAGACGACAGGGCAAAGCTTGTGGCAGAGCTGTCTAGATTAATTAAACCGATCGTTCTTTGTGTTGGAAGGAGTTATATCTCAGAGGCACATATACAAAGCTTTTACAGTGACGGTAAACTCCTGCTGTCACCATAAATCCACCACTAGTGATTCCCCAGTGTTAGAAGCTACCTGCTTATCATTGTATTGTTCTTCCTAGAAATAAGGATGTTTTCTAGTTATATCTTTGAGCTGTGTTGATTCCTGGCAACAAGAGGAGAGATTATGCAGAAAGATGCATTAATGTCTTAATTGCACCCACAGAAATAGCAATCTGACAAGGTTAACTGTAAGAGGGAAGTGTACGGAGTACCTGGCTTTTTTAAAATACCTTATTATTCAATCCGTTTACAATTTTATGTTAAAAGGTTTCTTTCTTTGTCTACAGAGTCCAAGAGGGATTCTGTTTTTATAGAGAAGTTAACTTATTTTGCTTTTCTATATTATCTAGGCCAGAGGTTTCCAAACCATCTAAACAAAGGGCAAGTTTACTGTCCTTCAGACTTTAGGGGTGCCGGACTGTGGCCAACTTGAGTACAAAATGTCCCAGCATCAGTGGGATTAAACAATCCCCCATTATGGTGTCAGTGAGAGGAATAGTGCCCCATCATTGGTATTAGTGGGAGGAATAGTGCCCCTTCATTGTGCCCCATTGTTGGCATCATTGGGAGGAATTGTGCCCTTCATTGGTGTCAGTGAATGAAATAGTACCCCAAGGACTTGAATAAAAGCAGGTAAAGGGCCAAATCCGGCCCCTAGGCCGCAGTTTGGAGACCACTGATCTAGGCGATATAATAGTTAAAAGTACAAAGCAGACCAAGCTAAACGCCCATTCTCAGTCATGTCTTACCTCTGCTGTGGCCTTGTAGCTAGCTAAATCTTTTTCCTTCCTCATCACCTACACAATTAGTTTGCATTAATTTGATCTATGAAAGAGATTTAGACTCTACTGCTAGATAATCCATCCACTTTGCTGTCTGTAAAGGCTGCTACTGTTAATCTTTATCAGCACCCCTGGAGCGTATCCAGTATGTAGCGATAGCCATTTTAAAAGGCTTGGTTTAGGTTGATCACAAATATGCACGCCGAGCTGTGTTCCATAGCTGAGCAATTGCCAGGTATTGACCAGTAATTACAGAGTAATGGCATTTAGATGCAGTTCGTAATGCTGAACTCACTGTTAACCCTTCTGCTCTCTTTCTGTTGCAGGATGTGGGGCACCAGCATGGGAAAACAGTCTTTAACGTGTGGAGCCGCAGTGGCGTCATCGACAAAATGCTGAAGGACCGTCAAGAAACTTGCAAGTCCAAAACTTCAGATGTAAGTTTTTGAATTTCATTGGTCCTAGGTTATTATTTTGATGCAGCGGTCACCTGCATCTTCTATATGAGGGGAAAGAGGCGCCAGGTGACTAATAGTGTAAACCGGTTTAATAAGTAAATGTAAGACACAGTAACATGTTCAACTCACAGGGTAATCATGATAGGCTGTCTGTGCCCAGGTGGGCTGTGCAGGATCCTGGACCACGAGCTGCAGGGAGCTGAATGACAGCTGTCAGACCCAGAGTAGAACTGAACAATCAGAATGTGTTTCAGAGGCAATTCACGCCTCCTTCCTCAGCTGATGTTTGGCTTTTGATCTCCTAGATGAGTGCTGTGAAGCCATTTGCATTATGGGAACCTCACATGGAACTTCAGGCCTTTTTAAAACATGGCTCCTAATTGGGCAAAAAGGATCTTGCCAAGGCCAGATACGAGATTTACAATTGCTTCGGTTTAGAGGCAGTACTAGGTGTTCTAAGAAGATAGGAGTGCCTTTTATTTCTTTCCTGTAGTTCAACTGTTCTTCTGCTCACTTTCCTGGCCTTCCACAGTGGCAGGCATTGCTCATCTACCTATAGCTTTCCAGTCCCCTCTGTAAAATGGCACATTCTCCAGGAGGCACCCTAAAGAAATCTTGCCATCCCAAGCACTTGCACCAAGCTAGATACTGTCAAACAGCAGATCCTATACTGCGCATGTTCTGACATTTGACAGGGGAATGACAGGAGGAGGACAGCTTAGCACCTGGATGGGACGAAGCTTAAAACTAACATGCTTACCCATGCAGAGTACTTTTTAATTTTGGCCCCACCAGTGTTGTAAGTTATGGGGTATGCCTGCAAAATATATTTAGGTTGTGTATATATGCTGTGTAAAGACATGTAAATTATAAGCTAACTAGGTTCTTGTGATGCTGTACACAGACATCAGCAACCAGCTGATCATTTTCCCTATTGCTCAATTTGACCGCCAGGAGCAAAAACAGGAAGTACTGTATATAAGCTGCACTTTGTGACTTGGAGCATACATCAAGCTGAGGACTATGTGCCTGAGTGACCTATTGCTAAATACCAAAGATATTGGGTTTCTTGCTTTGCCTCTGACAGCCGAATAGAGTAGCAGGTAAAGGGAATGGGAGTATGTGCTACTGGTTGCATAAAAGCAAACTTTTGCTAGCTGTTTCACCTACACGAGTAAGCACAAATTGGCCTTAATGTGGAGGTCTGGTCTAAACCTATATAATCTTGAACTTGTTCTCACCTCTATTCTAAGTCTTATAACAACTATCCTGTAGAGGAGAGATGTGTATACTCGTCTATAACCTGGGATGCTCTAGGCCGGTCACATGATCGCCTCCCAACACCAGCTTCAGTGGAGAAAATGAATGCTCAATACTAAGCCTAGGGATGATGCCATCGTCCAGGCATTGCAGCTATTGTCGTCAATCTCGCTTCTCCCCTGGAGCCACATACTGGGAAGACCATGAGCGCCCAGGGAATAGGTAAGTATCACATCTTTCCTCTACAGGCTAGTTGGTATAGAACAGGGATATGCAATTAGCAGACCTCCAGATGTTGCAGAACTACAAGTCCCATGAGGCATAGCAAGACTCTGACAGCCACAAGCATGACAAGCAGAGGCATGATGGGATTTGTAGTTTTGCAACAGCTGGAGGTCCGCTAATTGCATATCCCTGGACTATTGAACTTAGAATGGGGGTGGGAGCAGGTTTAGACTGGACTTAATATTCACAGCAAACTCCCCCATCCATCTATCCATGTTGTGTGCGTTACTTTGTCTCCCTTTGTGGGAAACTACAGAATACTCTATGAAAACAGCGGGTACACCTGCGCTAGTCACCTGTACAACTTACTAGTCCTTGGTGTGATAGCTCCTTTGGTTTTTTTTTTTTCCTGCAAATAGCACACTTCCTGTCCTAGAATGGCTATGCCATTTTGGAGGGAGCCATGCATGCCACCCCAGGCTGCTCTCTTGATATGGAATGCAAACACATATCTCTGTCTCCATTACATGGGGGTGGGGGGTAGAGCAATTGTTCATTTACAGAAGATGGCTAGGAAGGTAGGTAATCTTTGGTGCAGCTCGCATGATGTGGCAAGGTTAACAGGTATTTACTATATTTGCTGAAAATGCTCTTAGCTTGGGGAAAAAAGGAACTAATGCAGCCACCACATTGAAGGGCTGTAAGCTGCAATGATATATAGCATTTTTGTTCTTGGGTTTAGTTATCCTTCAAGTCGAACCAAACAATAAAATATTTACTACCATGCACTATATTATGCTACTTTTGCTGTTTATGTGGAAAACGGTTTACTCCATAACACAACAAAGATCTCAGTAGCGATATTCTGGCATGGAATACTCCTAAACTGGTAATCCATAGTTGATCATTTCCCAGTCTTGATTTCTGTAACTGTCCACTTCCCACGGTCCTGAGAAAAGCCTGAGCAGAGGTAAAGCATCCTTCAGAATGTCTCCCGCTGGGCATTCCCCTTACAGCTGAGAAGTCAGTTCATCAGTGACCTATGAACACTGTGGATGTTTGCAGCTCACAGCTATACACACACGCGTGAGGGGTTACCGGAATCACTGAATACAATAATTAGATCTCCTTGTTTATCTCTTCTCTCATGAGGGAGGGTCTTCAGACTACCAGCGGAAGAGAACTCAGCGCTGTCTGTACTGTGAAGGTACGCTTGGAGAGGTTAATCACTTGTGCGAATGGCTTGGGATTACGGTCTTGTACAGTGTGAAGGAAATTGAATGTACAAGATATGTTATGTCTGCTTCCTATGCACCATGTAATAGAAACTTAAAGTGATTGTAAAGGTTGACCTTTTTTTTTTTTTTTTTTTTTTTAATAACATGTTATACATGTTTGCACAGAGCGGCCCTGAACCTCCTTTTTTTTGGGTCCCCCGCTGGCACTGTCTGCTCCTCCTCTTCTCCATCTGCCCCCATAGCAAACTGCTTGCTATAAGGGCAGACGTGCGGGCTCGATCCTGAGTTGGGCTGGGTGCATCTGTTGACACACACAGCACCCCCCCACTCTCTGCTCACAGGATTTGATAGACAGTCCCTGTGTGAAGAGCGAGAGAGGAGAGAAGACTGCAGCCGGGCACATGGCTGGATCGAGAATGGACTCGGGTAAGTATTTGAGGAGGGGGCCACAATTGTAAGGCTTTTTACCTTAATGCAGAGAATGCGTTAAAGTGAAAATCCCCAGTTTATTCACCTTTTAAATTAAAAGGGATCTGGTAGATTGGAATTTGTAAGCTGCCATTGCCGACTTGCTTTTAAAGAGCCATGCCCCAGATTTTAAAACTCGTCTCTAAGCAGATATATGAAAGACAGATTACTGTAGCTTTATAATCATCAACATGTTATCTAATGTATTTTTTTTTAATGCAAACAGTGTAAGTACCTAACCTGGACTTGATATTGGCCCCTTGCTATACTGTACAGTAGAGCTCAGAGAGGTGGAGGGAAAAGCGGCACAAGTTTCCTGAGAGTTGTGCTGGAGTTCATGGAGCCATGCTGACAGAAGGAGAGATCAGAATGATAGAGGGGATAGGACTTATCAAAGAGCTACTACTCTTTTCACTGTCCAGTCACAGGGTGGTGTTGGAAAGAAGAGCTATAAGTGATACTGCAGTTGGGGAAGCTCAGGTGTCCTCCCCTGCTAGACAGAAAGGTGATGTGGAGCACAGCTGTGTAAATTACAGAACTAGATTGACATAAACATCCTTTAGCAGGCAAAACATCTGTCAAATGTGTATTTTATCTGTGTATATATATGTTTGAATGTAAACTGTGGGGATCATTCAATACATATAACAGGACAGAGGCTGATTCAGACTGCCAGGCTCCACCAATAACTAAAATAGCATTGAACTGAAATACTCTTTTTGTGGACTGAGCTGAAGTTTCCAAATTTTTGGATAGATTGAGCTTTTAAGGCAGGACCCGGTCATTTAGAATGATGGGTATGATTATATGCAGTGACGATGGTTACAGTAAATGCCAATCTTAATGTCAAACCAGGACCTCAATTCCCGCTGAGGGGCAGATCAATGTTTTTTTTCTGGCTTGCAGCCCAGTATTATAGGACAAGGCCTAAACTCAGTCTGATTGACTTAATTGCATTAAACAGATGGCATTCTGGGTTTTGCATGCAGGAACGGCTTACAGGTAAATGGAAAGTAAAATGCTTTTTGGCTCGAGTTTAAAAGGTGTGTTATTGATGTGGTATCCTGTGACCCGCAGGGGAGAAACTGGAAAAAAGAAATCTTATTTAAAGGCAAAATGTCACGGCTCCATCCACCCACAGCCTCTTGGCGTCAGCTTTGTATAGATCTATATGCTGTGGTCCAGGCGTGAAGTCTTTTCACACATGGGGAATATTTACAAGGCTTTGTGAGACTGCAAACAGCACTTTTCCCAAGCACTGTGCTTTATTCCTTGCCCTGATCATGGGAAGTTTTAGAGGACAGAGTGCCCTTGTTCAGTCATAGATCCTGCATTGGGATCAGAAGGGCTGCAGCCTCTAAACGCCACATCATTTATCAGTTCCTAATGACAACTACACCTTGGAAAAGGGAAGGCGTGTTTTTTTTTTCTTAAAGTGGGCTAATCATTAAAATTCACTCCACAAGAATCAATCGGTTCTCATAGCATTACCAAATCACATTATTATTTGGAGCAAAAAAAAAAAAAAATTTCTTGCCACAAATAATTAAAAAACTCTTCTCCCAATAACTGGCAGCCTGGAGAACAGTTCACTTTTCATGTTATTAGATTAAGGCTGGGTTCATACTATCGCTGCATTCGGCTCACAGGAGGGGTCCGGTGTGTCCTGGTTCACCGTTTCAGCCCAAATTTCTGGCTGAATTCGGACCTGAAATGGACCAAAAGACGGACAGGACTCCAGAGCCACAGCTGTGATATGTGAACCGGCTTTATAGAGAGTCGGTTAAAATCTCCTGGTATTGCTAATTGGATGCAGGGAAACCACATCAAATTTGCAATAGTGTGAACCCAACCTAAAGTAGAAGTCCAAAAATTGGATTGGACTGAATCAGCACAGAGTGGCGCTGTGGATCCAGGGAATTGGTATCATGTGCCACGTCCCAAAAACAAGATTGTGGGAAGAAATAAACGTGCAGTAGGATATGGACTTTATAGGCACAGTCACACAAAAGATATACTTAAAAAATATATAATTTTATTAATATCATTAAAAAGACATCTTGGTCAGACATGACATGATGTTCACACATGGGAAAAGAAAGTCCTCATAGCTAATAATGAACTGCCACTTATACATAAGAAAACACTGTAATGTTACAACTCAGTGTAACCGAATCTGCTAGTCGGATATGGCCAAGGTTCTTGTAAGATACTTCCAGTACAGTGGCAGATATCGTCCGGTCGCTTTACATGTTGCGCGTGGGACGCTTCCTTGGGAGCGCAGGACAAATCATGTGTGATGATAAAGGATACAGAATAAAAACCAGGCAGGGACAGCAGGGCTAAGATGGAATAAGGACACAGCAGGGCGAGCTCCCCCAGGGTAGATAAAAGTGTATAGCTAAATACGTCACAAAACACCTTGACCACCAACAGTCTAAAGGCCACAGGGAAGCGAGTGTAGTCACAAACGGTGACCTAAGGGGTACAGTACTCGACTTCCATACACATAACTGGTCTGTAGTGGATATAAGCCAAGGGAAATTATTGCAGCTGAAAACCAGCTGGGGGATATGCTCAGACAAGTGCGTCACTGCCGTCCAAACGACCATCCAGTACAAACGCGGAGGTTTGTAGAAGTCCACCCTAACACTAATCTACAGACATTCACGAGCTAACACTAACCTATCTAGCCCTGCAAAGAAGTAATCAGTGTACATACCTTTTTTGAAGCTGATCTGACCCGATCCCACGCTGAGCTGTCATCTGTGGCTTCTCTGTGTAGGTGGATGCAGAGGACACAGCTGACAACGGAAGCCCTATAGTAAGTCTATGGGTGCCGTCACTCCCCATTCATTTTACAGCCGTTGTCAGCTGTGTCCTCTGCAGAGCTTCTGCCGCTGAGACCGGATTGGATCAGCTTCAAAAAAGGTATGTATACTCATTTCTTCTTTACAGGGCTAGATAGGTTAGTGTTAAACCATGAAGGTCTGTAGATGCAAAGATTTTAGTGCTATGGTGGACTTACACTTTAAGCAGAGAGACTTGTTTGCAACCAGGCTGGCTGACTGCTTGGCAGGATAAGTAAGGCACAAACATAGTGTAGCACTGCTAAGCAGGGAGTAGTCTGAATATATAATGAGCAAATATACCTACAACTGTGAGTATTAATAATTACACTTTGAACAGAAACAAGGGATTTAAAACTGCAGCTTGCTTTTATAGGATATTTTACATTAAAAGAGAAGTTCAGGATTTGAAAACAACAAACAATTATACTCACGTAGATGGATGCACCTTAAATCCGATGCTGCATCTGTCCCCGCAGTTGTTCTGCAGTGAGAACCTTTAACCAGTTGCCAACCGTCTGCCATGGATTGACAGCAGCACCTTGGCTCGATATCGCAAACCACCGTCACCTGACGGTGGCTGCGAGATCGTGGATCGTGAGCACGCGCTCACTGTGTTACAGGGGAGCGAGTAGGGCGGACTCGATGTTCGCCGGCTACCCGCAATCGCTCCTCCGCAGTGACAGAATGGAGATCCGTGTATGTAAACAACGGATCTCTGTTCTGACAGGGGGGAAGGAGTGTGGTTGTAGGCTCCCTGTATATGGGTGCCGCGATCACTCTCTTCCCCCACTCAGCGCAGCCCCCCACACAGTTAGTAACGCATACCAGGGAACACAGTTAACACCTAGAGCACCCCCTAGTGTTAACCCCTTCCCTGCCAGTGACATTTATACAGTAATCGGTGCATTTTCATAGCACTGATCGCTGTATAAGTGCTAATGGTCCCAAAAGTGTCAAAATTGTCCAACATGTCCACTGCAATGTCGCAGTCCCGCTAAAAATTGCAGATTGCCGCCATTACTAGTAAAAAATAAAAACCCCATAAATTAATTCTCGTACGTAAACGCAGAAACTTTTGTGCAAACCAATCAATAAACGCTGATTGCAATTTTTTTTTTTACCAAAAATATGAGAAAGAATATATATCGGCAAAAACCGATGAATAAATTTGTTTTTTTTTATATATATATTTTTTTTTTGATATGTATTTTAGCAAAAAGTAAGAAATATAGGTTTTTTTTTTTTTTTTTTGCAAAATTGTTGCTTTTTTATGTTTATAGCGGTGATCAGAAATGACGCAGAGGTCATCAAATACCACCAAAAGAAAGCTCTATTTGTGGGGGAAAAAAGGACGTCAATTTTGTTTGGGTACAACATCGCATGACTGTGCAATTGTCAGTTAAAGCGATGCAGTGCCAAATCGCAAAAAGTGCTCTGGTCCTAAAGGGGAAAATCCTTACAGGGCTGAAGTGGTTAAGTCTCTTTTCCAGCCATTTTTTTTTTTCTTTTGGCAATCTGTGGAAAGAGTTAGAACCTGCCCAGCATCTTAGGTTTCAAGTCCTATATTTTGATTTTATTGCCAAAGAAAATGTAGCTAGTAGGATCTCTAGAATGTTACAGCCTAATGTTAGGGGTGGGACTTAGCACCACAATCAGATGAGACCTAAGTTTAGGATCCAGAGACGTTGGCAGGTACTTGCAGGCATTGCCGTCAGTACCTTTACGGTACCACACTGTGGTGGAGTTGGCAGGTTCATTTGATTAAAATATGATAGAGAAAATGTGTGCACAGCCAATATTTTATGGGAAGAACACCATATAAAGGTGAACTAAGGCCTTGAAGTAAACCTGTACTTTGCTCATCCAGGGTGAAGCAGAATGCTATTTTTTATGCTAGCTTCACCAGCTACAAGTAGGTACTCTACATCAAAAAATAAACCCATAATATTTCCACCCATCACACGAATGGCAGCATCCTTCATCATCGAAAAACCTTATCTGGGCGGGACTTTTTAGGCATTTCACATATTTACACATACATCCATATCATTTATTTGAAACTTGATTGTAAAGTCTCCATTTTTTTTTTTTGTTAAAAATATCAAACATGTTATACTTACCTGCTCTGTATAATGGTTTTGCACAGAGCAGCCCAGATCCTCCTCTTCTCGGGTCTCTCTTCGGTGCTCCTGGCCCCTCCCTCCTGCTCAGTGCCCCCACAGCAAGCAGCTTGCTCTTGCACAGGTTTTTATCTTGCATAGTAAGGTTGAGTAAAGACAACAGTCCATCCTGTGTAGGTGTGTGTGTGTGTGTAGATAAATCATTTCCCATATCCCCGTATAGTGTTTCCGCTAAGATTCCCATCCAAGAGTCTTTTAAAACTATCCATACTTCCTGCAGACACCAACAATTGTGGGCGTTCCACATCCTTACCGCCTTGACAGTGAAAAATCCGCTATGCATAGAGGGCATTAAGCTAAAAAAAAACCTCCTGGCTTTACAACCAAGCTTAAATGGGAAGCAATAAAAAACACTACATAGGGCTACAAATAACATCATGTGATCAAGATATGTTGGGTACAATGTGTTTCAAAATTGCTTTCTTCCTCAGAGGAAAATGAGAATTTGTAGAGACTGGAAGTTATACAAAAATATCACACATAATCAATATACAGTATATAATAAACATCAGTACCAATGAGCATGACCGTAGACTTGCAATCCCCTAGAGCAGTGATGGAAAACCTTGGCACCCCAGATGTTTTGGAACTATATTTCCCATGATGCTCCTGCACTCTGCAGTGTAGTTGAGCATCATGGGAAACGTAGTTCCAAAACATTTAGGGTGCCAAGGTTTGCCACCACCGCCCTTGAGCGAGTCAAGGACCGCCTCCTTCAGCAGAACCTATAGACGCCAACCCTGGTGACTTTTTTCTCCCCCCAAGGTTGGTGTTCATAAGTTCTTTTGAGGGAGGTGATCCTTGACTCCTAGGGGATTGCTTTGTGACCTCTGAACACAACGGTGATTTTAACCGCTGCATATTCCTGTGATCATTTGAGGTTTGTAAGTCTATGACCATGCTCATTGTTATTGATTGATAAGTTTATTATATATAATGATTGCATGTGATAATATTTTGTATATCTTTCAGTCTACAAATTCTTGGTTTCCTCTGAAGATGGAAACAATTTCAAAACACACTGGGATGAGAAGAATTGTACCCAACGTTTCTTGATCACATAATGTTATTTGCAGCTTATGTTTCAAATTAATTATGTTTTATATGGATCCATGTTATGTGAAATGCCTAAAAAAAAAAAAAAAATCTCCCATCCAGATAAGGTTTTTTGATGAAGTACGCACTGTACCTTCTCTCTTCAGCTGCTTCATAGAGAAAGGTGAACCCCATGTAAGCTCCAAGTCATTGTAGTCAGAACTTGTACAGGGCTGAAGACTCTTCCTACCTCAGTGGGGCAATGGAGCGTTAATCACCAAGTACCAGCGCTGTCACATGGAGATAGTCAAATACTTCTCCATACCTAAAGGTAGCAGATATTTTTTTTTACTCCCAAGTGAAGGGAAGGTGAGTATATGCAGCTGCCATGAGAGGCATTAAAGCATACCTGTTGCTTTGTCCTGTTTATGTATAAAAGTTTGCACTAACATACAATTTTTCAGGACACGCTTTCGGGGTGTGTCCCTTTCTTCAAGGTCTAAGCAGTACTGCTTGGACCTTGAAGAAGGGGACACACGGCAAAAGCTTGTGCTAAAAAAAAATTGTATGTTAGTGCAAATAAAGTATCACGGACAGTACTCCGTTTTCTCTGTCGCAATTGCACTAATACGGCTACAATCACCTTAAGCATGATAAAACTTTGAAAATTGTTTCCTGATAATTGCCAGTTTTTTGGTTAGTCATGTGATACAGAAACTCATCTTATATTAATCTTACCGGTTCTTTTCCCCCTTGCTCCACAGCTGAACACCTGTCCCAATGCCTCCTTCACAGATCTTGCAGAGATAGTGTCTAGGATTGAACCTGTGAAGACAGCCGTTGATGGTAAGTGCAAAACTTCTTATGTGTCCCCCTTCATAGGGGAACAATGTGTATACACATTGCAAAATATATGTCCTACTAGGAATGTCTGATTATAACCTCGTACCAGCTGAACTTTAATGCCTGTATTAACAGGCCTTGTATCTGTGGAATCAGTTTGACATCAGTGCGAGACGCTTCTGAGATCATTCAGAATTCATTGACAGGCATATGGCATGCAGTTGACCTGCTTCAAGCAGTTTTGCATTCCTATACATTTGTGTTGGAATTTGGAGTGCAAAAACAAGCTTGAAGCAAACAAAATTCTGTGGATACCGGCCCTAAGAAAATTGTTTTGTTTCCTTTTTATTGAGGATTGTAACAAGGGCAAACACTAATCCCTTCAAATTTCCTCCTTGTCCTTTAAATGGAGCAGCTTGACGATCACATGATCAGTTCTCACACAGTCACATGATCAGAGCCTGCCTACTGGCTCCTGATCAGAAGCTGTAACCAAGAACTGACAGTGACAGCTCAGTGAGTGTGCTGGAAGCATGAATGAGTACACAACCTCAGACCACCATAGGCACATAGATGCGATGGCTGGGCATTAAGGCCCACTCTACCTGCCACCGCATATATGCATTACACAATCAGGAAAAAGTTAATGACATTCGTGCATGATTGTAGTTTTTCTAAAATTCATCTGTACTAAGAAAATGTCGGCTGGCATTGCTGATCTCTGCATACAAAATTGCCAGCTGCCTGTCTGCTTTATTGGTCTACTGGATTCAAAGGAGTCATGGAGCCAGGACATGTATACAGATCAGTCCTGACCTTCCCCTGGCTTTATTTTTTCTCTATTGTTGTTCAAAAGGCATTGAGGCAGCCCAGCAACTCATATATTCAGGCAGAGGTCAGCAGCCTCTATTTTTCTCTCGGTAATAGTTTCCTTTAGAGGTTAACAACAGACAAGTATGTAATAGGTTTCCTCTGGGTACTCCGGTTTCCTCCCACATACAAAGTCAAGCTGGTAGGTTAATTGGATGGATCCTGTCTAAATTGGCCCTAGTATATGCATGAATGTGAGTTAGGGACCTTAGATTGTAAGCTCCTTAAGGACAGGGACTGATGTGAATGTACAATGTATATGTAAAGCTCTGCGTAAATTGACGGCGCTATAGAAGTACCTGTAATAAATAAATACCAATTTAAAGCAGATTTGTTTTTATAAAGAAAAGTTTAAATGTATTTTTAAATGGAACTTGTGTTAACCCTTGATTTGCTAACAGAAGGAGAGAAGTGATCTATAAGTTCATCTTATTACTTGCAGGGCCGGAACGTGGCTGTGTTGTATGACCCTTTCACTGCCCCCAAAGTAGGGCTTACATCAGTAATAGCATAGGTTTTACATACACCCCCAGTTGCTATAGCAGGCAAGCTGTGTTTACATTTGTAAAGCCGTAAATACACCTGTCGGGGCACCTGTGTACAAGGACATTGCTTGCTATTAGATCTGCCTAGAGTGAAATCTATCATTTTAGGTCCATTATTTATGGTTAACTCTAAACTAATGGCCTGTAGGGGCTTTTAAAGTGTCACTTATGGAAAATATGGGGTAGCAGCCCCCACTGTATGACCATAGTTTAGGAGAGGTGTATACCATTGGTTCTCAACCTCAGTCCTCAAGTACCCCCAACGGGCCGTGTTTTCAGGTTTACCCTTTACTTTGCACAGCTGCTTTAAATCAATATCAATGACATGGTATTGATAACAGCTATTTTATCTAAAGGAAGTTCCCAAAACATGGCCCGTTGGGGCTACTTGAGGACTGAGGTTAAGAAGCACTGGTGTAGACAACTGGTTAAGAGGTCATCTGAATGTCACCTCTAATGCACTATGCTCAGTGTGGGCAAACTGTCCATGTCCCTCTCCCAAACCTGCTGCTTATTGAGTTGGTGGAACCTACATGCAGCAGATTTGTAGTGTGTATGGCTGTTATTCACTTTACTCAGGCAAAATTTATGAGCACGACCCAATGTAAACCGGAATCAGGTGGCCACCCATCTGTGTTAAACACACAACAGAGTGTGCCTAGTATAAGGTGGTCCTCTAATGGCTAACCTGTTGGTGTCAGAATTTTAAAAGCCAAGCAACATGCATTATCACAGGGCTAGAGTGACCCTAAAAATCATACTTCCAAAATGTTAATCAATGGAAAAACCTAGTAAAGGCCCCTTTTAGTTCAACACAAGCAGTGCTGGATTGTGTGGGTGGTAATGGATTTATATGAAACTGGCTTACGAGACCAGGAAACTCCCTGAATCTTCTAGTAAGGGTTGGGCTTACTAGCATGCTGTCCAAAAAGACTACTTCCCCCTCCTAGCATTTCCCATCAATAACAATCGATTGGAGTCAACCTCTGCATGGTTCTCTGCTGTCCTCCCAGCAGATCTCATCTCTCAGCCAATACTTCCTCCAGTGATTGTCATTGGGTATTTCATGTTTCTCAGGGCTCCCCAGGGCTTAGCGTCACTGCCTCACTCTTTGAAAATCCTATTATACGCAGACGTCTGTTAAGCCAACGTATTCATTAAGCAATTGGAGAGAGACCGTCAATTAGTTTGTATGAAAAAGCTGCCGACATCTGGTGCTATTCTGGCTGGCTCGAATCCATCTATCCCGTAATAGAATTCTCCTTCATGTGCAGCCATGAGAATACTCCATTGTTCCAATGCAGACCTCAGATTGTGATGTTGCATTCCAGCATCTGACATTTTACTGATATTTCGTATTGTGTACTGATTCATATTATTCAACGAATTTGCCACAGAGGGTTCTTTGGTCATTTTGTTGTACATATTTTTGAAGCTTAACTCCAGACACATGTTGTATTTTTTTAATTTGGAATAGAGTAAGGATGTTAAATGTTCTTTCGGGTTTGTGTTCTATCTGTGATCCAAATGGCAGATCAAGTGTGATGTTTTTTCCTGGGCGTTTCCTAACTTGTAGCAACATGCACAGCAAATGCAAGCTCTGCCACACTTTTCAGAAATGTTCATCGCCATTTGGGCTGTGTTTGCATCTGCAGGTTTTTTTAACATGCAGAAAGTCGCACAGAAAATACACACTTTGCTGTGCATTTTTAAAATGCGCGAAAAGCAGCATTGCCATTTAGGCTATGTTGGCATCTGTACATTTCCAAACGTGTGGCAACTCACATAAAAAACGCAAGCTTTGCTTGTGCATTTCAAAAACTCGTGGAAGCGCGTGTCGCACTTGCGTTGCCATTTATGCTGCGTTTTCAAGCGTGCGGCAAACTCCAGAGAAAAGGTTTTGGAAAAAACTGTTGCTTTTGCAATTTAGGCTGCATAAGTGCCGCACAGAATATGCGCATGTTTCAGAATTGCATGTAGCCCTTGCGTTGCCATTAAGCTGCGTTCGCATGCATGGCAATTCATACAGAAAACATGTGCTTTTGCTGCGTATTTAAAGAAACCGTGTGGCAAACGTGTCATTCTTAGGTTTTCCATCTAGGCTGCATTCTTATCTATGCGCTTCCTAATATGTGCCAACCCGCACAGAAAATGTGCACTTTGCCGCGTGTTCCGGAAATGCGTGCCAACTGTGTGTCACGCTTGTGTTGCCATTTAGGCTGTGTACTCATCTGTGCATTTCCAAATGTGCGTTGATCCGCACAGAAAACACGTTCTTTGCTGTGCATTTTGAAAAGATATGGCAATGTGTGGCGTGCTTGCGTTGCCATTTAGGCTGTGTTCACACCTGCACATTTCTAAACGTGTGGCAACCTGCTCTGAAAACGCGCACTTTGCAGCACATTTCGGAAACACACATCCTGCTTGTATGGCCATTATTCAACACAAGCATGATGTGCATTTGCAGTGCATTTCCAAAACGGAAAGATGCAGATGTGAATGCACCTTAATTGGGAATGGCACCCTAGTCACAATTAGCAGACGTTTGTTTTGCCATGTGACAAAATGTGCACTGGAAAAAACGTGACACTCCAGGATCAAAAACGCTCTTGAGGTACTTTGGGGTGTTAGTCGTGTGTAGAGCAGCCCATTCAAGCTAGGGGCTGCCCTATGTGCGATGCATGAAACTGCCCCAAAAAAATCTGAGTGAGAACATGCATTTCCACTTAGGTGTGAATGGAATGTGCTTGGGTTGAAGATTTTAGGCAGCAATGATGACCAGGGAGGAGAGGTGAGGGTTGGAAAAAAAAAAAAACACCATCCATCAAAATCGCATAGGAATCGATCTTATCCTATGTTGCTGTGAGTAACGTCTCATTGAAGTTGCATCAAAATCACAAATGAGTCCCAGGACCAGGAGGTTGCAGCAGTATAAACCCGGCCTATACACAAAGACTTTGATGCAAACACACGCACATCTCACATACACACATATACAAACCACTACTCTCATACATGAGAAGATTTGAAGAGAGTTATGCAGCTTTTTATTTTTTAACACTATTGCTATGCAGTGATATTAAACCTTTACAATATTTTCTCACACATTCACTCAGACTGTAACATTGCAACTTTGTAGAAAGTTACGAGATGAAAGGCTGCAGCAAGAGCTGATCTGTGTCAGACATTTGTGAACACAGAAAGGCATAGCATCAGAGCTGGAATCCCTGTCTAGGAAGAAGATGCTGGCCCTGGATAATTCCTGAAAAGAGACGGCTTTGTCCTTCTGGACAGAAAAGCAGACATTATTAGGTGGAGTGCTGTGATCTTTCTGAGAGGTAAATACATCTCTTAAAGCAGTGGCAGCCGCTCTTTTAAGGGCACAGGGGCACTGCCCCCCTAATCCATGTGTCTGGCACCCTGCATGTAGATTGGAATTTCAAAGGGTTTTTTTTTTTTTTAGAGCACGTCATTACTGAGGCTCTAATTGGCTTCAATAAAGGGTGGGCTCGGGGCACAGAGCACTGTGCCCTGAACCCACCCAGTTGTGTAACATTAACGAATTAATATTTGCTACGGTCTTCCTGCTTCTCCTCCCAGCCAAGCAGGAAGCAGGGTGAGTGGCTTTGGCGGTATGTTCAAGTGAGGGGGCAGGGAGTCAGGTTGCTGCTCCCCTTCCCTAAAATATTGAACACCAGCCGCCACGGTCTTAAAGTGATTTTAAGCCTGAATGCAGATTTTAAATTGTGCAAGTTCTGCTAAACTCACAAGATTTCAAACCGGCATTTCAGTCCGACTTTGGGGACAATTTTGAGAGACATCTGTGCAGATTCATAGTGCAGAAACTACTTCTGGGAATCGGTGTGGCACGGCAAAGTTGGCATCTCACCAATTTGAACAATGACATTGCCCGCAATAGGCTCTGATTTGACATGTCAAATCACATGTCAATTCGGCCCAATGTGAAAGTGGGCTAACCTTTACAAAAAAAAAGACAAAGTTATACTTACCTGCACAGATCAGTCCCAATCCTCCTTTTTTCAGGGTTGCCTGTGGTGCTCTTGGCTCCTCTTGCCTTTTAGGTACCCTACTTTGCAAGCCACTTGCTGAGGCGGGGGGGGCTGGTACTCATGTGGGCTCGCTCCCAAGCCAGCTGTGTCCATAGACACAGACAACAGTTTTTCCCCGCCATTGCTCCCTCACCATAGGATTTGATTGACAGATTCCTGCTGCTATTGATCAGCCCAGTGAGGAGAGACAGGGTAGAGAGCCGCTGCTCTTGTGAACAGTGCTGGATCCAAATCAGACTCAGGTAAATATAAGGGGGAGATCCAGGACACAGACTTTTTTTACCTGCAGAGAATGGATTAAGGCAGTGGTTCTCAACTCCTGTCCTCAGGACCCACCAACAGGCCAGATTTTAAGTATTACCTTGGGAGATGCAGACTAGAATACTGCAGTCACTGAGCAGCAAATGATATCACCTGGGATGCATTTCAGTTATCCTGCAAACCTGGCCTGTTAGTGGGTCCCGAGGACAGCCGTTGAGAACCACCGCATTAAGGTGAATAAAAAAAAAAAAAACACCTTAAGGCTTTAGAACCACTTTAAAGTTTGACACAAATTAATTAGCAGGTTAACATACAAAAATATCTGATTATAGCATCAATGAAGAAAAAATGTAGGCTGTAAGCGGAATTGTTTTTTTTTTATATAGCTAATTGTCAATTTTTTTCAGTGAAAAGAAATTATCACTAGAAAGGATACTAGATATATTTAATTATCTGTTATTACTGCTTGGTCTATTACTCATCCCAAGAGCTAATCGTCTTTAGATTAAACCATATTGTTAAATTCTCCTTTCATCTTCACGGTATGCTACATTGGACAACAGCCAATAATTGCAAAAAAAAAGCAATGAAATGTTTTACCAACAAATGGAGTTCTAGACAGATAAATACGACTTCTATTTACTATTTCAGTGTCCTTGTGACATTTTTCTCCTGAAAAGCCAGTTAGAATAATAAAGTATGGGAGCTGTAACTGGTATTTACACAACTAATGTCTTCAAGCTTTTATCTCACTATTGTAAGATTTGCCATGTCCTGTTATCAGGTTAACCTTCTTATTCCTGCTGTGTTGTAGATGAGTCAGATTATCAGACAGAATATGAAGAAGAAGACAATTCAGACTTCAAAAGAGAGGACTATGTCAACATCCTGAGAAACCAAAGTGATGATGTTTCTGACAGTGTAAGTGACTTCATCTCAACATTCTTGATTTGCTTGGTCCTCATGCACAGGGGACGTTTTTTGACTGTTTTACAGCTACAGTCAATAAACTCCACATCATGTTCATGCACACATAGGCTGTTATCAGCTGTTTTTAGCAGGGACGTTTTTGAGCTGTAAAAAGAACCCAAGACCAGTGGGTTCTGAGAGACGTTTTTCAGCTGTAAAAACACTCAAACGCGGCTAAACGCCGGTCCCCAACGTTTTTGGACGTTTTAGATCAATTGAGGGAAAAAAAACTCTGGCCTTTTAAAACCGCGAAAAAAACGGCGGTAATATAATGCTAATAAAAGCTGAAAAAAAAATCACTGAAAAGCTACTGATGTTTTTAAGGCGTTTTTTTTAACGTCCTGTGTGCATGAAGACTTAGATTGTTATATTGGGTAAAAATTCTATTTTTTGTTGCTTTGGCATTATAATGATTACAGGTTAAACTACCAATCACTACTATATTGTTTTAGTTATTAACCATTTGCAAACTGTGCTATAGCCGAAAGACATACAGTTTTGGGAGGGCATCTATTGACATCCTCCCAGAACCCCGCCCCCCCTTCATGCTCTGATCACTGTGTCCTTTGGATACAGCTCATCACAGATCGAAGCAAAGGGCCCTTTACCATGTGATCAGCTGTATCCAATCACATGTAAACAATTGCTGGTTATCAGAATTTCCTTTCCTCAGTGCTGTCAGTCTGTAAAGAAAGGAGAGCTGAAAACCAGCTATCCTGCGACAGGGGATATTTACACTGATTATCCATACAATCAACATAAGAATCCTTTCTTGCACTTGAAGTAGCAATTTCTCCAATTCTACAATCAAAGTGATAGCTTGGCCCCGGATAATGTGCCGCCTTACTGCCACTGTGGAACCTGGGAGATCCAAACACTGTAGCAAAAACACAACAAAGCAGTGGCACACCGGCCTAGCGCATTACCTTCAGATGTACATTTTATTAAAAAGATAAAAACATACTCACCAAAGAACTTGTATACAAGGCATAAAAAACATGGCACAATGCTACACGCCCATAGTAGCAACTGCCGCTGGGATGGTGATTCACACCGACTTGCTCACGCGTTTCAGGATATGAACCCCTTCCTCAGAGGCCACTGATTGTCCATGCAGTCCATCAGTGCAGCCTCATCAACACACATCCATGAAGAAAAAAAATGACTGATTTGCAAAATGTTATAACTGAAATTAAGAAAAAATATTTTGGTTTTTTAACCAGTTGCTGACCGCCTGCTGTGGATTGACGGTGGCAACTTGGCTCGATATTGCGAACCGCCGTCACATTGATCGTGAGCACGCACTGCTGGAGGCGCGCTCACTGTGCTACTAGGGAGCCAGGGAGCGGGTAGGGCTCCCCCGCAGTGACAGCACGGAGGTCCGTGTATGTAAACAACGGATCTCCGTTCTGACGGGGGAAGGGGTGTGATCGTGGGCTCCCTGTCTATGGGAGCCGAGCGCGGTAACTCTCCTCCCCCACTCAGCCCATCCCCCCACACAGTTAGTAACACATACCAGGAAACACAGTTAACCCCTTCCCTGCCAGTGACATTTACACAGTAATCTATAAATTTTCATAGTACTGATCTCTGTATAAATGCCAATGGTCCCAAAAAAGTGTCAAAATTGTCCAACATGTCTGTCGCAATCCCGCTAAAAATCACAGATCACCACCATTACTAGTAAAAAATAAAATAAAAACCCCATAAATGAATTCTCATTGTTCGTAAACGTGGCAACTTTTGCGTAAACCAATCAATAAACTCCGATTGCGATTTTTTTTTTTTATTACCAAAAATATGAGGAAGAATATAAATCGGCCTAAACTGATGAATAAATTTATATTTTTTATGGGGGGTCTTTTGGATATGTATTTAAGCAAAAAGAAAGAAATATTGTTTTTTTTGCCAAATTGTCGCTTTTTTTTTGTTTATAGTGGTGATCAGAAATGACGTAGAGGTGATCAAATACCACCAAAAGAAAGCTCTATTTGTGGGGAAAAAAGGACGTCAATTTTGTTTGGGTACACGACCACGCAATTGTCAGTTAAAGCGACGCAGTGCCGAATCGCAAAAAGTGCTCTGGTCCGAACGTGGAAAATCCTTCCGGGGCTGAAGTGGTTAAATTTGCGGTCTTTTTTAGTTTAGCAAAAAATTTTAAAAACTCAGTGGTGATTAAATACCACCAAAAAAAGGCTCTGTCTCTGATAAAGAATTCATATGGATATAGCATTGCATGACCACGCAATTGTTATTTAAAATGTGGAAGCTAAAAATTGGCCTGGGCAGGGAAGGGGTGAAAACGCCCTGTATTGAAGTGGTTAATATATTTTAACAATTCTGTATAAGATTCTAAACATTTTACTTAAATACTGTGAAACTGACAGACCTATTGTTTTTATATCCAGGACGAAGAGGCAGCGATGGAAGTGCGTCAGCGCACAGGGATAGTGAGACGGCAAGCATCTGACAAGATCCAGGAGAATAGTTGAGTCGTGAAAAGCTGGGGAGACTTGCTGTAGGCTCCTCCTATCACGTTCAGTCATGCCATGCAGTCTCGGGCATTACACCTGAACCGTTACTCTCCGTAGCATGCGGTACCTGGCCGGGAGGACAATAGCTGCAATAGCAAATGCTGATTAAATGATAATGTGTCGGAGAGAACCAAAAACAATCTTTTAAGCCTTAAGTTCATACATTTCATGCTTACTAGATGACATTCGGTTGAGCCTTAAGCTCATTCATATGTTTCATATTTAGTAGATGACAATAGTTTGGGAAAAATGAATATATATATATATTTAAATCTATAATTTAACAAGTTTATTTAGTAAAAACTACTCAGCTAAAAACTGTTAAAGCTATAGGGCATTTATAATATCTGATAGCTGACACTGAGTGTTTTCATTACTGGTGATCTTGCCTTATGTTCTGCTTCCACTAAGAGGGTATGAAGCAGTGTGCCCCTTAGCCATTAAGCTCTTTTATTGAGGTGCCATTAGTCGCTGCTGGTACACGAAGTGACCTCATTCATTCAACACTGTCACCCCCAAACCAAGCCTTCATTGTTAAGGGACAGTTAAATCCTGCCCTATGTAATAACATACTTTATGGGAAGAAATATAAAGGGAGATAAATATAGCTTTGCAAATTTACTACTATATGTTCAATACAGCACAAGTTTCAGAGTTCTCCTAGTTTTCCTTTTAACACAAATAAATGCCAGTGTTTAAGTGCCTAGATTGCCAGCTCAGTGTCTAAATCCCAGTAGCCCCTTGGTAAGCATATTCAGAATAGGTTAGAAACGTATACTACCTACTCTCTCCCTCCTGATTGCCAGGACAGACATTTAAAGTGCAATACCAGCCAAACATTCTAATTTTCTTTTAGGATCCTCTGTTGTGCCTCCATTGGGCAGATTTTCCCTCACTTCCTTCCCCAGGGCAGTGACATGGTCATCGATACCCAGTGAATTCTCTATAGGACCAGCGAAGGGAAGCAGGAAGTCTAGGTAACAGCAGTGCCTTGGGTGTCTCCAGGACAGGAAGTGGTAATTTTTTGCAAAAGGCATTTTGGCAAAGGTTAAAAAAAAAAAAAAAAGACAGGATCTAAAATGTCCTTATTTAGAGTAGGTCTGTTTTGGGAACTAGGAAAGGTTAGAGGGGTTACAGGGGAAACCTCAAAGAAAAATGTCAATTGGTTATTAGATAAATATATAATATATGTATATTGCTTGGTCTCGGAGATGTCCTGCAAAAACTGTAGAGAGGAAATGTAGGAAGAGATGTGATCTTCATATATTAAACATTGCGGGAACATAAGCAAATAATGGAATGTGGACATAACCTGACCTACTCGATACTTCTGTACAGATGGCCTACACATATTCACAGTATGGCTAATGGAAGACAGTCACATTCAGTTGGGTTTCTTCTGTAATCTTAAAGATATTTTACTGCTTAAAGTGGGGCTTCACTCTCTCAATCAACTCACTCAATTGACTTTTTTTATTCTTATGCTGCTAGCATGAGTAAATAAGAAAGTATATCATATTTACTGGTTTTCATTTTTTCTTTTACCTTTCTTCAATTATATCCTTATTTATAGGCCTAGGCAATGATGTCATATATCCCAGGAGTCTTCAGGAGAGGATGAGGGGTTTTCCCAGCTAAACATACCCTCCTGCCTGCATGTCTGAGCTAAGGGCAGATCAAGAAGTTCAGGAAGTAAATGCTTTATGAATCATCTGCCCTTACTCAAGATGGCCACAGCCAGAAATGCTAGGGGGTGTTTTTCAACAAAGTGATTTCTCAGCAAATGAAGCATGGAGACATGGATGGATGGGCAAGTTTGCTTTGAATATTAAAAATGAATTAGATATGGTTTGTGGTGCTCAGAGACAATTAATGTCTGCTTTAAATCAAGCAGCTTCTTCAGATCTGAAGAAGCTAATTGGATAAAAAGTGAAACAAGCCCAGCTGAATGTGACTGCAATGCCATGATCTGGATAAATGAGAACCTTTTTAAATCCCTCAGCTGAGCACAGCAGAAGATAACTAAAAGGTATTGACATACATTTCCACATCAGAGCCCAAAATTTGTCAGACAGCTTTCCAGTCCAAACTCTTCATAAAAAACTGTCCAATCACCCCCTTTTTAATATCTAACATGGAGCCACTTGAGTCCTGGTGAAGATGACGCTGTACACAAGTTTAAACTGTATTAATGAAAGCATCAAGTAAACTTTCAGGACCATTTTTACAGCAGTCTAAAGATTCCAAGTAAAGGGACACAGTTTATAAAACAAGGGCAAATATCCCTGATCTCACCAGAACAGCTAAAACTGGAGGCCAAAGCTGCTTTTATGTACGTCGTACAATTTCTTCATTTCATAGTAGTTAGGATTTAGAAGTGAGAATACAGCTTACAGGAAACCTGCCATAAGAGAAATGTAGACTGATCTGTCCTAAAATGCTGGTGGCATGTCTTTCATGCTGATGCTTTGTCAAGAATAAATTGAGTCTCTGACCAAATACAGAGATAAGGAATTCCAACCTCTGACTCTACTTGCTTGAATAACTCCATCACTGGCAGCTCCCATGTTTCTCTTATAGCAGGTCATCTCCTATGCACTAACCCTCAGCCCCTCACCTGCCAATTTGCACTCATACACTTGATAGGATGGAAATATTTATTTTTATTTAACCAGCCCTCCCCCAAATGTGAAATATCGTCCATCAGGGGTGTCCATGCCTGCTTGTTACACAGTCATCTCACTCTGTGCCTGCTGTCTTATCTCAGGTAAGTGGCTTGTATATTTCATGAAAAAATAATACAGCCCCAGGGACAGGACTAAACCACTAAAAATCCAGCAAGGGCTTATACCCCCGCGTTTGGCTATATGAGCACCCATGTAATTATTGGCGCAAGTGCTGACGCTTTATCTGTAATAAAATATTATAGAGTCCCCCCCCCCCGAGAGTGTCCCTTTTCTTAACCACTGAGACCACCTAGCTTATTAACAGTGGAAAGGAGAGCTGGGTTTTTTTATAAAGGGCTCCTGAAAACCCACCAACAAAATGGCCTTCTCGCTGGGTGACTCAGTACTATGAAGGCCAACAGTATGAGAGCCCCCAGCACTGGTATGTGGGGAAGTTCCACAACTTAACTACTTAATCTGAGAAGCAGGGATGCCAAAGTTTGCTTATTCTCTGATGCATGGTACATGACATTGGAGCAGCTGTCTAGATGGCAAGGTCTATTGTGATCAGTCTGGCTTAGGAAAAGATCATTTGCATGCAGGGTATGTGGTACTTCTCACTCTACCCAAAGCACATGGATTTTACAGCCTCCCACAAGACCAAAGTGGGGCACGTAAGTGGCACTACAGTGGACCCAAATATTCAGTGGTAGAGGCTGCACACTTTAAAGGTTTATTCCTTGGCTACCCATTAACATGTTGCTGTTCTCTGAACACATTTTACACTTTTCCCATGCATCCATTGGTCACCAAAGTGCAAATGAGCATTAGCATCCATTCGCCATAAAGACCTGCAATCAGCTTTGGTGACAATTGTATGTGCTCTGCATGTGAGTCAGACAGATACAGCAACATTCACTCTATGCTGCCTGTATATACACACACATCAGTTCTTATGTAATGTTGCATAATCAAGGTGAATCAAGTATGAATTACTGGGCATCCAGCCATGGTTTTGATATGATTCAGCGCTCATATGCCCAAACCCTTGGCAGCTCTCTGATGAGGCAGCACAGTATTCATTTAGCCAGCAAATCAGAGTGAAACTGTCTTTCTTAACCTAACGGGGGACTGGATTTTCCCTGCCTCGTATGGACCACTGCTTAGGTCCTGTTCTGCTGCTTCTCTGGCCATTGTGGTTCCTTCTTCAGTTTTTATTTTGCCAAATCCAGCACTCAGTCATAGGCCAAATAGAGGATGGGATTATCCAGCAGGCAGTGCTCACAGTGCTGGTGACATGTCTGGCTGGGGGAATTTTTAATTACAGGGATGTTTAGAAGGAAATGTGGATATCCTATGTGTACTAACATATTTTATAAAAATAAAAGGCCTTTGGAGATTAAACTTTGTCATTTTGATTTTTTTTCTTCTAATAAGCCTAGTCCACTGCAGTCATTTCTAGCTGTGAAGGCAGCAAAATGGGACAGAGGCTCTAACCTTTCCCTATTTATCAAAGCAAACAGGTTTATTTTACATGTAATTGGTATTCATCATATATTTTAATATTGTGTTCTGCTTATATTGCATGCAGCCTGTTGCATAGAAAGTCACAACCTCAGCAATGTTCATTCTTTTGTTAGATACTGTCACATCTAAAAAGGAAGTCTGGAATGCAGTGCAGTTACACTGAGACTGATCATGTTGTTAAAACACAGGCAGACATTCTCACCGAACATTCATTTTGGCCGTAGCCATTTCTACAAATTACCCAATTACTAATACAGTAGACAGAATCTTAAGCCCCATACTGAATGTCTGGAGACAGTTAAATAAAAACCGGCAGACATTCGGTCCGTGTGTATGTCAGCCAGTCCGACAGAAGCTGGCCATTTGGCTGGCTTCTTTTAGACGAGCATGCTAGAAACCCAGCAGCCGACTGGCTACCAATCAGCGTTTTCAGCCAATGGCTGAGAACGCTGACCAGAGTGTTCTGGCAGGGGGCGGGGCATCCCCGTCAGAACACAACAGCTCAGTGGGGGGGGATTGCTGTACGAACGTCTGATTATTAGTATAGCGGCTCTGACCCAGAGCTGTCAGGTTTGTTTGTTTTTTTCGTTCAACCTGCTGGTTTGAAGGAAAAAAACACTGTGTGAACCCAGCATTAGATTATGGGTCAGGCAGCTACCTACAGATGATAGGATACTGGAAAACACAGCTGTAAGGACAGCCCCAGCATAATCCACTCCCAGCAAGCTTCAGTTTATTGCTCGTGCCATTAGTTGTACACATGTCTTTAATCTGAGAGAAGTAAACCTTTCTAATTTTATTTTATATTTTTCTTTGCTAATTTTTGCATTAAGGCTCTTTTATCAAGCTTCTCATAGCCACTGCAGCTTTCCTTTAGCAGCTTTCTGAATTAGTTGACTCTGCAGCAGTGCCTCGGGGAACTATAACTTGTACCCCACCAGGAAGGATATGCAGGGCCGACTAAGTAATCAGATTCACTGCTTGTCTTTCCTGAGGATACCTGTAGGGGACATTAAACAAGTCATCTTCCGAGCCTATAGTCTGAAGGATAAAATTCTTCCCTTTTCTTGTAATGTACACTCTACCAGATCTGTCAATGCTTCATGGACTTTTCAGCATGAGGCATCTGTTCTCTAGACTTGCAAGGCTGCCACCTGGTCTTCTGTTCACACTTTTAAGTATTAGCAGATGGCTATTCATGCCTCTTCTGATGCCAGTTTTGGGTATAAGGTGCTTCTTTTTCTAGCCCTCTGTTACATAGACCTGTTGGTGTTTGCTGTGTTGCCCACCCCTCAGCTGCTTTGCTTTTGGACATCCCATGGCATAAGACTAAGATCCTGTGTCCTGTAAGGTACTATTAACCCAGTTCCAATCAGGGCTAATTCTGACATTCCTCTCATACGAGTAAAAAAAGGGATTTTATTAAAACTTACCGTAAAATCCTTTTCTCCGAGTTCACTGACAGACGCAGCTCTTCATTGACTTTGTGGGGTTTTATGTTCGTCCCACTAGGAGTTAACTAGGCAGGGAAAAGAATCAGCTGGCCCCTCCCCTGGGGGCCGTCCTCTCTTCCTACATCAAACCCCCTCACAGTATAGCTCTTCAGTTCGTACACAAGCCGTATAGAAACAGAGCCCAGAGGGGTGGGTGCTGCGTCTGTCAGTGAACTCGGAGAAAAGGATTTTACGGTAAGTTTTAATAAAATCCCTTTTTCTCCTACGTTCACTGACAGACGCAGCTCTTCATTGACTTTGTGGGGACGTCCCCAAGCTGTGGGTAAACGCTAATGACAGTACCCAACTGAACCTCTGAGAAGGCGCCAGTCGCGCCTACACTGCCGCCTGCAAGACTTTGCGGCCAAAAGCAGCATCCAAAGATGCAAACACATCAACTTTATAAAACTTAGTGAACGTGTGAACCGAGGCCCAAGCGGCCGCTTTGCACACCTGTGACACCGATGCCTGGTGACCCAGGAAGTACTAGGGTAGAGTGAGCCGTGACCGGAAAAGGGGGAACCTTGCCCCGAACAGAATACGCATGAGTCACGGATTTTCTAATCCAAAGAGAAATCGTAGCCGAAGAGGCCGCCAAGCCTTTGCGCGGGCCCTCTGGCAGAACAAACAAGGCATCAGCTTTTTGAAAGGGAGCAGCCAAGTACACCCGTAAGGCCCTCACTACGTCCAAGGCATGCAACTCAAACTCCTTTGGGTGCGATGGACGAGGGCACAACGAAGGAAGGACAATATCTTTATTGATATGAAAAGAAAAGACTACCTTCGGAAGAAAAGAAGGAAGGGGTCGCAAGACCGCCTTATCCTTATGCATTACCAAATAAGGAGACTTGCACGATAGTGCAGCCAATTCCGACACTCGTCTGGCAGAAGTGATGGCGACTAAGAAGGCCACCTTCTGCGACAGAAGTTGTAAGGGGATCTCCCTGATTTTTTTATAAGGTGGTTTTTGAAGAACAGAAAGCGCCAGATTCAGATCCCACGGAGCCATCGGGGATCTCACCCGAGGCGCCACATGTCGCACACCTTGTACAAAGGTACGAACAAAGGAGTGCGAAGCCAAAGATCTCTGAAAGAGTATGGCTAAGGCCGAGATCTGGCCCTTGATAGTACTCAAGGCCAAATGTTTATTCAGGCCCTGCTGTAAAAAGGCCAGGACCCTGGACACGACAAACGAGCGAGGGTTATAGCCCTCCGCCTCGCACCAAGCAATGTAAGTCTTCCAGGTGCGGTGAGGAATCTTGCGAGAAGTGCACATGCGAGCTTTTAACAGAGTAGGGATCACGGAGTCAGCCACTCCCCTATCCCCCAGCACCTGGGACTCAATAGCCAAGCCGTCGAAGCCAGCAACGGTAAAGCAGGGTGCAATATGGGTCCTTGAGACAGAAGATCGTCTCTCAGCGGGAGCCGCTATTTGCACCACGGAATGTAAATCGCTGAAATCGCCGGAATGTGAACTTCCGCCCAACGCAGCATCCGAGCTGCCTCTGCAGCCGTCGCTGGGCTACTTGCGCCTCCCTGATGATTCACATACGCCACCGCTGTGGCATTGTCCGAAAGAATTCGGATCAGACGGCCTTGCAATCACCTTGTCCAATGAAAAAGACACAGTCTGATTGCCCTCAGCTCCAGCACGTTGATGGACAGGCGAGCCTCCTGGGCCGACCAACGGCTCCGGGCTGATAGCTGCCCCAGGACTCCACCCCTGCCCGTCAGGCTGGCGTCTGTGGTGATTATCAGCCCCTGAAGAGGCAGGAACGACGTCCCCTGAGTTAGGGCCGAGTCCCGAAGCCACCAGATCAGACATGCCCCAGATCTGGGGGCCCAGCCGGATCGGAAGATCCAACGACCGGTGGGACTTGTCCCACTGAGCCAGGATTGCGCGTTGGAGAAAAACGCGTGTGACTCCGAGCAAAAGGCATCGCCTCGAACGACGAGACCATGAGCCCCAGCACCCTCATACAGAACCGTAGGGAAGACCGACGGTGCGACCGAAGGGTGCGCACAGCCGACTGCAAACACTGCAGCGTTTTCAGAGGGAGGAACACCTTCGTCTGTTCTGTGTCCAGGATGAGACCCAGATACTCCAGACGGTGGGAAAGAGGCACTGACGACTTCTTCAGGTTTAGTAACCAGCCGAAGTCCAACAGGGATGCCATCGTGATGCACACATTCTCCTCCAGAGCCGAGGCAGAGTCCGCTCGCATGAGCAGATCGTCCAGGTATGCCACTATGGCAATGCCTCTCTGATGCAGCCATGCTAACACCGGGCTAATTGCAGTAAAAAATATAAAGGCAAAAAGTAAAAAATGGTCATAATAGGACCGCAGTTCCCCTAGGGAAGCCAGGTCAACTCCTTGCGAACTAGGCATTGAAACTGAAGAGCTATACTGTGAGGGGGTTTGATGTAGGAAGAGAGGACGGCCCCCAGGGGAGGGGCCAGCTGATTCTTTTCCCTGCCTAGTTAACTCCTACTGGGACGAACATAAAACCCCACAAAGTCAATGAAGAGCTGCGTCTGTCAGTGAACGTAAGGAGAAATCAGCATTTTTTTTTCTTTTGCTAGAAAATGACTTAACCACTTAAGGTCCGGAAGGATTTACCCCCTTCATGACCAGGCCATTTTTTGCGATGCGGCACTGCGTCGATTTAACTGGCAGTTGTGCGGCGTTGTACCCAAACAAAATTTATGTCTATTTTTCTCCTACGTTCACTGACAGACGCAGCTCTTCATTGACTTGTGGGTTTATGCTTGTCTCACTAGGAGTTAACTAGGCAGGGAAAAGAACAGCTGGCCCCTCCCATGGGGCCGTCCTTTCTTCCCACATAAACCCTCCACATAGCATAGCTCATCAGTTTCAATGCCTAGTTTGCATAGGAGTTGACCTGGCTCCCTTAGGGGATTTGCGGTCCGGATTGTGATCGCTTTTTTACTTTTATTTTTATTCTTATTTCTCTTTACTTTTTACTACTACTTCTATCAAGCAACGAAGTCTGCTATCATCAAGCCGGCCGGGGCATAGAGTTGCTCAGACTCTGTACTTTCCCCGGCCTGGCCAACCGATGCGAGCCAGTCCCGCGGTATGGGGACCCGCCGCATCGTGCCCATTCCGTGCGAGCGGCCTGGGGTGACCCCCATCTGTGCCCAAGTCCCGGATTGCGGTCCGGTTTGGGTGGTTTCTTCGGGCCGGCAGCATCCCGCCCAGGCACGGGCGGAAGGTCTGCAAACGGGTGGCTACCCGCTGCGCCCGACGAGTGAGAGTTCCTTCCTCCCCCCTTTTCAGGGGCGGAGGGGGGACCGACGCCGTCCGTGACAATTTAGGGTAGCCACTGGGTAAGGGCGCCATGGGGCCCTTTCCGCCCACCACCCCCCTGCCGCACCCGATCGTTCGTGTCGCTTTTTTGGGGTCCTTGCCGCCATGCGGCGATCCGCTGCCATTTTCCCGTAGCCGCAGACATACTGGGCAGATGGAGCCTTCCCTCTAGCGCTCAGAGCGGCCATTTACGGTAGTGCACATTCCTCTGCAGGTGATTTCGGCCTCTAGTGTTTACTCGGCGGCCATATTGGAGTCCCCTGCTGCTGTAAAAAACGTGTTGCAGACGTGTTTACTTTTTCTTTGGAACAGTGTGTGACTCCTGACAAGCGCAGCTCTTCTGACGATCCTCTTTGCAGGCAGCAAACAGCAAGTATAGCTGGGCTCTCCTGTGGGTGCTGGTGGCGGTGGGTGCAGTCCTCCTGGGTGTCCCTGTTCTCTGTGGGGCGGTGGTGTGCGGCTATGTGGTGGTGCCTTAAAGCTAGTATTCACCTGCATTTTGCTGAAGGTGTTTTTTGGGGGAAAAAACGATGGCAGACTATCCCACTGGGACCGCTGAGGAGGATTCAGTGGCAGCGCAATCTGCGCAAAGGGCCTTTTTGGACCAGCTGCGGGTGGTCTTCAGTGAGTTTCTCCCCCGGGCGAATGTCACCCAGCAGGTCCCTAGGAAGCGTCCTCCACCCCCCTGTTCTTCTGGGGAGGACTCTAATCCAGACGTGGCGTCGGGGGTCACAGGGACCCCAGTGGACCTCTCTGATGGTGAACTGGGCCCCTCGGATGGAGAGGAGGGCCA
>BLSH010555640.1:735591-747946 GCA_018402905.1 Glandirana rugosa
AAAAACCAATGTTTTTGACGTTTACTGTAAGATTATTGTATTTATTAAACTAAATGGATATCATTTGCTGCTCAGTGATTGCAGTATTCTAGTCTGCATCTCCCCAAGGCAATACTTAAAATCTGGCCTGTTGGTGGGTCCCGAGGACCGGAGTTGAGAACCACTGACCTAAAGAAACATATTGTAATAAAATTTTACTAGCATAGATTTTATCTTGGGAGGAAATCAAAAATTATCATTTGTCCTCTACATTGACATCATGCATTACTGGTTAGATTTCATCTACAATGAATACTATTTCTGGGACTTTGTTTTTATTGAATTTTTTTGGCTGTAAATCAAATTATTTATGTTATTAGAATGTCATTTGCAGTTTTTGTAACCAAAAAAATTATTTTGTGCAGATAAGTTCCATTTTCCATATGCGAGTTAGGCCTCATGCACACTGGATGCTTTGCTAGCTCTCTCTAGCCACCTTCCCTCCTCGTAGCAGCATTTTGGCTTAAAAACACTTGAGGCTTGTAAACACGTGTAACGTGTGTGGGCGCTATTTCATTTAATTGGTCGGAATAAATAATTTATTCTAATGCGTTCTGTGTTAACGCGCTTTTTTTTTGTTGTGCCAAAATATGGCTGCTCCTGGATGCGCTGGCAGTGGGCTTTTTACTATATCTAAATGCCCCTGCCTCTAAACGCTTATGTATTCATGGACACATAGGCTAGCATGCAGGGGCATTTAGAAGCAAAGAATATATACATATATTGGCAGGCATCCCTAGAACCACGTCAAAAACATCCAATGTGAATGAGGCCTAATAGTTAAAACCTCAAATGCATGCAGTCTACTCGAGTGGACATGTGAAAATGAATGCTCAAAAAAATGAAGTTACATTTTTTTTCTTTTTATGCCCAAAGAGTAATAAAAACACAGAGGAAAAACATCCTGACTGTGACTTTCATAATTCATGCATGAAAGGTTTAATAGTTGGTGTCACACACTTAGGAAGATCCTTTTGTTTACCTGATGGCAAAAAAGCCCTATGATGAAATGAAGATTTGATTCATCATGTTTCAGTTTTTAGTAGGCCATTGACAGTATATCCTGGCCCAGGCAAGCCTCTAATCCACAAAATACAAGGCTTGCAGGCCGATCCCGGCCCACCAGCCCTTTGTCATGTGGCCCTCACACCCAGTTTTGCAGCTGGAACTCCATTCCACCTCTAGCTCTTACCCTCCGCTTCCACTCCCCACTGTCACTTGTAAACAGAGAAGCCTTCTGCATTTACAAAAGACATCTTTTCTCTCAGGGGCTCCTAGAACTAACAGACCCCTGCATGCACCCATGGCGGGGCACAGTGGGGACAGATCTCCAGAATCTGAGACAGAGAACGATCTTCCTGCAAATCAAGACAGAGCCGCCTACACAGGGTGGTATTGGAGTCAGGCCAGGTAGAAGAGAAAAATTCCAGGAAGCTTTTTTGGAGGGGTTGGGGTTGCACACTGTGCTAACGCACCCCTGAATTCTGCACTCTGTACGCAACTCCCTCCTAAACCCTGCATTCTGTATGTAGTGCACTCCTGAACTCTGCACTTTGTAAATAGGATAATTCTTTACTCTGTACATAACGCATTCCTGAACCATACACTCTGTACAAAGTACATGCTAGATACAGTTGGCTCTTTGATGCAGCCTGCGATGCTATTGATTTACACCCATGCTCTAATCTTATGTCTGTGGCTCTGCTGCGCTCAGTGTCTGTTGAGGATCCAGGATGTTTGGGGAGTAGTGCTGATGGACTCTGGATGTGTTGGCCATGACAAGGACAGCAGGTAAATGCTTGGGAAGGGGTTAAAAATTGGACTTTTTTTTTACTTTAAAGTGATACTAAAGTCTTGTGTTTTTTTTCCCTAAAAATAACAAACATGTTATACTTACCTGCTCTCTGTGCAGTGGTTTTGCACAGACCTCCTTTTCTCTGACCCCTCGCCGGTGCTCCTGGCTCCTCCCTTCTGCCGGGTGACCCCCAGAGCAAGGAGCTTGCTCTGGGGGCACCCAAGCAGGCACACTCCCGACCCGCAGCTGTGTGTGTCCATTCACACCGGAACCGTGGTTCAGCCGTGCTCCCTCAGTCTCCTGATTGGCTCACTCACTGATTGACAGCCAATTGAAAAGCCAAGCAGGAGTGTGAGTCCTCAGAGAAGCAATCACTGGATCGAGAGGGGTTTCAGGTAAGTATTTGCGGGTGCTTCTGCGCACAGGTTTTTTACCTTCATGCATAGAATGATGAAGTGCCTTTACAACCATTTTAATTCTGTGAATGCATAAAGGTGTAGTTGTTACAACTATTTTAATTAGTTACATTTCGGAGTACAGGAAAGATGAAGGTGTTCCAAAACTTCTGACCAGGAGAGAGTGTGAGCGCATTGCGAGTGCTGCTTACATTGCCCGCTCTACCCCAATGTGCATGCAGAGGATTACAAGTGGTTGCTATAAAGACAAATTCAGGTAGGTAAACGAGTTGCACTTTTAGATAAATGTATTTTTTGAAGGAGTATTAACAGCATAATTGTTTGGAATCTGCCTAGAGTCCAGCTTTATTTTTTAATGCCTTTCTAGCTTTAATGACTGGTCTACTTTAAATGCCAGTTTGTTGCCTTTGGCTGGAATGTACCTCTAGCATCTGTGAGCTACAATTCCTCTTTCCCTGAACAATTCCAGCAGATAAACACCAGAGAATTACAACACTAAAAGTAAAGTCATTTTGATGGTGTCATCTGTGCATTCCTGTGGGCTTCCAGTATGAAGAAAATGGAACATTGTCACCCCCGGGATAAAGCAATAATCTGCGGCTAGCCAAAAAGAGACACGCAGAAACCATATCCCTCTGACCGGCTCATGAACCGTCCATCCGGGGAGCAAGCCATCGGCCCTTCGCAGTCTGAATCAGACAGACCCCCTCTTCCTGCGATTATCTGCCATTGTGTTGTCAGAATACAAAGGGCTGAGCACCACTGTGATCTTGAATATTGCAAGAGGCGTTCAGGGTTCTCTGCAGCACACACACATATATTAATTACAGCTGACAGCTTACATAACCTAAGAGGTACCAACACTCAGCCCATTCCAGAAGGGAAAATGTCTCTTCTATGGGAACTATGCTGTGCACCATGGTTACTTTCTGGGGGTTAACAGTATTGTAAACCTATTTTCAAGGTAAGTATATTTTCTATAAGTATAGAAAAATGCCTGCTGATCCTGCCAGAAATCCAGTGTCCTTGTCACTTCCTTGAGCTGAACTGAAATCTCAATCAATGTTACCAAATATCTTCTATGCGCTACAAAGCTACGTTATGAAGATAAACAGAGGGCGATGTGTCTGTAGTCCAACACAGGATACTAACCTAGTCTTAGGGTGATCACGCTTCCATAGATACAGTATGGTAAGTGTTGTCACTCTAAAAGAGTAATAGTTGTACTGGCAGGTTCTCCAGGTGAAAACAGAGAAGAAAATACTGAAAAAAAAGAAAACAAATGCAGCCACCACATCTTAGGGCTGGCAAGCTGATATATATATATATATATATATATATATCACACACACATACAGTATCGCACAAAAGTGAGTACACCCCTCACATTTTTGTAAATATTTTATTATATCTTTCATGTGACAACACTGAAGAAATGACACTTTGCTACAATGTAAAGTAGTGAGTGTACAGCTTGTATAACAGTGTAAATTTGCTGTCCCCTCAAAATAACTCAACACACAGCCATTAATGTCTAAACCCCTGGCAACAAAAGTGAGCAAACCCCTAAGTAAAAATGTCCAAATTCGGCCCAATTAGCCATTTTCCCTCCGTGGTGTCACAAGGTCTCAGGTGTGAACGGGGAGCAGGTGTGTTAAACTTGGTGTTATCACTCTCCCTCTCTCATACTGGTCACTGGAAGTTCAACATGGCACCTCATGGCAAAGAACTCTCTGAGGATCTGAAAAAAAAGAATTGTTGCTCTACATAAATATGGCCTAGGCTATAAGAAGATTGCCAAGACCTTGAAACTGAGCTGCAGCACGATGGCCAAGACCATACAGAGGTTTAACATGACAGGTTCCACTCAGAACAGGCCTCACCATGGTTGACCAACGAAGTTGAGTGCACGTGCTCAGCGTCATATTCAGAGGTTGTCTTTGGGAAATAGACATATGAGTGCTACCAGCATTGCTGCAGAGGTTGAAGGGGTGGGGGTGGGAGGGTGTCAGCCTGTCAGTGCTCAGCCCATACACCGCACACTGTATCAAATTGGTCTGCATGGCCATCGTCCTAGAAGGAAGCCTCCTCTAAAGATGATGCACAAGAAAGCCCACAAACCATTTGCTGAAGACAAGCGGACTAAGGGCATGGACTACTGGAACCATGTCCTGTGGTCTGATGAGACAAAGATAAACGTATTTGGTTCAGATGGTCTCAAGCGTGTGTGGCAGCAATCAGGTGGAGTACAAAGACAAGTCAAGCATGGTGGTGGGAGTGTCACGGTCTGGGGTTGCATGAGTGTTGCCGACACTGGGGAGCTACAGTTCATTGAGGGAACCATGAATGCCAACATGTACTGTGACATACTGAAGCAGAGCATGATCCCCTCCCTTCGGAGACTGGGCCGCAGGGCAGTATTCCAACATGATAATGACCCCAAACACACTTCCAAGACGACCACTGCCTTTCTAAAGAAGCTGAGGGTAAAGGTGATGGACTGACCAAGCATGTCTCCAGACCTAAACCTTATTGAGCATCTGTGGGGCATCCTCAAAACAGAAGGTGGAGGAGCGCAAGGTCTCTTACATCCACCAGCTCCGTCATGTTGTCATGGAGGAGTGGAAGTGAACTCCAGTGGCAACCTGTGAAGCTCTGGTGAACTCCATGCCCAAGAGGGTTAAGGCAGTGCTGGAAAATAATGGTGGCCACACAAAATATTGACACTTTGGGCCCAATTTGGACATTTTCACTTAGGGGTGTACTCACTTTTGTTGCCAGCGGCTTAGACATTAATGGTGTTGTACATTGTAACAAAGCGTCATTTCTTCAGTATTGTCACATGAAAAGATAGAATAAAATATTTACAAAAACGTGAGGGGTGTATTCACTTTTGTGAGATATATATAGATATATATGTATATATATACACACACATACATACATACATACATACATATACACAGTCAGGTCCATAAATATTGGGACATCGACACAATTCTAATCTTTTTGGCTCTATACACCACCACAATGGATTTGAAATGAAACAAACAAGATGTGCTTTAACTGCAGACTTTCAGCTTTAATTTGAGGGCATTTACATCTAAATCAGGTGAACGGTGTAGGAATTACAACAGTTTGTATATGTGCCTCCCACTTTTTAAAGGGACCAAAAGTAATGGGACAGATTAACAATCATAAATCAAACTTTCACTTTTAAATACTTGGTTGTAAATCTATTGCAGTCAATTACAGCCTGAAGTCTGGAACACATAGACATCACCAGACGCTGGGTTTCATCCCTGGTGATGCTCTGCCAGGCCTCTACTGCAACTGTCTTAAGTTCCTGCTTGTTCTCGGGGCATTTTCCCTTCAGTTTTGTCTTCAGCAAGTGAAATGCATGCTCAATCGTATTCAGGTCAGGTGATTGACTTGGGCATTGCATAACATTCCACTTCTTTCCCTTAAAAAACTCTTTGGTTGCTTTTGCAGTATGCTTCGGGTCATTGTTCATCTGCACTGTGTAGCGCCGTGCAATGAGTTCTGAAGCATTTGGCTGAATATGAGCAGATAATATTGCCCGAAACACTTCAGAATTCATCCTGCTGCTTTTGTCAGCAGTCACATCATCAATAAATACAAGAGAACCAGATCCATTGGCAGCCATACATGCCCATGCCATGACACTACCACCACCATGCTTCACTGATGAGGTGGTATGCTTTGGATCATGAGCAGTTCCTTTCCTTCTCCATACTTTTCTCTTCCCATCACTCTGGTACAAGTTGATCTTGGTCTCATCTGTCCATAGGATGTTGTTCCAGAACTGTGAAGGCTTTTTTAGTTGTTTGGCAAACTCTAATCTGGCCTTCCTGTTTTTTAAGGCTCACCAATGGTTTACATCTTGTGGTGAACCCTCTCTATTCACTCTGGTGAAGTCTTCTCTTGATTGTTGACTTTGACACACATACACCTACCTCCTGGAGAGTGTTCTTGATCTGGCCAACTGTTGTGAAGGGTGTTTTCTTCACCATGGAATGATTCTTCGGTCATCCACCACAGTTGTTTTCCGTGGTCTTCTGGGTCTTTTGGTGCTGCTGAGCTCACCGGTGCGTTCTTTCTTTTTAAGGATATTCCAAACAGTTGATTTGGCCACACCTAATGTTTTTGCTATCTCTCTGATGGGTTTGTTGTTTTTTTTTTCAGCCTAATGATGGCTTGCTTCACTGATAGTGACAGCTCTTTGGATCTCATATTGAGAGTTGACAGCAACAGATTCCAAATAGCACACTTGAAATGAACTCTGGACCTTTTATCGGCTCCTTGTAAATGGGATAATGAGGGAATAACACACACCTGGCCATGGAACAGCTGATCAGCCAATTGTCCCATTACATTTGGTCCCTTAAAAAGTGGGCGGCACATATACAAACAATTGTAATTCCTACACCGTTCACCTGATTTGGATGTAAATGCCCTCAAATTAAAGCTGAAAGTCTGAGTGGAGCAATTGGCTCCTGCTGCGCTCAATCAAATCCTATGACAACAGAGTGGGGGAGGGTTGTTAAGCCAAGCCAATGGGCTACCCTACCTTGGGGAAGAAGTCCCTTGCCATGCTGAACCACATGGTGTGCATAAAAATGGGCATGGTTGCAGATGCGTAAGGGTGCCATTAAGAATTCATGACACCCCTGTGCACTTGCTAAAGTGCAGTGCATGCTGTGTGAGATGTGAATCTAACCTTAGATAAAAGTATAAATTGAATTTATTAACCGTTAACGACTGCCTCGCATACTGTACATTTACTGCTGCAGAGTGGCAACATAACACAAATTGGTGTTTATAAACAGGGATTCATGCAGGCGCAGCTAGGGAGTGGGCGCGCAACCCTGGCGGCACGCTCTCATGCCCGCCGCGCACTCCCTCAGTGTGGCCGGGGGTCGGGCAGACTCGATGTCCACCGGCGGCCCGCGATCACCTACTACACAGGAAGAACGGGGAACCACCAATGTAAACAGGGCGGTTACCCGTTCTGTCAGTGGACATGACAGAGATCTACTGATCCCTGTATTAGTTAGATCTGACATGCCCCTGCCAGCCCAGCCCCCACACAGTTAGAACACGCCTAGGGAACACAGTTAACCCCTTCATTGCCCATTTATACAGTAATCAGTGGCTATTTTTAGATCTGATCACTGTATAAATATCATTGGTCCCAAAAAAGTGTCAAAAGTGTCCGATCTGTCTGCTCTATTGCTCTATTTGTGGGAAAAAAAGGACGTCAATTTTGTTTAGGTACAACGTTGCACGACCGCAGTGCCGAATCGCAAAAAGTGCTCCGGTCATAAAGGGGGAAATCCTTCCAGGACTGAAGTGGTTAATATTGACATTAACATTAAGACACTAGTACAAAACATTGCAAAGTCGTTTACAAATTAACGTTTTTTTTTTCAGTGCTGTGCATTTTCTTAATTTGACACTTGGAAACACGAATGAAAAAATAAATAGTTAAAATATTTGTGGTTAAAAAATACAGATAAAAAAAATGTTAGCTGAAAAAGAATAGCCCAGTAGAGGAGGGGAGTCAATTCTGACCGATTAGGGTTAACAAGGGATTGCTTTCACTGACATCGTACACAGATCAATCATAGCTCACACCTTTGATCTTCATATGAATGAAAGAGTACATGCAAATTAACAGCAATATTAACACTTTTCACAACCTCTGTATTTGACAGCAACCGTAATTGTAATATTCAGCAAGTCTTGGCAGATCACCTCTAGGATCAATCGAGGAAGATGGACAGGATGCTATGTATGCCCTATGTGCTTCAATATCTTTTTGGGGTGCACTTACAATTTTGTTAGGACAGTTTGTCAGTACATAGGCTAGATTCACCTTTAGGATCAGATGTCACACCCAATTTTAGGGTGTTCCTAAGCACCCGCCACTTACCCCTCCCTGTGGCAGCTTCATATCTCCCTAATGTCCCGGATTTCGAGGGACTGTCCCTGATTTGGAACAAAATCCCTCTGTCCTCCTCGTTTGTCCCTCATTTGGGTCTGATCTATATAAAATGCACTATTTATCTTTCAAAAAGTGTTTCCCAGTGCTAAACCTTTCATCCAATTTCTAAATTGCTGCATTTGTAAACTTCAAAAGCCAATATAAAGGAATAGTAGTGGTAAAAAAAAAAGCACTTGTGGGTTTAACTAATCAGGGGGCGTGGCAGTGGCTGTGTCCTATACCTACATACGTTTGCTAATAGGTGTCCCTCGTTCCCGTCTCAGAAAGTTGGGAAGTATGCAGCCACTGTCACATTTAAAATCATTGTAGCTGTAAAGGACTCCGCCTGCACAGCTGTGTCATTCATTCACTGTGATCTATGAATGAATTAACTACAAGTCCCATCTCCCACTGGGACTGATCTGCACACTCAGGCCTCAAACACAGACTTTTTTGACGCCGGCGTTTTCTGGCTTTTTTTGCAGCTCTCCATGTTAGTCAATGGCCCCATAAAAAGGCCAATGCTTTTGAGCTGTAGATGGCTTCGGTGTTAGTGAGCTGAAACTAGAACCCACGGCCAGCGCGTTCTGAGGTTGCAACGTTTTGGCATTTTTTGACGCCAGAGCCGCAAAACGCTCACTAACGCCAACTAATGCCATACCAGCGTTAACCGGCGTTTTTAGGTTGAAAAATAGCAGAGGGATGATTTTTTTAAAAAAAACCGCCTATTGACGCCGACGCTCACTAACGCCGATGCAGAACGCCGAAAAACGCCATTTTTTTTCCTTGATGTCGGGCCCGACATTTTGTTTAGTTTTTAAGAAACGTCCGTGTGTATAAGGCCTCATAGTCCATTGACAAGCCCATACAGAGGTACAAGCAGAGAGCTGTAGGCAGTGTCTGCAGTAGCCTGACATTATCATATTTTGCAGGCTCCTATGAAAAAAAATAATAAATGCACATTTTTAATCCGTTAAAATATGTGCGTTGATTATTTTTTCATAAAGGTGAACTTCGCCTTGAATCAGAACAATTAGTCAGGGAGGTGTTGGCACCCTAGACATACACAGAATTAGCGTTAGAAAAAAAGTCATCATCATTTCATTCTCTTCCATAAAAAGGTCCACGGCCATAACACACTCACACATCCTTCTGTCAAAGGATAACAGGTGTCCCTACTGGTATTCAGAAAGTCATTTCGTAAGTAAGTCGTTTAGTGCACGAGACACTGCGGGCCACCCGCGATCGCTCCACAGAGAGGCAGAACCGGTAAACAAAACAGATCCCCGTTCTGACAGGGGAGTAGAGAGAGATCGTCTGTTCCTAGTGATCAGGAACAGCAATCTTGCTCTACTCCCAGTCAGTACACACCCCCCACAGTTAGAAAGCACCTCCCTAGGACACACTTAACCCTTTGTTTGCGTGTTAACCCCGATCTACTTGGCAGAGTAGTCCCTGCCAGTGTCATTTATACATTGATCGGTGCATATTTTTAGCTCTGATCACTGTAATAATTTCAATGGTCCCAAAAAAGTGTCAAGTGTGTCCGATTTGTCTGCCGAAATGTCGCAATCCCACTAAAAATCGCTAATTATTGCCATTACTAGTAAAAAAAATAATACAAATGCCATAAATCTATCCCCTATTTTGAAGACACTATAACTTTTGCGCAAACCAATCAATATACGCTTATTGCAATTTTTTTTTACCAAACATATGTAGAAGAATACATATTGGCCTAAACTGATTAAGAAATTTGTTTTTCTTTTCCATTTTTTTTAATTATGTATTATAGCAAAAGGTAAAAAAAATACTTTTTTTTTTTCAAAAAATTGGCGCTCTTTTTTTGTTTATAGCGCACAAAATAAAAAACACAGAGGTGATCAAATACCACCAAGAGAAAGCTCTATTTATGGGGAAAAAAATGACATACATCTTATTTAGGTACAGCATCACACGACTGCGCAATTGTCCGTTAAAATAACACAGTGCCGTATCGCAAAAAATGGCCTGGTCATTAAGGGGGTGAATCCTTCTGGGGCTGAACTGGTGAATGGCATCCCAGTCCCGTAGGGTTCAATATGGAGTTGGCCCACCCTTTGCAGCTTTAAGGCTGGGTTCACACTGGGGAAAGCAGTGGCTCACAGCAGGGGTCCGGCGCATCTCCATTCACCGTTTCAGGTCCGATTTCAGCCTGAATTTTTGGCTGAATTCGGACCTGAAAACGGACCAAAAGACGCACAAGGTTCCTGTGAAATTCGCAATGGAGCCACTCCGGAGATGTGTGAACCGGCTCTGGCTCTATAGAGAGCCGGTCACAATCTCCTGCTATGCGAATTTGATGTGATGAAACCGCATCCAATTCCCAATAGTGTGAACCCAGCCTTACAGCTTCAACTCTTCTGGGAAGAATGTCCCCAAGGTTTAGGAGTGTCTATGGGAATGTTTGACCATGCTTCCAGAAGTGTATTTGGGAGGTCAGGCACTGATGTGAGATGAGAAGGCCTGGCTCGCAGTCTCCGCTCTAATTCATCCCAAAGGTGTTCTATCAGGATGAGGTCAGGACTCTGTGCAGAGCAGTCAAGTTTCTCCACCCCAAACTTGCTCATTCATGTCTTTATGGACCTTGCTTTGTTCACTGGTGTGCAGTTATGTTGGAACTGTAAGGGGCCACCCCCAAACTGTTCCCACAATGTTGGGAGCATGAAATTGTCCACAATGTCTTGGTATGCTGACCCCTTAAAAGGCTTGTAAAGTCTCATGGTTTTTCACCTTAATGCATTCTATGAAAAGCCTTCTGTGCTGCAGCTGCCCCCAGAGCCCCCCCCCCTCTTTTTCCTTACCTGAGCCTGATCGTTCCAGCGACGAGCACGAGCCCAGCAGCTCTAGCTGCTGCTTCAGGTCCTCATTGGATAGATTGATAGCAGCAGGAGCCATTGGCCCCCGCTGCTGTCAATCAAATCCAGTGACATGAGAGCTGGGGAACGGGGCAGAGTCCTGCTGTCTGTGTCAATGAACACAGCAGCAGGACTCGGGAGTGCGCTCACACGGGTGCCCCCAGGGAAAGTGGCTTTTTATGGGGGCACCCGATGAAGAAGAGGAGCCAGGAGCACTGCCGGGGTACCCCAGAAAAGTAGGATTGGGGCTGCTCTGTGCAAAACCCTTAAAAACAACAAAAAGAAAAAACCTTTAATTGCATCTTGTGTTTACCACTCCTGAAATCCCTGCAAACAAAAACACATCCCTTTTATTTAGCCTTAAAAATCCCCTTAGGTATAAAGTGACATCATTTATTATTGTTAATTAAGGGTGAATATTGGGATAGCTGCATATAGCCATCAACCCGATTCACCTAAATGGTCATGTCCCTTTACAAAACATTTACCCCAATTACACCACATTTATCCTAGTGAAAATCCAGTGTTTTAGCACCACTGCACTTGCTAGTTGCAAAAGAAACAAAAAAAAAAAAACACCACCCTTTTAATTTACCTTAACCACATCAGTACCGGGCACGAAAACCCCCTTCCTGTCCAGGCCATTTTCAGCTTTCAGCGCTATCACACTTTCAATGACAATTACTCAGTCATGCAACATTGTACCCATATGAAATTTGCGTCCTTTTTTTCACACAAATAGAGCTTTCTTTTGGTGGTATTTAATCACTGGGGGGGGGGGGGTTATTTTTTTTGCTATAAATAAAAAAAGATTGAAAATTTTGTGAAAATTTTGTTTCGGTCATAAAATTTTGCAAATTAGTAATTTTTCTTTGTAAATTTTGGCCAAAATTTATACTGCTACCCATCTTTGGTAAAAATAACCCAAATAAGTGTATATTATTTGGTCCTTGTGTAAGTTATAGAGTCTACAAGCTATGGTGCCAATCATTGTAAATTGATCAGATCTGATCACACCTGATATACTGACAGCCTATCTCATTTCTTGAGACCCTAACAAGCCAGAAAAGTAAAATACCCCCCAAATGACCCCTTTTTGGAAAGTAGACATTCCAAGGTATTTAGTAAGAGGCATGGTGAATTTTTTGAAGCTGTAATTTTTTCCCACAATTCTTTGCAAAATGAAGATTTTTTTTTCCTT
>BLSH010555640.1:753473-763560 GCA_018402905.1 Glandirana rugosa
CCCGTGACATCACCGTACCTACACAGTGCCTACTCTTGACTACACCATACCTACCACATCAGTTCTCATCCGTGACACATCCATGCCACTACAGTGCCCACCCGTGCCACTACAGTGCCCATCCATGCCACTACACTGCCCATCCATGCCCCTACACTGCCCATTCATGCCACTACACTGCCCATCCATGCCACTACAGCGCCCACCTGTGCCACTACAGTGCCCATCCGTGCTATTCTACTGCTCATCCGTGCCAATACCCTGCCCATCTGTGCCACTACAGTGCCTATATATGCCACCACAGTGCCTCAAAATAGTGTAAAAGATGGTCAAATTAGATTCTAAATGTATGCCCCTAGAATACCCGACGGTGCTCCCTGCATGTTGGGCCTCTGTATGTGGTCCCGCTGTGTAAAAGTCTCACACATGTGGTATCGCCATACTCGGGAGAAGTAGCAGAATATATTTTGGGGTGTCATTTTTGCGGGGTATATGCTGTGTGTTAGAAATATTGTATAAATTGACAACTTTGTGTAAAAAAAAAAAAGCGTTTTCATTTTCTTTCCACATTTACCAAAAACTTGTGAAAAAAATGAACCGTTCAAAAGACTCATTATGCTTCCTAGAATATACGTTGGGGTGTTAGCTTTCCAAAATGGGGTCATTTTTTGGGCGTTTCCATTGGCCTGGTGCTCCAGGACCTTCAAAAGTGCAAGAGGTAGTCAAGAAATTATATGTGTAATTTATGCTCCTAGAACGCCTGACGTTGCTCCCTGCATGTTGGGCCTCTGTATGTGGTCCCACTGTGTAAAAGAGTCACACATGTGGTATCGCCATACTCAGGAGGAGTAGTAGAATGTATTTTGGGGTGTAATTTGTGGTATGAATATGCTGGATGTGAGAAATAACCTGTTAACATATGACAATTTTGGGGGGAAAATAAATAAATAAATAAAAAATTCATTTTGCAAAGAATTGCGGGAAAAAATTACAACTTCAAAAAAATTCACTACGCCTCTTACTAAATACCTTGGAATGTCTACTTTCCAAGAAGGGGTAATTTGGGGGGTATTTGTACTTTCCTGGCTTGTTAGGGTCTCAGGAAATGAGATAGGCCGTCAGTATATCAGGTGTGATCAATATTCAGTAATTGGCACCATAGCTTGTAGACTCTATAACTTTCACAAAGACCAAATAATATACACTAATTTGTTTTTTTTTTACCAAAGATAGGTAGCAGTATAATTTTGGCCAAAATTTATGAAGAAAAATTACTAATTTGCAAAATTTAATAACAGAAACGAAGAAAAATTCATTTTTTTTACAAAATTTTCGGTCTTTTTTTAATTATAGCGCAAAAAATAAAAAACCCAGCGATGATTAAATACCACCAAAAAAAAGCTCTATTTGAGTGAAAAAAAGGATGCAAATTTCATCTGGGTGCAGTGTTGCATGACTGAGTAATTGTCATTCAAAGTGTGAGAGCGCTGAAAGCTGAAAATTGATCTGGTTGTTAAGGGGGTTTAAGTGCCCAGTGGTCAAGTGGTTAAGCAACAGTGCAAAAAAAATAAAATAAATAAAAATAAAATTAAAGCTCCACCGTCCCCGCAAGCTCGCGTAGCAAAGAAGACGCACACGTAAGTCGCGCCCGCATATACAAACGGTGTTCAAACCCCACATATGAGGTATCGCCACGATCGCCAGAGTTAGCAATAATGCTAGCAAAATTCCTCCTCTGCACTTCTAACCTGGTAACCGTTAAAAATCTCCATAGGCGACGCTTCAAAAAAATTTAGTACCGGAGTCTGCCTCCATTCCGCAAGTGTGCGCAATTTTCACCCGTAACATGTATGGCATCTATTTACTCGGTGTAACATTCTCTTTCACAATATACAAAAACATTGGGCTAACTTTCCAGTTGTCTTATTTTTTAGCTCAAAAAAGGGAAATTTCTCAAAAAAAAAATCACGATTGAAAGACCGCTGCGCAAATACCGTGTGACAAAAAGTTTTGCTACGATCGCCATTTTATTCTCTGGGGGGGCAGATGACGTCTATTAGGACGAAACGCGCTAGTAGTTGCTGACCCCAGATTGCTGCACCACCTGTTTTAACTTTCTGGATTTCCATACTGGATTTTTATGCCGGCTGTTTTCATATTGTTTTTATTCTTGGATTTGGGCATTGCTAGTCCTATCCTCCAATAAAGCCCCTTATCATAATTTTTTTTATGCTATGTCAGGCGTCTTTTCTTTCCATACATCTATTCTGTGGCGGGAGCATAGGTTCAAAGATGTCCACAAGATGACCCCTCTATAACCCCACGTGGGAGCCCCGAGCAGTGCCGGAGTGTGTGACGACTCTGCTGGATCTCCTGCTACAAGAGGCATCTCCTTGTTCCATATATATTCAGGTGTGAATAGATAGATTTCCCTAAGCCTCTTTCAGGACAGCACCTTGAGAGATGGCTCCTCCCTTGAAATCCAGGAAACACCCACTTCCACCTTTTAAAAGGAGGTATCTCCACATTCCCATCAGTTTTTGTGTTTCCTCTGGCAAGGGAACACCTAAGGAAGGGAGTCAGGTCTTTAAGGTGCTGTCCTAAGAGACCAGGGCTCCGCCATTTCACCTTACCTTGTTTTTTTCTTGAAAGTCCACCCTCCCACACCACTGCACAGACAGGCTGAGGTGGGCTCCTTCTCCCCTTCTTACACTCAGGGGGACCGAGTGTCACTCTGTGGACGCCGTTCTAGGCGGCAGCAGGACGGCCGCATTTTTTTGTTTTTTTAATTTTGGTGCCCTCAGGAGCCGCTGCAATCTTGTGGATGGCTGATGGGTATTCAGCCCCGCCGAAAGCGAGGTAACCGGCAAGGGGGTGGTGCTGCAGAGCGAGCATGCGGCGTCAGGACACCGCGAGTATGCAAGGGGGAGGAGTGGAGCTGGTGGTTAGTTGCTGTCCGGCGCAACAGCGCTTGGGAGTCCGGAACCGGTCTTTTCTGCCACAGGTGGACACCAAATCTGCAACGGAGCCAGCAGTATCGGCATGTGGGGCAAGGCTCAGGTAAGAGGGGTGGAGAGCCCCTAAACTCTGTATTGCCTTATCTCTGTCACTTTTTTTCCCCCTGGTGGCGGGGGCCTGTCAGGGCACATAAAGTGGTGGTTACTTTACTGTGTACCAAGGGTGAGCCTGTTTAGAGGTTGGCTGCCTTACTACAGGGGTCTGTATCCTATTTTTGTCTTTTGGCAGGCTAAGAGCTCTGACCAACTAAAAGGAAGTGTCCATCATGCAAAGCCAAGTTGCCTGAGGGATGGAAGAAAGCTTTATGTCAATTATGTATTGCTGCATTGGTTAAAGAAGAAGCCTCTTCCGCTTGCAGCGATATAATCGCATCAGTCAAAAAGGAGTTGGACGCTACTATTCAGTCCTTCCGCTTCTCGCTTTCAGGGCCATCTAAAGTCAGCCATCAGCCTCTGGTTCCTCTCGGAGCTCACTTTTAATCCCAGCGGTAGAGATTGAAGAGGGTTCTCCTACCCCTGGGGGCTTTTCTCCCTCTCATTCCAGAGACAACTCTGAGGAAGAAGAGGATGGGTCAGACACCAAACCCTCAAGATATAAGCTTACATTAGAGCAGGTGGTGCTCTGTTAAGAACGGTGCACAATTCATTGGGCCTAGTGGGAGAGAAGAAAGAGTTGTCTCTCCATGACCGTATGTACGAAAGGCTTTAAAAGCCCAGTGCACCAGGCAATTTCAGAGGCCATTAAAAAGAATGGGCAGAACCAGAAAGGAAGCCATTCTTTCCTAAAGCGCATAAAAGGCGTTTTCCTTTTGACGAAGACCCATCAGCTATCTGGAACAAGGTCCCTAGGCTGGATGCGACTTTTTCACAAGTGTCCAGGTCCACAGACCTGGCATTTGAGGATATGGGGATTCTCAAGGAACCCATGGATAAAAGAATAGACCAACAGCTCAAGAGGGCCTGGCAGTCTAATATGAACATTCTGAAGCCCGTAATGGCTACTACATGCATATCCAGAAACCTGGAATACTGGATAAATCAGCTAAAGTCACACATTTTAGCAGATTTTCCTAAGCAATTCCTTTACAACTCTTGCGGCAGCAGTGGCATACAGTATATTTCAGACGCCTCTGCAGAGTCAATTAGGATGACGGCCAAATCATCGGCTTTGTCTAACTCAGCCAGAAGGGCCCTATGTTTGAAGACCTGGCAGGGGGATGCAGCATCTAAGAGCAAGCTTTGCAGCCTACCATTTACAGGAGATCTTTTATTCGGCCCTGATCTAGACTCTGTCTTAGATAGGAGAGCTGATAAAAAGAAATCATTCCTGATAAAAAAGAAAAACAACCAGTAAAAAAGTTTTTTCATCATCAAAAGAACTCAAGAGCAAGGTAAAGCTCAATAGAAGAAGATGAACTGGTCAGCACAGAGGGGAAAGGGAAGAACGAACGTCTTGTTTAATCCTCCTGCGACCTCCAGCAAGACGCAGTGACTCGTCACTCCAGGTGGGGGGGGGAAGACTGCAGAACTTTCTCCCGTACTGGGCAAGCGTGTCCAGAAATCAGTATATTCTGGACATGTTAGCCCAAGGGTACAAAATAGAATTTGCGGAAAAACAACCAGAAAGGTACAATCACCAAGAGATGGTGTGTCCCGCAAGTGGACTTTTTCGCAACAAAAGAAAAAGCACGACTCCCGCAGTTCTTCTCTCTCCACATATACAACGATTCGCTAGGCATAGATGCCCTCATGCATCCTTGGGACTTTCAGCTGCCCTATGCATTTCCTCCTTTTCAGCTGATACCTCTAGTATTAACTACTTACCAACCGGGCCCCTTTTTTACATTTGTTGGTTACTAGCTAAAAACAGTTTTTTTTGCTAGAAAATTACTTCGAACCCCCAAACATTATATATTTTTTTCAAACACCCTAGAGAATAAAATGGCGATCCTTGCAATACTTTTTGTCACACGGTATTTGCGTGCGGTCTTTCAAGCGCGATTTTTTTGGAAAATTTTTACTTTTTTGAGTTAAAAAATAAGACAACAGTAAAGTTAGCCCAATTTTTTCATATATTGTGAAAGAAGATGTTACGCCGAGTAAATAGATACCATACATGACACGGTTGAAAATTTCGCGCACTCGCAGAATGGCGACAAAGTCCGGTACTTAAAAATTTCCATAGGCGATGCTTTAAAAAATTTTATCGGTTACCAGGTTAGAGGTGCAGAGGAGGTCTTTTGCTAGAATTATTGCTCACACTCTGGCGATCGTGGTGATACCTCACATGTGTGGTTTGAACACTGTTTTCATATGCGGGCGCGACTTACGTATGCGTTTTCTTAGCAGCGCGAGCTCGCGGGGGCGGTGTCGCTTTAAATTTTTTTTTTTTAATTTTATTTATTTGTTTTTAACACTGTTACTTTAAAACAAAAAATCTGATCACTTTTATTGCTATCACAAGGAATGTAAACATCCCTTGTGATAGTAATATGTGGTGACAGGTATACTTTTTGGAAGGCTGGGGGGGTCTAAAAGACCCCCCCATCCCTACTTTGCACTTCACAGTATTAAGATCGCCAAAAACGGCGATTCTGAATACTGTATGTTTTATTAAATGGGCGCCGTTAGCCGCAGAGTAAACCGTAAGTGACTTCCGGAATTTGCCGAAAGGAGACCCGATCGGAGCCGGCTTCTATCAGGTCTCCTTCCAGCCGGGGGATGCGCCGGATCGTCGCCCCGGTCTCTTGGTGGGACGGGAGGCTGGTGAAGAGCGGTGGAAGGCGGCGGGAGGAGGGGATGTCCCCTCCCGCCCCCTGGGGTAACGACCGAGCGGCTCCCGAGCCTGATCGGTCGTTAACCCTGTATAGCCGACCGCCAGCTCTAAAAAATGATACCAGGATATAGCCTATGTCCCGGTAGAGCCGCTCAAAGCTGACCGCCGCCTATTAAGGCGCTGGTCTGGAAGTGTATCACAGATTAAAGTGTACACGCGCCCACAAATAAAATATAACACTTAATCAGCGCAAGGTAGCACCTAAAAAGCCTAAAATTAAAAAATAAAAGCTGCCGTTTTAAATCAATAGCAATAATGACATACAACACATGTATAAAATTGGCCTACAGAAAATGTGTATAACAGTGCTTAACAGTTCTTATCAATAACAGTAGGAAATAAAGATAGTCCATAAGTGCTATCACACAGTGATAGGAGGGGGGTAGATGACAGTCCAATGTGCAGCCTTTCACCAAGAATATGGGGACACCACCGCCAAACGTGCCGCTCCCTTTGCAATGCCCACTTACCGGACAGTGCTGTAAAGTAAGCTTGTAAATGGATCACTCAATCACACAGGACTGCTAGACGGTCTCCTCACCGACATCAGTACCGGAAATAAAAGAGGCTCCACATAGTGTGTACCGATAAAACAAGCCCTTTTATTAAACCCCGCTAATACTGCACTTACAGAATAGATATAATATCCACACAATTGAAAATTTTAAAATATCACCGCTCCTGCCGCACAGCCACGGGTAGCGTCTCTCTCACAGACTTCCGCGTGTCACCAGCAGTATGGAGCGCAATCGTCACTTCCGTCTAGCCGTAAGGTCACGCCCTGACATGTTTCGTTATTCCGACATCTACGGAGGGCGTGGCCTTACGGTACGGCTACGGAATTTATTGGGACACATAGAGGGGGCGGTGAAGCGCCCTCACCAATCATGAGACACCATATCCTGCTGACAAACTTCCCCAATGGTAATCTATAGAGATACAGGTGTCTCCACGTTCTTATGTCCATGGACAAAAGGGTAACTGAATGCCCAAAATCGTCATATAACACATTCCAATGTCTATATAGAGCGTGGACCAGATTTAAAGAGTTACCATATAGGGAAGCTAATGTCATATAGTATATTCACTCACATTATGCATTACAACAAACTTAGAAAGATGTAATTAAATACATATACCATAAAAAACGATAACATTGTGCATTCATATTATAAAATGACAAATGGTGTTAATCAAAAAACCTAAACATTATCCCACATATTGTATATACTGTAAGCTTATATATAAAATCAATTAGAAAAAACTCCTAAAACCGTTGAAGTTGACCAAATCTAGGTAAACTAAATATCGCATATAACTCAAAAAAATTCAAATATGACTCCAGAAAAATCCTCTCTCCTGCACACAACCGAAATCCACCCCTGTGCTCGCCCAGTACCCGATCTTTCTAACTGGTCGGGACAAAGCACTGGAAGAGACACTAGGTGGACACCGAGGGTGGACGAGAGAAGGAGAGAAAAAAAAAAATATCACATATAACTCAAAAAAATTCAAATATGACTCCAAAAAAACTCTTAAAGAGATACCCACTCAAAATGTACTCAAAGAACTTATCTGTTGTTTAGACATCACTTATGAAGCAATTGATGTCTAATTCGACATTCAGCCCCTTAGGTTCAAGGCTATCTGTCAGATATATCCATTTGGTCTCTAATTTAGAGACCTCCCTCACTTGATTGACCCCACGCCATGAAGGGGTAAGTTTTTCTATCCCCCAAAATTTAAGCCCTGATGGGTCCTGATTATGATGGACCCTAAAGTGTAGGGAGACACTATGTTCGCGAAAACCCTGTTTTATATTTTGTATGTGTTCGGAGATCCTCACCTTCAGCTGTCTTTTGGTTCTACCTATATACATCCGATTACAGGGACACAACAAACCATAAACTACATAGCTAGTGTTACATGTAATAAAGTCATTCACTGTAAAGGTTCTATTATTACTAGGAGATGTGAAATGTTCCAATTTCCTCAAGGGTACACTGACTTCCCTACAACATCTGCACCTTCTGCAGGCAAAAAAGCCTTTTTGATCCCAAAAGGTCAATGTGTTGGTTGGAGGATCTAGTATTCTTTTGACAATCTTATCTCCTATGCTTGGTGCCTTTCTGTATATGAATTTCGGCACTGGAGGCAAAACCTTATTCAATGCCTTATCCATACCCAGAATGTGCCAATGCTCTCTAAAAATACGTTCTACACCCTTATATTGAGAGTGGAAGTTACTAATAAAACCCCACTGATGTAGATCTTGATTGTCATTAGTAACCTCTTTATCCTCAAGGCATCGTTGTCTCTGGAGTACAGATGTTTCCTCAATCACTAAGTTTATATCATCCGGTCTGTACCCTTTCTGGACAAACCTTTGCTTAATGATCTCTGATTGTTCGAGGAAATCTATATCTCTACTGCAATTTCTTTTAACCCTCATTATTTGTCCTTTGGGAATATTTTGTAGCCACACCGGATGATGTCCACTATGTATGGGGAGGTAACTGTTTCTATCAGTGGTCTTGAAGAAAACAGATGTTTCTAATTTTCTACCATTTCTGAATATATTTAAGTCAAGAAAATGCACCTTTTCACGACTATATTCCGAGGACAACACAATATTATTGTTGTTCCTATTTAGTTCAGCTAGGAAGGCTAACAAGGACTCCTCAGTTCCTGCCCAAATAAAGAAAAGGTTGTCTATAAATCTTCTATAGACAATTAGCTCCTGCCGAGATCTTCCAAATACCACTTTGTCCTCCCACTCTGCCATAAAAAGATTGGCGAGGCTGGGTGCAAATTTGGCGCCCATGGCCACGCCTCTCTTCTGTGAAAAGAATTGGCCTTGAAACCAAAAATAATTGTGCGTCAAACAAAAATCCAAAACCTTCCTCAAAAAAACTTTCTGAGGAAAAGGGATATCTTCACGTTGGCTCAAAGCCCAATTTAATGCCAACAAGGCATTGTCATGTTGAATAATGGTGTACAGCGAGGACACGTCCGCTGTCACCAAGAACACGTCCCCACTGTCAACCAATTCAACCTGTTGAAGAACCTGTAACATGGCCTTAGTATCTTTCAAATAGGCTTTGGTTTTAATGACGCTCCCCTGTAAGAACCGATCCAAATATTGGCCAACTCTGGTGGTAACTGACCCAATACTGTTGACTATAGGTCTGGCCGGAGGATTTTTCTGATCCTTATGAATTTTAGGCAATGTGTAAATAGTTGGAATTCTACTTACACTAGAGACAAGATACCTGTTCTCTTTTTTAGTTAGTACATGTGTCCTGTATCCTGACTCCACTAACCTTCTAAGCTCATCAGTATATTGGTTAGTAGGATCTCCTTTCAACATTTGGTACGTATCTGTATCCTTCAACATATTGGACAGTTGTTCTGTATAGAATTGTTTAGACAATAGTGGACATCATCATAGTGGACATCATCCGGTGTGGCTACGAAATATTCCCAAAGGACAAATAATGAGGGTTAAAAGAAATTGCAGTAGAGATAGAGATTTCCTCGAACAATCAGAGATCATTAAGCAAAGGTTTGTCCAGAAAGGGTACAGACCGGATGATATAGACTTAGTGATTGAGGAAACATCTGTACTCCAGAGACAACGATGCCTTGAGGATAAAGAGGTTACTAATGACAATCAAGATCTACATCAGTGGGGTTTTATTAGTAACTTCCACTCTCAATATAAGGAGGTAGAACGTATTTTTAGAGAGCATTGGCACATTCTGGGTATGGATAAGGCATTGAATAAGGTTTTGCCTCCAGTGCCGAAATTCATATACAGAAAGGCGCCAAGCATAGGAGATAAGATTGTCAAAAGAATACTAGATCCTCCAACCAACACATTGACCTTTTGGGATCAAAAAGGCTTTTTTGCCTGCAGAAGGTGCAGATGTTGTAGGGAAGTCAGTGTACCCTTGAGGAAATTGGAACATTTTACATCTCCTAGTAATAATAGAACCTTTACAGTGAATGACTTTATTACATGTAACACTAGCTATGTAGTTTATGGTTTGTTGTGTCCCTGTAATCGGATGTATATAGGTAGAACCAAAAGACAGCTGAAGGTGAGGATCTCCGAACACATACAAAATATAAAACAGGGTTTTCGCGAACATAGTGTCTCCCTACACTTTAGGGTCCATCATAATCAGGACCCATCAGGGCTTAAATTTTGGGGGATAGAAAAACTTACCCC
>BLSH010555640.1:782429-812763 GCA_018402905.1 Glandirana rugosa
TGGGGGAAGGACAGGTCCGGTAAAAAGTCGAAAGTCGCGATAGTGTGAAACTTACTGTTAATGAGTCAGTACGTTGTGCCATGGGTATACTTTTAACGCAGGAAAAAAAGTGTGTTTATCTCGAAAGAAAACCACCATAAATTAGTGATCCTCCCCCAAATAAAAAACTCGATATTTATTTTTTTCTAACTTTAAAAAAACTTTTTTACGGAAAAAGAAACAAAGCCAGTATTTTAAAACGTTTAATCATTAAAAAGAAACATTTAAAACCGGTTTTAAATATGACGATGGATAGAAACCATTTTTATTGGGTTCCGTGTTGCATGACTGAGTAATTGTCATTCAAAGTGTGATAGCGCTGAAAGCTGAAAAATGGCCTGGACAGGAAGGGGGTTTTCGTGCCAGGTACTGTTGTGGTTAAACGATGGAAAAAAAAAAAAAAAAAGAAATGTTTCCCTTTAAATCAAGATATGAGTATGGAATAAAGATCTATCACTGCCATCTCAGCAAATGTGGAAAATTCAATTCTCCTTACTATGAGAAAAATGCTGCGATCCGTGCAATAAAACAAAGAGCATCTTACTAAATACTCCACATTCCGAATCTAATTGAAATAATCTCATTTCAAGGCATGTTTTAGCTTGGGTGACTACAATAGCTATCTTCTGTCAAACTGAAGAGGAGAAATCCTGTCTTTAACAAGATTAAACCCTTGCCTCTGTCCCTGCTTTCTCATCATAACTACACTATAAATTCAATAAAATAGATTCTTATCATCTTCTGGCTGTGGTTATGAAGACCGCAAGAGCCTGCACTTAGCTGCTTCTAGAAACTACAATGGAAAATTGGCTTTGATATGTGTTTTCAGTAGACAAGTACCACGCAGAATTGCCCCCACCCCCCCCTCCCACGCCCGCATGTACAGCCTGGGAGCCAAAAGCCGCACGCACAATGCCAGCTGTTAGGCTGATTGTTCATGACACCCGTAAGAATATTTCCAGTCTGCTGCCAGCTCAAGGATTGCTCCATATCACTGGTTGTACCTACGCCTGTGGCTAGACCAAACCTGGGAAACCAGGAGCACAGAAGACATCAAGCTGGTGCCTTCAAACAGGTTAACTGCTATTTATAAAAATAAAAAAACACAATACTATAGAGAAATGCAGGTGGATAAAGAAGAACTCCATTTAACGGAGAAACCAATTAGATTTCTACATATGAAAAATGAATCCCAGATATTGGCAGGGTGAGGAGTAAGTAAACACAGATTTTTCAAATAATAAAGCCTTGCATAGAAGTATGGGTTTTGGAGGAATAGACACAAGTTGTGCTTCTAATTCAGAAAGGGTTGTCCTAAAATCCCATCCCCACCAAGCTACTGCCCCTTCACCTGCCTACTAGTCAGAATCTTCACTCTGATGACTCCCACCCTGAGCTATTTCCTCCCATCAGTCAATCTAAAGGCCTCCCTCTCCTGACGGTCAGATCAAAGCCTTCAACCTCAAGCCTGATTTTGATTTTCAGCTAGTGTGCAGTGACTCAGTATAAAGGTAGGTTTCATATAATTACACTGTTAGATTAAAGATTGTAGAGGACATGCTACTGTATGAATATCTGCCATAAGATTTTACTTAAACGTGTTATACATTTCCCTTACCAGTACTGCTGCATGCTGACAACCTGCTGCCATTAATTATTCCACGTAGTGCATTATTATTTGTTTTTTGGCACAGAAAATGCGTCAGACTGCTAATTATTCTATATCTTGTTTGCTGCACAGCTGACGGAAGACTGAACACCATACATATAAAGTATGGATTGTCTATCACCATACATAAAGGGGAGCGCAGCCAATGTATCATTGTTGACATTCCACTGTGAACAGCAGGTATAGAAAACAACTTTTCCGAAATGCAACTTCTGGCTCTATGTCTACTCCCCAATTTCCTTTTCCCCCCAGTGGCTTTTTTTCACTTAAAAATGCCCTCAACCAACACTCACTAAGCCATTACAATGTGAATGTGGGCCATGGTGCATAGCACTCACAGTATGACCTCAGTCTTTTTGACAGATGTCATTCAACCTGGAAGCTGAGGACATCTTGTGGGGGAGAAGGGCAGCTTTGGATTGCCTGGAGTGGAGTTTTAGCTTATTTTTCCCCCAGTATGTCTTCTCAAACTGTTTAATCTCTGCAATCCACTCTTGAAACGATATTAAAGCTTTTTTTTTTTTCTTTAAATAACAAATATTTTATACTTCTCTGCTCTGTTCAATGGTTTTGCACAGAGCAGCTCCGTTCCTCTTCTTTTTGGGTCCCCCGCTGACGCTACTGGCTCCTCCTTCTCGAGCAGTGTCCCCAGAGAAAGCCGTTTGCACTGGAGGCACTGCTGCTTGCTCGCTCCTGAGCCGCTACTCTATGCATCCATAAGACACATACAGCAGCGGCTCAGCCCCACCCCCGCTCTCTCTTCACTGGCTGTGATTGACAGCAGTGGGAGCCAATGGGTTCCCGCTGCTGTCTCAGCCAATGAGGAGGGAGAGTCCCCATACAGCCGAGGTGATTGTGAACATTGCTGGATCAGAGGGGGCAGCACACAGAAGGTTTTTTACCTTCATGCATAGAACGTATGAAGGTAAAAATCCTTCAGCCTTTAAAACCACTTTACATTAAATTGTTAAAGCCCACCTCTGCCCAGAGTATCTTTTTCTCTTTGTGTTGCTGTAGAGAGCAGGGGTTAGAATCTCTGTCAGGTTTTTACATCAGTCTGGGACCCTGCTAAGGAGATTTTCCCCCACTCCCTGTTGTGTTTCTGTAACAGAAATTAAGGCGAAATCTCCTATTGGGTAAGGTAGCAATAAAAACCCTTAGATGTAATCCCAATGGGACCATTGGGCTCCCCCTTAACCAAGTACTCATAGACATCTAAACAAATAAGTGTTTGCTAATTGGACTGCTTTCCCTGCACGTTATGTCCCTCTGTCACCAAGACAGGAGGGGTGATGTAACCACCCAAGTATTTACACAGACAGCAGTAAAAACCTGACGCATGTTCTAACCCCTTACTTCACTGTCCAGATGGCAAACATCACTTTAAAGAATGGTTCTTGCTTTTGTTGCTAATTTAATTGGCACTCCTAAAACCTTGAACACAACCCGTTGAGGTATAAAATTTACCAAAATGATCAAGTAGTGGTGCATGAAAAATAGAATTGCGAACTGAGGCCTCACTTCATGGAGAAACCTACCCACTGCATATGCAAAGTGGACACTGACCTGATATCTGCCCTTGCTCCTCAAAACGTTGGGCACCCCTGCTGTAGACAGTGCTGAGGTCTCCCTCATTATTTCCCCTGCTGATCAAATGATCTTAGCCTATAGTGTTAGCAGGGGCGTAACGATAGGGGTTGCAATTGCAACCAGGCCCCATGGTCCAGGGGGCCCGTGTGCCTCCCTTGTACACCTGAATAGGAGGGATGGCAGGGGTGGCATTTAGAGGGCCCAGTCTCCTCCATTTTTCTCTATCCAGTTTATTTGTCTTCTGCTGTTCCCAGGGTCCCTGTGTGCTTCCCTGGTCCCCCCCACAGAGCTGCTGTCTTCTCCCCTCCTCTCTCCTGCCAGCTGCTGCAGAAGATGTGTCATGATGGAGAGATGCGAACGGGTCGGTAGATTTGTCATTTCCTTTTCTGAATGAACAGTGTCAGTGATTGGTACCAATTGGTTCATTCATAACGGAAGCATAGTAAACTGTTTTTACTATACTTCCGTTTATGGGAAGCTCGGTGCACAGCTATTCCTGTCCATTCATTCTGTGCAGCTGAGGCTACACAGATGGAGATTGAGAGCTGAGGTTTGTTTAGTACTCTGATATCACATCAAAGCCCCCCAACAGGGCTCCTAAACAAATTGTAAAAATAAAATTGTAAAAGAAATGAAATGGTAAAAAAATAAAATTAAAATAAAAATTAAAAACTACTGACACCAGTGAGGGAACTATCAGGATTGCGAAGGTTGCAATTGTGGCATTGGCATTTCACCACCGTGGGGAGGCCCGAAGATGGCAGAAAGGGGGCCCCGCTGCAGGACTTGTGAAAAGGGCCCCACTGTGGTACCGTAATAAAGAGACCCGCAATGAGAGTAAAGGGCCCCAGGTAGGGTTGCCACCTCATCCCTTTAAACCCGAACACATATGAAGTACACAGGTTCTGAGGCTAATTTAATGCAGATAAGGTACCAAGTGAGTTTAAATTACCACCTTACTCATCCACAGAACCTGTGTAATTAATATGTGTTCGGGTTTAAAGGGATGAGGTGGCAACCCTAGCCCCAGGATCAGCGGGAAGAGGGAAAGGCCCTGGCCAGGGGGTCAGGGGGTCCCTTCATAATTTCTGGCACCGGGGCCCTGAAAGTTCTAGTTACTCCTCTGAGTGTTAGGCTAGTTTCTCTACTGGTAATTGTTCTTGAGGCTATTTTTCACTTAGGATCACATTTTAGGGAATGTTACATTCACCAGGCGAAAGACAACAAATAGAAGCTTAGTAAAAAACAAAATAAACCTTGCACTTAGAACTGAAATATGTGATTAAATAATAAAGTGAAAATTCATATATGTGTGTCAGACTGGACTGCTGCCCTTGGAATGTCAGAATAAAGACAAAAAAATAATATAGAAAAAACAAGACTGCGCTGTCCACTGACAATTATAAACTTAAAACATAAGCAAGGGACACTCTCCCAACTTGTATTAAGGTTACATGGTGAGAAAACAATCAACCAAAAAAAAATAAAATAAATAAAATCGGTATTCCAATGCAGATATAAATCGTTGCATATGTGATCCTGATATCATGTGAATGACAGTGATATTAAAAAGTCCAAAAAATTTGTCCATCAAAATCTTCTCAAATTAGTGAATAAAAACACACATCAACGTAATTTGCAGTGATACTCAAATCCTCAAAGTGTAAAATTAGCCTCTTACCTTACATCCATGACCTCTAAGTTATAAGAGATCATATAGCGTGGAATGAACCAGAGACTCCTCACAGTAGATGGATCGGATCACAAAAGCAGCCTTGCTTCAGAACAGGTGTGTTGGATCATTTGAGCCATCTCCATAGATGTTACAATGGACTGTTTGAATCGGCTGACTCCTTGCTGCAGTGTTTCTCTACCTGATTCCTTTCACATGTGTGGCTTGGCTGTGCTCACCTATGGTTGTACCCAAAGGAAATTGACGTCCTTTTTTTTCCTCCACAAATATAGCTTTCTTTTGGTTGTACTTTTTGCGCTATAAACAAAAAAAAGAGTGACAGTTTTGAAAAAAAAAAAATATTTTTTACTTTTTTCTTTAATAAATATCCAAAAAAATATATAAAAAACTAAATTTCTACCTCAGTTTAGGCAGATATGTATTCTTCTACATATTTTTGGTTCATAAAATTGCGATAGGCGTACATTGATTGGGTTGCACAAAAGTTATCACGTCTACAAACTATGGGAATAGATTTATGGCATTTTTATTATTTTTTTTTTTTAACTAGTAATGGCGACGATCTGCAATTTTTTGTGGGACTGCGACATTGGGGTGGACAGATCGGACACTTTTGACACTTTTTTGGGACCAATGACATTTATACAGCAATCAGAGCTTTAAATATCCACTGATTACTGTATAAATGTCACTGGCAGGGAAGGGGTTAAACTGTAGGGGGCAATCAAGGGGTTAAGTGTGTTCTCACAGGGGCAATCCCGCACAGTGCGACTTGCAAACAACTTATGTATTAGAAGTCAGTGCAAGGCACCTGAAGTCACCCCCAAAGTAGTACAGGAAACTTTTTCTAAGCCGGAGCGACTTGAGTCACTCCTATTAGAATGGTTCCATTGCAATGTATGGAGCGCGACTTGTCAGGCGACTCAAGTTGCCTGACAAGTCGCCCCTGTGTGAACCGGCTCTTACTGTGTTCTAACTGTGTGGGGGCTGGGCTGACAGGGGCATGACAGATCTAACTGTTCCCGATCGACTTTGGTTTTCTCTACCTTCTTTGATCTACCACTCTCCATCCATGGTGGTGAGCATGGACACTCTCTCCAGCCACTCTAACCTGTATTACCTACTATACATACTCCTATATACGTGTGTGTGTGTGTGTGTATATATATATATATATATATATATACACACATATTTATTATATATATCTGTTATATTTTTTACATCTTTTTTAGAATAGACTGGGATTGATGTGTCCTTCAATGTCTCCCTCCTCGTTATGGATCACCCACCTTACCATGGTTTCCACCCTGGCTGTTTCCCCTGGTTGGGACGGGATCATCCCTGCCTCAGCCCCCGGTCAGATACGGTTATGGCTCTCCCCTCTCTTTTTCAAGCTAGGCCAACTTTCTGAGCTGACATGTAAGTAGGAGAACCCCCCCCATCTATGGTTGTACGTATTTTGTACTCCCTAATGAGTCTGATTAACTCATCATCTCATTTATATTTACAGCCACTAAAATTCATAGCATTGCACTCCTGACGAGTGGCTATAAGCCAAGAAATGCATAGTTTTACATCAATGCGTATACCATCTAACTTCTACAATAATTATCATGTATCTGCTCATGTATACTTTTTTACATCATTCTTATTATGTGTTTGTATATTCATGAATATTTTATTCTACTTATTGTGTGTCATGTCAGCTCTTTCCAGGACCCTTGATGGCCAGATCTCTGCAAATGATTATGTTGTCTATCATCATGTCAATCTGCATACAGTATGTGAATAAAATATTAACTTTTTATACGCTTGTTAGTTTTGTTCGTATGCGGCATGTCTCATTTAAAGTCCCAGGACCAAATTATCCTTTGTTTGTAGAACTGTGTCATGTCCCCTGACAGAACGGGGATCCACCGCGTTTACATCGGTGATCCCAGTTCTGCCTCTGTAACAGGTGATCGCGGGTCACCGGCGGACATAGAGTCTGCCTGACCAGCGGGCACACTCATGGAGCATGCAGCGGGTGCAAGAGCGCACTACCGGCGGCGCACTTCTGCCCGCAACTGCGCCCTGTGCGAGCCGCCGTACAGGCGATTCATGCAGGAGAGTCGACCTGCGGCCGTATAACGATGGCGGCTGGTCGGCAAGGGGTTAATATCAATGTCATTCACATGATATCAGGATCACATATGCACTGATTTATATCTGCATTGGGATACCAATTTTTTTTTGGTTGATTGTTTTTTTCACCATATAACTTTAATACAAGTTGGGAGAGTGTCACTTGCTTAAGTTTTAAGTTTATAATGGTCAGTGGACAGAGTAGTCTTGTTTTTTTCTATATTAACAAATATAAACTGACATTACACACGTTACGAATATTACAGGTATTATACATTACTTTTGCCTGAATAAAGACAAAGCTAATTTTATAAAAATAGACCCCTTGGTGTCAGTGGGAGGAAAAATAAACTCCATTGTTGGTGTCAGTGAAAGCAAATCAAGTTCCATTCTTGGTGCATGCGGAGTAAAATGACCCCCATCATTGGTGTCAGTGGGATAAAATAAAGGGTAGGGACTGATGTGAATGTATAATATATGTGTAAAGCACTGCGTAAATTGACATCGCTATAGAAGTACCTGTAATAAATAAATAAGCCCTATTGTTAAAGGTCAGTGAGAACAAAATAAGTCCCATCCATAGTGTCAATGGCATTAACCCAGATTGGGTTTACTTCCTCAATATACCCCTGTAAAGTAGAAGCATAATGGACTACTATGCATCGCATAGTAGCCCGTTATGTGCCACTTACCTGGAAACTAAGCCTGGCCGCATCCATCTTCTGCCCCTTTTCCTTCCGGGGCCGCGACTCCGGCTCTGTGACTGACCGGAGTCGCGTGACGTCACTCCCATGCATGCGGGAGCCGCCAGTCACGGCACAGTGTCAGTGGAGAAACGGCACGGAGGCCGTTTCTTCACTGCGCATGTGCCAATGTCATTCAAAACACTGCATATCTCTTGAACCATGCAGGTTTGGGAGATATGCAGGGCACCTACAGGTAAGCCTTATTCTAGGCTTACCTGTAGGTTAAAGTGGTTGTCACAGGTTGACAACCACTTTAAAGCCCTATTGTTGGTGTAAAATAAGTGACAACCGTTGTCAGTGGGAGTTAACCAGTTCCTGCTGGCTATATGCAATGGCTGGGTGGGTGGGCTTTAAAACCAAGCCCCTGCACATACTGTATGCATCCATGGGAATGGCTTTCTGTGCTGAGAGCGCACTCATTGTGATTGCTCGGCAAAGTGATTAAAGTGCTTGTAAAAGCTAAAGATTTTTTACCTTCATGCATTCTATGCATGAAGGTAAAAAACCTTCAAGTGATTGTAAAAGCAGAAGGTTTTTTATTTTAATGCATTCTATGCATTAAAGTGGTTGTTAATCCTCCTGGTCTCCTAAGGATATGTGCTCCTGTGTCTGTGTTTTATTAAAAAAAAAAAAAAAAAGACGATTATACCAAATTTCAGAGTGCCAGTCAAAACTCTCATATGACACGCTGGCTCTCTCCTCTCCCCGTCTGACAGATGCAGTGGGGTGGGGCCGACATTCCCCTGCTGATGTCAGTCTGGAGGGGTGGAGGAGAGAGGCGGCGGTCACGTGGACGCCGATCTGCGTTTTTAAATGAGGTATAATCATCATTTTTTTTTTATAATACACAGACACAAGAGCACATATCCTTAGGAGACAAGGAGGATTATATTAAGAATTAAATGTTATTTCTGCAGCAGGAGGGGGGTAACCCTCTCTAAGATGACATGGACAACTTCTGATGGTCGAACACTTCCGATTATGTGGCCACTGTGACAGCCAATCACATAGTGCCACCATAATTTAAATGGTGGGTGCTGGAATAAAAACAACATTCCAGCACTTGCAACCCCAAGCTTGGGAGATTTTGTCAAGTCTCTAGAGCAGGGGTCTCCAACCTGTGGGGCAGACTGTCAGTGGTGCAGGCGTGACATCATCTCTCATTGCCCGCACGCTGCTTTCTTAAAGGGCCGCAAAGGCTGCTCTTCACAGGACTGCAGCTGCGGCCTATGAGAGACAGAGAGCGAGAGAGTGACGTCATCTCTCCCCGCCCGCAACAGTTTTCCCACGATCCGCTGAGGACAGCCTGAGGAAAGCTGCCACCACATCTGGTGGCAGCGAACAGTGACAATCTGCATCTGGTGGCAGGCAAGTGGCATCCTCATCAGGTGGCAGGCAAGTGGCATTCTCATCTGGTGGCAGGCAAATGGCATCCTCATCTGGTGGCAGGCAAGTGGCATCCTCATCTGGTGGCAAGCAAGTGGCATCCTCATCTGGTGGCAGGCAATGGCAAGTGATAATCCTCATCAGGTGGGAGGCAATGTGGCATCCTCATTAGGTGGCAGGCAACGTGGCATCTTCATCAGGTGGCAGGCAACGTGGCAAGTGACAATCTGCATCTGGTGACAGGCAACCTGGCAAGTGGCATCCTCATCAGGTAGCAGGCAGCGTAGCAAGTGACAATCTGCATCTGGTGGCAGGCAGCATGGCAAGTGACAATCTGCATCTGGTGGCAGGCAACGTGGCAAGTGGCATCTTCATCTAAAGGCAGGCAATGGCAAGTGGCATCCTCATCTGGTGGCAGGTAGCATAGGCAAGTGACAATCTGCACCTGGTGGCAGGCGACGTGGCAAGTGGCACGCTCGGGGCTCCCACTGATTCTGAACTATGGTGAGTTGAATGACTTCATTTATATTACAATGTAATAATAGAAATAATTTGTTTCAATCATCCTGACACCATAACAACCATGGGATGATTGAAGCGCTAACACCAGCCATTGCCCACACAGCCGGTCCCCGGTACCAAAAAGGTTGGGGACCGCTGCTCTAGAGGACTCCATTTAAAACAAAGAAAATGCTTATGTAATGAAACCCTCATGACATCAGATATTCACTTAGTTACACAGTTTGTAAAGAAACCTTCCTTTTTTAATCAGACTTTATTTAGAAAAGGAAAAGTAAGAACATACAAAACGCATGACACATGGTGTCAAAAAGAGAACACAAACATATACATGGAGCATACATACAAAGTACTAGGCACGTAGGTGTTTACAGTGACAAGATAACGACTTCCAGAAGGCAAAATTCAGAGAAAGGCACCGATAAGGGAAAAATAACAAGGAGCCCAAAACACGTGTGTAGCACTACCCTCCCAAGGGCTGCTGGCAACTGGTTCCCCCTATTCCTGCATGGCCAGGCAACACCCATTTCCAACTTCCATTCAGACACAAGAAATTAGTCCATAGGCTTGTTTTTATTGTTTTATTGGGCAAAAGAACTTGGATAGGGTATAGGGATTATGGGATGCCCAACTTGACTTAGATGAACAACAGATGAGGACAACTTCCTTTCTATATACTAAGAAAAGATCATAGACTGCTCTCCTTGCTAGAAACACCCAGTCTCTTGGATCAGTAGCAAAGTCCCCTGCGGACCAGGAGCTCTTAGCCCATTTGGAAAATAGCACAAAATGTTAAAAAGCTGCATGCAGGAGTATCTCCCCTCCTTTTGTAGAACTGCTCCCAGCTCCACTGCCCCCAGGTACTACCAGCCCACCAGACTGATTGTCAACCAGCCCACCCAGCTGCTCTGTTGATCTCCCAGGACAAGGCATAAAGGGTTAAGCACAGCACTGTCCTTTGATATCTTGCTACATGTGGCAGTCTCTCCTCTTGTGAATCCCCGTGTGCTGATCTACTTACTCTGTCCTCCTTGCTTCCTGATGCTCTTTGGCAGGATTCCTTCTCAAACTGGATGCTAAAAGGATTCTTCCAAGCCAGCCCAAGCCTCAACCTGGAGGCTGAGCCCCCCTCAGTCCCAGGGGCCCCCTCCTAGACCACTGACAGCCTCCTCAGCACTCCATCTTCCACCCGACTCCCCTGCTAGCTTGGCTCTCCCAAATTTAAGGTCTGACCCAGCCACTCTGCCAGGCCCTCTGCCTGGATTGGCCAGATTCCCTCAAGTATGCAGATCTGGCCTCCGCCCACCAACTTCCAGAAGCTTCTCCAAGCCTCTAGACCCAGGGGGAGGTACCAAAGACCTGCCCTTTGGAGCCATCCAGCCTGACCTGTAGTAACCCAACCTGATTACCAACTCACACAGTTACCATGAGTCGTACCAATATTAATTTACCTACACTAACACTAGTAGCAAACTAGAGGGTGCTACATGTGCATTGATACATTAAGCAGCAGGGAGCCTACCCCAGCATGGGGCACATAAACTCAAGCCATTGCAACCAAATTGCATCATACTTCCTCATTGAGTTTCTAATACAGTATGTGTGTTTTCCATTGGAGATAGACTTGTTAAGGTCTGATATCCAGTCAGAAGTATGAGGTTGTGGGGAGGTCCACTTAAGGGAAATTTGTCTATGGGCCACAAAAAAGGCACGTGCAATAGTAGTCAACATAGGAGGCTCAAAAGAGGAGAAGTCAATGTAGCCCAGTAAGCATATACAGTATCTCACAAAAGTGAGTACACCCCTCCCATTTTTGGAAATATTTTATTATATCTTTTTATCTGACAACACTGAAGAAATTACACTTTGCTACAATGTAAAGTAGTGAGTGTTCAGCTTGTATAATAGTGTAAATGTGCTGTCCCCTCAAAATAACTCAACACACAGCCATTAAATTCTGAACCGCTGGCAACAAAAGTGAGTATACCCCTAAATGAAAATGTCCAAATTGGGCCCAAATTGTCAATATTTTGTGTGGTCACCATTATTTTCCAGCACTGCTTTAACCCTCTTGGGCATGGAGTTCCCCAGAGCTTCACAGGATGCCACTGGAGTCCTCTTCCACTCCTCCATGACAACATCATGGAGCTGGGGGATGTTAGAGACCTTGTGCTCCTCCACCTTCCGTTTGAGGATGCCCCACAGATGCTCAATAGGGTGTAGATCCAGAACAATGCTTGGCCAGTCCATCATCTTTACCCTCAGCTTCTTTAGCAAGGCAGTGGTCGTCTTGGAGGTGTGTTTGGGGTCGTTATGTTGGAATACTGCCCTGTGGTCCAGTCTCTGAAGGGAGGGGATCATGCTCTGCGCTTCAATATGTCACAGTACATGTTGGCATTCATGGTTCCCTCAATGAACTGTAGCTCCCCAGTGCCAGTAGCACTCATGCAGCCCCAGACCATGACACTCCCACCACCATGCTTGACTGTAGGCAAGACACACTTGTCTTTGTACTCCTCGCCTGGTTGCCGCTACACATGCCGACACCATCTGAACCAAATACGTTTATCTTGGTCTCATCAGACCACAGGACATGGTTTCAGTAATCCATGTCCTTAGTCTGCTTGTCTTCAGCAAACTGTTTGTAGGCTTTCTTGTGCATCATCTTTAGGTCTAGTGAGTAAAGTGCAAAGAGTGTGTGATTAGGCGCTGCTATAAAGATGTATAGAAAGTGTAAAATGTAAAATATATATAAAATGCATACAAAAAGTTCAATCAACTAGAGTGCCATAGTTGAAAATCGTCAGTATGTGTAAAATGAAATAAAATATATGAGTGGGTGATACAACTACGCTCAATTGATGGATGTGCAAATTATATGCTGAAAGTGCAAAAGGAGTTGTGCAAAACAATGCAAAAGCAAAATGAGTGCAAACAAATGCTGATGCATCTATGAACAAACCATATACATATGCTTCACGCAATAAATAAATGTGCAAATTATATGCTAAAAGTGCAAAAAATGTTTTTGCAAAACAATACCAAGAGTGCAACACAACGCAAAAACAAAATCTATACAGATCAATACTGATGCTTCTATGTGCAAGCCATATGCAGAAAGTGTGAAAAAAAAAAAAAGAAAGAAAAAAAACCTATATATAGCAGTACACTAGCACCTGTTCATACGCACCAGTCCAATGTGCTAGGTGAGTGGTTATCATTAAAAAGTCTAATGGATTATATAAATAATTGCCAACCAAATGAAAGAGAATAGAATGGTGATATCAAGTAAAGCAGTGTGTCCAATGGAGACTTCCTTCCACAGGGTCAATTGGTGTTCAGCCAGATGAACAGTGACCCCTTATTACAATCTCTACACTTGTGTCACGCCAGAGAGGGTTCTTTCGGAGCACCTCACGCTCCATGGCTACACGGCCCACCATGCCTCATGCAAGAGAAGGAGACACTTCCGTATATCAGAAAAATGCTATTTGTAATAGCCCAACTTAAGCCCACGTTCACTTACTGAGAAGTCAGATATACCGCCCCAGGATCTCTGTCGCTCTTCCGCGTTCCACGACACCAAAACGAATGTGACACACAGACGTCCTGGCTCCAACTTCTGCGTTTCGTCATCAGACGTCATCGGACGTTCTTTTTTTTCCTTTTGATTTTACCTTGATCCCCCCAGATCAGATAACTGTGAATTATTATATTCCATTATTATTATTATTTACCAGATTAATCCCATGCACACCCCCCCCCCTTCCGCCGACCAGGAACTTTATGAGCGGCTGCCCCCTGGTGTGATAAAGTTGCTGGTGAGTTGAAGCTTGATGTGAATTGTTATCCCTCTGTAAAACCCTTTTTGTTCTTTTCCCCTTAGTTACCCTATTGTATTTAATAACTATGCATTCACATATTGTATATATTCTTGTTTACATATGCTTCATGTATTAACAACTGCAGATGCACTCCTGAAGAAGCGGTTGTTTGAAAGTCCACGAAACATGTAGAGCATTAAAAACATCGGCATCTGCGGTATTACACCTTAGACTTGGTCTCCCCCCATTTCTATAGGAGTGAGATGATGTATATGTGCATTATTATACTATGAATGTTTTGAGAAACTGTCATCCCATTTTTAATTGCAATAAAACTTTGTATGTGTTTTATATACTTTTGTTGTACCAATATTTGCCCTGTCTCTAATGAACTGGCACTGTAATAGTCCTTAGATCTCCTTGTGGGGTTGTCGATTGGGGGACCGACACATACACTCACCCATGTTTCATTTTACAACATATGGATGGGGTAACTATTACTTGTTCTTGCTTTATGATACTTTGAGGTATTTTTCTGAATCTAGGGATAGTCAGTGTGAGTGTAGTGACAACCATTCATCTTTACATTAGTGTGAATCTAGGGATAGTCCCGTCAGTGTAGTGTGTGACCACCATTCATCTTTACATTAGTGTGAATCTAGGGATAGTCCAGTCAGTGTAGTATGTGACCACCATTCATCTTTACCTTAGTGTTAATCTAGGGTTAGTTCAGTCAGTGTGAGTGTAGTGTGACCACCATTCATCTTTACATTAGTGTGAGTCTAGGGACAGTCCCAGCTGCGTGAGTGTAGTGATCGTTTAACCACTTGACCACTGGGCACTTAAACCCCCTTCCTAACCAGACCAATTTTCAGCTTTCAGTGCTCTCACATTTTGAATGACAATTACTCAGTCATACTACACTGTACCCATATTACATTTTTGCCCTTTTTTTCACACAAATAGAGCTTTCTTTTGTTGGTATTTAATCACCATTGGGATGTTTATTTTTTGAGCAATAAATGGAAAATAATTTTGTTAAAAAAAAGCATTTTTCTTTGTTTCTGTTATAAAATTTTGCAAATTAGTAATTTTTCTTCATAAATTTTGGCCAAAATTTATACTGCTATATATCTTTGGTAAAAAATAACCCAAATTAGTGGATATTATTTGGTCTTTGTGAAAGTTATAGAGTCTACAAGCTATGGTGCCAATCACTGAAAATTGATCACACCTGATGCACTGATGGCCTATTTCTTGAGGCCCTAACAAGCCAGGAAAGTACAAATACCCCCCAAATTACCCCTTTTTGGAATGTAGACAGTCCAACGTATTTAGTAAGAGGCACAGCGAGTTTTTTGAAGTTGTAATTTTTTCCCACAATTCTTTGCAAAATGAAGATTTTTTTTTATGTTTTTTTTTCACAAAATTGTCATATTAACAGATTATTTCTCACACCCGGCATATGCATACCACAAATTACACCCCAAAACACATTCTGCTACTCCTCCTGAGTAAGGGGATACCACATGTGTGAGACTTTTACACAGCCTGGCCACATACAGAGGCCTAACATGCAGGGAGCGCCATCAGGCGTTCTAAGGACATAAATTACACATATAACTTCATGACTACCTCTTGCACTATTGAAGGTTCTGGAGCACCAGGGCAATGGAAACACCCAAAAGATGACCCCATTTTGGAAAGTAAACACCCCAACGTATATTCTAGGAGGCATAATGAGTCTTTTGAACGGTTCATTTTTTTCCACAAGTTTTTGGAAAATGTGGAAAGAAAATGAAAGCGCATTTTTTTTTTTTACACAAGGTTGTCCATTTATACAATGTTTCTAACACACAGCATGTACCTAGCAAAAATTTCACCCTAAAATATATTCTGCTGTTCGTCCCGAGTATAGTGATACCACATGTGTGACACTTTTACTCAGCCTGGCCACATACAGAGGCCCAACATGCAGGGAGCACCATCAGGCGTTCTAAGGACATAAATTACACATCATTTCCTGACTACCTCTTACACTTTTGAAGGTTCTGGAGCACTAGGGCAATGGAAACGCCCAAAAAATGACCCCATTTTGGAAAGTAAACACTCCAACGTATATTCTATGAGGCATAATGAGTCTTTTAAACGGTTCATTTTTTCCACAAGTTTTTAGAAAATGTGAAAAGAAAATGAAAACGCATTTTTTTTTTACACAAGGTTGTCTATTTATATAATATTTCTAACACACAGCATGTACCTTGCAAAAATTTCACCCTAAAATATATTCTGCTACTTGTCCCAAGTATGGCGATACCACATGTGTGACACTTTTACACAGCCTGGCCACATACAGAGGCCCAACATGCAGGGTGCACCATCAGGCATTCTAGGGGCATAAATCTCAAATATAATTTGACTACCTATTACATTTTTGTGAGGCACTGTGGTGGCACGGATGGGCACTGTAGTGGCACTGATGTGTTCTGTAGTGGCACGGATGGGTACTGTAGTGACATGGATGTGTCATGGATGAGAACTGATGTGGTATGGATGAGCATGAATGAGGCATAAATGAGCACGAATGGGGGTGGATAAGCCATAGATGGGAATGACTGAGCACGGATGCATGGGTGAGCATGGATGCATTGGTGAGCACGCATGCATGGGTGAGCATGCATTCTTGGGTGAGCATGCATGCATGGGTGAGTACAGATGGATGGTGGAGCACGGATGCATGGTTGAGCACGGATGGATGGGTGAGCACGGATGAATGGGTGAGCACGGATGGATGGCTGAGCATAGATGCATGGGTGAACACGGATGCATGGGTGAACACGGATGAGGCTGGATGGGTGAGCACAGCTGGATTGGTGAGCATGGATGAGGCTGCATGGGTGAGCATGACTCAATTGGTGAGCACGGATGCATGGGTGAGCATGCCTGGATGGATAAACACGAATGCATGGGTGAGCACAGATGGATGGCGGAGCATGGGTGAGCATGCATGCATGGGTGAGCACAGAAGGATACTATACAGCCAAAAAACAGTAAGCAATTCCTGCGCTTGAGGAGAGGGGGCTTCCCACAATGGTGAACAGGGGGTGTCTGCTTGTGATAACACCAGGTAATGTGCCGCCGTGCTGCCCTCTGATGGACTGGGGAAGTCCCGACACACTGGAAAGAACAAAAACACACAAGGGCGCACTTGCCTAGCGCATTATCCTCAGAACAAAGAATTTATTGTAAAATCATAAAAACATACTCACAAACAAATTCAGATAATAGGCATTTCGGGCACATCATGGCCACTCATCCAATCCACCGTTCACTGATGGTGTCCCATACGGGCTGGCTTTCGCGTTTCGAGGCCACCTCTTCCTCAGAGCTTGATGTACCATGTCAAGATCACAGTCTTATATCACACAGCCAACAGAATTTAATTGAATCATGGCCCACACCCAGTGTTGAACAGGACCACGGGTTACCCCACCCCCTTCAATTCTGTTGGCTGTGTCTATTATCTGAATTTGTTTTTGGATTGGTGAGCACGGATGCATGGGTGAGCATGGCTGGATGGGTGACGGATGGGTGAGCACGGATGCATGGGTGATGGATGAGTGAGCAGGGATGCATGGGTGACAGATGAGTGAGCAAGGATGGGTGAGCATGGGTGACGGATGAGTGAGCACGGATGGGTGAGCATGGATGACGGATGAGTGAGCACGGATGCATGGGTGAGCACGGATGGGTGGGCACTGATGCATGGGTGACGGATGGATGAGCACGGATGCATGGGTGATGGATGTGTGAGCACGGATGGGTGAGCATGGACGCATGGGTGATGGATGGGTGAGCACGGATGCATGGGTGACGGATGGGTGAGCACGAATGAGTTACTGCAATTTTAACGCCATATCTTTCTGTGCATTACTGCAAGTCTAACGCCGTATATTTCATTGCGTTACTGCAAGTTTAACACCACATAGTTCTGTGCATTACTACAATTTTAACGCCATATATTTCTGTGCATTACTGCAAGTTTAACTCTATATAGTTCTGTGTGTTACTGCAAGTTTAACGCTGTATATTTCATAACATTAGTACACATTTAACGTAGTATATTTCTGTGCATTACTGCACGTTTGACGCAGTATATTGCAGTATATTATAGTGTATCCGTGGAGTGTGTCTGTGTAGTGAGTACTCAAATTAAAGTGCACCAATTGATTAAAGTGCATCCACGTACACATTTCCACATCTTTATTACATTCTGTTAAGCACTGTCCCCCCATATAATGTCTGGGAGGACAACAAGGAGAGGCAGATGTTTGCATGGCACTGTAAGGGGGCCAGCAGCATATGTGTCCACAGGCAAAGGTGAACGTGGTCAGTCCTCAGGCAGGGCATCATTTCCTCTGTTTAATGATGTTGCCCGTGCTATTCAGTCACAGCATGCAGAGGAGATGGTGGACTGGCTTACTAAACAGTCCTCATCCTCCGTCACCCAAGCAGAGACTAGTGCGCAGTCCCCTGCAGCTGCCAGAGTGGCTAAACCTGCCTCCTTGCCCACAGCTGTTCCTGCCATTGCCCCAGCATTAACCATGGAGGAGTTAGCTGAGTTATTTCAACACAGCGCCAGCCACTTGCTCCTTGAGGATGTACAGCCATTACTTGATTCAGATGTTGGTTCTGAGGTTGAGGAAGGCAGAAACATGAGCTTACAGAGAGGGGAGAACACTGGTACACAAATTGGCATTTATGTTCCCCCAGTGGCAGCGTATTGCCATGTTGTCTCCAGTGGTAATGAGGATGGAGGAGATGATGATGATGAGGTCACTGACGCAACTTGGGTACCAGATAGAGCAGAGTAAAGTGATGGTGAGGCACAACCCCAATGACGCAGCCACCCTATTCCATCACATTGTGAAGCTGTTATCTCCTGGCCCACTTCCCACAGCTCAGTTATCTGGGCCTTTTTTAGTACATGTGCAGCCAATAGCACTGTTGCTATTAACAAACTTTGTCTCAAAAACATCAAGCGTGGCAAATACACCAGCCATTTGGGCACCACGTGCTTGACAAGGCATTTAACCTCCCACCACTTAGCTCATTGGCAAGAGCACCTAAAAGTCACACAAAAGGGGCACAAATCTGGCCCTCCTCCTTACTCACAGCAATCTGCCCCTGTTATTCCTCATGACCTATCAGCAGTCTCCACTGACAGAGATAATGTATAGCGCAGGGTGTCCCAGGTCCTTGCAGCACATCTGCCAGCAGCACACCACCAGCTGTAGACTATAGCTGGCAAATTTCTCTGCCCCATTTGCTGCAGCGGAAAAAAAAATACAGTCACTGCCACCCACATGCCCAGCGTCTAAATGCAAGCTTGTCATAGCTGCTGGCTATACAACTCCTGCCTTTCTGTCTGGTGGATTCTGCCCCCTTCTGTGAATTTGCAGAATGTGCTGTACCACAATGGCAGGTTCTCAGTCGCTATTTCTTTTCACGTAAGGCCATTCCAGCCTTCTACCATCACGTGGAAGGCAAAGCCAGCCCTCTACCATCACGTGGAAGGCAATGTTGTGGCATCGTTGGGCAAGGCAGTCAGCCGCAAAGTCCACATTACTGCTGACATGTGGTCCAGCAAGCATGGGCAGGGATGATATATTTAGTTCACAGCACACTGGGTAACTCTGCTTGCAATTCAGAAGGATGCAGGACAGGGCTCTGTGCTACAGCTTGTTGTGCTCCCACGTCTCCATACAGCTGGTGATGATGTGAGATTTGTCAGTTCTACCCCCTCCTTCCTCATGCCCTCTTCTGCTGAATTGTCCTATGAATCTCAAGTACCCCCTAAGCGTTCAAAGGGCTATTCAGTGAGTCAGGTTAAGAGGCGCAATGCAGTGCTTCAGCTGGTGTATCTAGGGGACAGGAAACACATCGGAGCAGAGATTCTTTCAGCTCTGCGGGGACAGGCCCAGAGGTGGTTCACCCCACGCCAGCTGGAGCCAGGAATGGTGGTGTGCGATAATGGCACAAACCTCCTGTCCATCTTTAGACAGGGAAAACTGACATAAGTGCCATGCCTGGTACATGTCCTCAATTTGGTGGTGCAGCGTCTCCTAAATACGCACCCATGGTTGGAAAATTTGCTAAAGCAGGCCAGAAGAGTCTGTAGCCATTTCAGGCAGTCATACAGAGCCAGTGCTCGGTTGGCTGAAATTCAGTGGGAATTCCACCTGCCCGTAAACCGCCTGATTTGTGACATGCCCACCAGGTAGAACTCTATTTTGGCAATGCTGCAGCGGCTGCACATGCAGCTTAGGGCCATCAACGAGTACCTGTGTGAGTATGGCACAACGACAGGCTCAGGCCGGCTAGGCTTTTTATTCCCCACGCCAATGGCTGCTCATAAAGGCTGCATGCACTGTATGGTCACCATTTGAGGAGACCACAAGGATGGTGAGTTGTGACAATGCATGCATCAGTGACAAAACTCCCTGTTGTGTTCCTGCTGGAGCAGACTCTGTGTGGCATTATGGACAAGGCATTCAAGGCAGAGCAACGGGAGGAAGAGGCCTTCTTTTCCTTTCAAGGCCCACTTTATGCAGACACCATTGTTCCTATGCCACAGAACACACAAGAAGGGAGAGAGGAGGAGTTTTTGAGGTATTGAAACAAAGAATGACACGTCAAAAAGTGAGAGATGGTTTTCCATCCCCAGAACCTTTGGGAGTAGTACGTGGCTGGGAGGAGGTGGTTCCAGATACAACAATCCTGAGTGAACCCGAGAAGTCTGCTTCTCATGCCACCACATATTTGCGGTGCATGGGCTCCCTCATGCTTCAAAGCCTGCGAAAGGACCCAAGAATATGTGGCATAAAGGAGAAGGATCACTATTGGTTGGCAACCCTCCTTGACCACCGTTACAAAGGAAAAGTCTCAGAACTCATCCCGTCCCCACAGAGAGTGCAGAAGATGAAATTTCTTGAGGACCCCTTAAAGAGGAGTTTATCAAACGCTTTTCCCAACTCTGGTAAGTTACAGTGTCATGGAAAATGTAGTTTTGATGCTTCTGTTGGTTAAGAGAGGAGCGGTGGAGAAGGCGGCCACCTAAGTGGCTGTCAGCTTCCGCATTCCATCGGCAGCATCTGCATCACATGGTGGATGATTATCTAGGGGCAAAAACAGAAATGGAGAGCTTTCCAGTCGACGATCCACTGGCTTACTGGGTCATGAGAATAGACCACTGGCCAGAACTTGCCCAGTATGCAATTGAGCTGCTGGGCTGCCTTGCATCCAGTGTGCTTTCTGAATCGGCATTCAGTGCTGTTGGAGGTTTTGTTATTGATAATAATACGCGTCTGTGATGGGAGTCACTTTGGGCGGGGGGGTTGGGAAACCTTTGTTTCAGCTTCACATGCACCTCCTATGTCTAAGTCACCCTGTGTCTAAACCTGTACGGTTTAGGAGATATTCCCTGTATCTGAATGTGCCGACATCATTGACACATGCGCACTGAAGAATCGGCACTCGGGGTAGCCCAGGGTGCCGTTTCTTCTGTTGACGTGCCATAAATGACAGAGAGACGTCAATGCAGCTCCGCCAATCACAGCGATGGAGCCTACGCTGTGATTGGATGGAGCCGCAGACCTGTAAGAAGCATGTCGCCGGTCACAGTGGTGTGCCGAGACCGCTGCAACAGCTTCGTTCCAAGGTAAGTATTTCAGAATGAGCTAGTATGTGCATAATAGGTCATTATGCCTTTGCTTTGCAGGTTTTTTTTTGGGGGGGGGGGGTTGGCAGATTTTACTACCACTTTAAGCATCAATAGATCACTGCTCATTTATAAATGATGCTTTTTTACAAACTTTTTTTCATTGATAGGGCAGTACCTGGACCCCCATAACCATTGTATGCCCAATTACTTGCATATAAGCCTTCAAAATGGGCAATTTTGATTTTTCACGTTTGGGTCCCATCGACTTCAATGGGGTCCGTTATTCGGTTCCGAACTTTCGGGATGTTCGAAAGTCCTGGTGCAAACTAAACAGGGGATCGTTCGGCCAATCCCTAGTGAAAATCACCTTTACTTCCTGCCTGGCCACTATTTAGATATGCACAATGCCTCTCCCCATTACCTCTTGAAAACATTTGGGCAAGAAGTAAAAGTGGTGTATGTTGTCTGGTACCAGAATGCACATTATAGACTATGAGAGGTCTCAAAGTATTGCAAGACTAGTCTTCATTTGTGTCTATCCATCAATCTATCTATCTATCTATCTATCTATTCAAAAGTATTGAGACACCTGCCTTTACACGCACAAGAGCTTTAATGGTATCCCAGTCTTAGTCTGTAGGGTTCAATATTCAGTTGGCCCACCCTTTGTAGCTATAACAGCTTCAACTCTTCTGGGAAGGTTGTCCACAGGTTTAGGAGTGTCTATGGGAATGTTTGACTATTCTTCCAGAAGTGCATTTGTGAGGTCAGACACCGATGTGGACGAGAAGGCCTGGCTCGCAGTCTCCGCTCCAATTCATCCCAAAGGTGTTCTATCAGGTTGAGGTGCAGGCCAGTAAAGTTCCTCCACCCCAAACTAGCTCATCCATGTCTTTATAGATCTTGCTTTATGCACTGGTGCGCAAACATGTTGGAACAGGAAGGGGCCATCCCCAAACTGTTCCCAAAAAGTTGGGAGCATGAAATTGTTCAAAACGTCTTGGTATGCTGACGCCTTAAGCTTTCACTTCACTGGAACTAAGGGGCCAAGCCAAACCCCTGTAAAACAACCCTACACCATAACCCCCCTTCACCAAATGATTTGGACCAGTGCACAAATCACGTTCTATAAAGACATGAATGAGTCAGTTTGGCCTGTATTTGACTGGCCTGTACAGAGTCCTGACCTCAATCCGATAGAACACCTTTGGGATGAATTAGAGCGAAGACTGCAAGCCAGGCCTTGTTGTCCAACATCAGTGCCTGACCTCACAAATGCTCTTCTGGAAGAATGGTCAAATATTCCCATAGACACACTCCTAAACCTTGTGGACAGCCTTCCCAAAAGAGTTGAAGCTGTTATAGCTGCAAAGGGTGGGAAAACTCAATAGTGAATCCTACGGACTAAGACTGCGATGCCATTAAAGAGGTAGTAAACCCAGATTGGGTTTACTTCCTCTACATTCCCCTGCAAAGTAGATGCATAATGGGCTACTATGCATCAAAGCATGTGACGTTCACATGTTCCCTGTGCTGGCAGCATCCATCTTCTGCCCCTCTTCCTTCCGGGGCCGTGATCTCTGGCTCTGTGACTGGCCGGAGTCGTGTGACGTCACTACCGCACATGCGCGCGGGTGCCGCCAGTCACGGCGCGATCACAGTGAAGAAACAATACGGATGCTGTTTCTTCACTGTGCATGTGCCGAACCGAAATGACGTTGGCACAACTAGTACACTGCATATCTCCTGAACCGGGCAGGTTTGGGAGATATGCAGGGCACCTACAGGTAAGCCTTTTTATAGGCTTACCTGTAGGCTCAACCACTTTAAAGTTAATGTGCTTGTAAAGGCAGGTGTCCCAACACTTTTGACAATATAGTGTATCTATCGATCTCCACAATTTGACATATATGCCACAACTCACACAGTCTGAAAGCATGTTCTTTTCACAGGGATCAAATAACAGACATTGATCCAAAGCCACAAAACTACCTATAGCTCATGTGTACTTCTCATCTATCATCTTCTTCTATGACAACTCCATGCAGGTATCATAGGCTGGACAGAAGCAGTCAGCCACCAGGCTCCTCTAGACTCAGGAGTATTCTTTACTATTATATCAGTATGGAGAAGGGCACTACCGCTATGTGTTGCATGGAAGATTTATCTATCTTGGTTGCATCTGGTAATGGACAGATTATAAATGGATGTTGCATCGGCGAAGCGAGAGATTGGATTTCTCACCACAATCAATCACTGGAGCTTCAACAAAACAAAACAATTCTTGCATTAATATACGAAAATTGAGCTTGACACCTCTGTCAGTATTTATCAATTAGTATTAAACCAAAATGGATGACAAATGTTAGAAAGTTATCTGTGATGTGTCTGAGGCAGTAAGTTCACAAGAGCCTATTTTATACTGCAGGCAAACTAGGCTCTTGCCTAGGGCTGCATGATGCAGGGATAATGCAAGTTGTTTTGTGATCTCCAGTACTTTTCTTCTCATTTCTAATAATGAAAAGGGGAAACTGAAGAGAAGAGATTGAGACAGGTGTCCTTAACTGCTTGTTTTGAGGGTTGTAACTCTCCAGACTGGTCTGCTAGTAATAAAAACTGTAAAAGGGTCAGTCTACCCAAATGAGTAAAACCCTGTTTGCTGCGTTAACCCCTGGCTTCTTATATGTCTTGGATACTCCAAAAGCGAGATCTCCTTAGTTTAGGGCTATCAGATTTTCAAACTAAAATCTGGGGAATTTCCAACTGACCAAACCCACTTTTAACCATACCCTCAAAATCATGCCCCAATTTATAGTCACACTCACAAAACTGTGTCCCCATTTTAACACACCCTCAAACAAATGGTCATAAACATTTGAAACAATGAGCTAGATGAGCAATAGATTGTGTGCAGCAGTGAATTTTGAGTATGGTCAAATTGCAGTAACTGTGGGAGGGGCTTAAAGGCATTTTCTTGAATAAAACCTAAGCCTACACTGCTTTGAACTGAGTAAACAATGCTAAATCAGAGGTCAGAAGTGCGTAACACACAAAGTGCTGGAGTCAGGGGTATGTCATGCACAAAGTGCAAGAGTAAGTAGTGCACAACGTGCAGGGATCAGGAGAAAATAATGGAGAAAATAAATGCACAGATAGCAGGGGTCAGGAGTAAGTAACGCACAACATGCCAAGTAGTGCACAGAGTGCAGGAGTCTAGATAAAGTAATGCAGGAGTATGTGATGCACAGAGAGAAGGAGTCAGAAGAAATGCACAGAATGCAGGGGTGAGGAGTCATGAATGCACAGGGGTTAGGAATAAGTAGGAGTAGATAATGTACAGAGTACAGGGGTAAGTAACACACAGAATGGAAGAGTAAGTAGTGCACACTGTGCAGGGGTCAGGAGTGCACTACATAGAGAATTCAGAGGTTTAGATAAGGTAGCGCACACAGAGCAGAGGTCAGGAGTAAGTAATTTATAACATGCAGCAGTTAGGATTGAATAATACAGAGTGCACGAGTAAGTAACACAGAGTGCAGTTCTCAGGTGTAAGTAATGCACAGAATACAGGGATCATGAGTATGTAATTCGCACAGTGCAGGGGTCAGGAGTAAATAACAAACAGAGAACATGGGTCAGGTGTAAGTAACACACATAGTGCACTGGTCAGGTGTAAGTAACGCACAGAGAGAAGGGGTCAGGAGTACGTAACACACAGAGAGCAGGGGTCAGGAGTAACACACAGAGAGCAGGGGTCAGGAGTAAGTAACACACAGAGAGCAGGGGTCAGAAGTAACACAGAGAGCAGGGGTCAGTAGTAACACACAGAGAGCAGGGGTCAGGAGTAAGTAACGAACAGCATGCAGGGGTTAGGAGTAGTTAATAAAGACTTCAGTGGCCTGGCATAACGCACAGAGCACAGGGGTCAGGAGTAAGTATTTTAACCAGTTGCCAACCGCCCGCCGTGGCTTGACGGAGGCAACTTGGCTAGATATGTGACGGCGGCTGCGAGATCGCGAGCGCACGCATCGCCTGAGGCGCGCTCGCATGCTCACTGTGTTATGGGGGAGCCAGGGAGCGGGTAGGGCGGACTCGATGTCCGCCAGCTACCCACGATCTCTCCCCCGCAGTGACAGAATGGGGGCCGCTAATGTAAACAAGCGGATCCCCATTCTGTCAGTGTGGAAGGAATGTGATCGTAGGCTCCCTGTGTATGGGAGCCGCAATTACTCTCCTCCCCCAGTCAGCCCAGCCCCCACACAGTAACACATCCCAGGGAACACAGTTAACCCCTAGAGCTCCCCCTAGTGATAACCCTTTCCCTGCCAGTGACATTTATAGAGTAATCAGTGAATTTTCATAACACTGAATGCTGTATAAATGCCAATGGTCCCAAAAAAGTGCCAAAATTGTCCAACATGTCCACCGCAATGTCGCAGTCTCGCTAAAAATCACAGATCGCCGCCATTACTAGTAAAAAAATAAAAACCCCATAAATTAACGCTCATCGTCCATAAACACGGCAAATTTTGGGCAAACCAATCATACGCCGATTGCAATTTTTTTTTACCAAAAATATGAGGAAGAATATATATCTGCCAAATAATTTTGTTTTTTTATATTTTTTTTGGACATGTAGTTTAGCAAAAAGTAAGAAATATTGGATTTTTTTGCAAAATTGTAACTCTTTTTTTGTTTATAGCGGTGATCAGAAATGATGCAGAGGGGATCAAATACCACCAAAAGAAAGCTCTATTTGTGTGGAAGAAAGGACGTCAATTTCATTTGGGTATAACGTGCGGCTGCACAATTGTCAGTTAAAGCAACGCAGTGCCAAATCTCAAAAAGTGCTCTGGTCCTAAAGGGGGAAATCCTTCCGGGGCTGAAGTGGTTAAAGAAGAATTTCACCCCTGTAATATTCTCCTCCCACTGCCTCCCTTCAGCACCACCAGCTTCAGATATCCTGTGTGTGTGGGCAGACGTGGTGCATGTCTCTTCCAGGTATTTGGGAGCAGGCAGAGTCCTGTGGCATATCTGGGGCATTAACAAGCTCAGATGTCATTGGTCTCTGGTATCCAAGACCTTGCAGAAACCGCCGCATCTATGCACATGATACATGGCAATACCAGGTGGCAGCAGGGCGTCCATACCCAATTCTCACCTAGGGGAGGCAATCCGGCAGTGCTGCCCTGGCTCACAGAAAAGGTGACAAAGTTTTCTAAAACCTGTGAAACCTTTTCCTATTCTGTAAGAAGGGGGAGGGGGTAGGAATCAGAAGAGAAAGAGTGCTTTTAAAGGGTGAAAGTCTTTTGTATGATAGTTTAGTTCATTTCAATTACTGCTGTTCATTAGCATAAAAATATTTAAAAATTAAGATAATTAGAGCAAATTTTGGCACATGAACAGGTCTTGGATAGTTGAATGGAGCCTCAATAAACATCAGAAGCCCTTTACAGCCCAGTGCACCCCTAAAAGCCACCTTCGTTTTAACTTCCCTATTTAGCGCAATTCATTTTACAGAAATGTTGTCGAAATCCCCTCAGCGCTAAGCAGGAAGCAAAACATGCATACGTAATGAGCAAATAAAGGTGTATCACTAGTGAAAACAAGTCTGTAGTATTGCTGTCTGGATCCCCTGGGATTTCAAGCTTTCAATCCTGCCGGGTGTCAGGGTGTCCTAATGGAAGTGCTGCAGCCCAGAACCATTTTTTTTTTTTATAAATGGCTTTTTAACCACTTCAGCCCCGGAAGGATTTCACGCTTTAGGACCAGAGCACTTTTTGCAATTCGGCACTGCATCGCTTTAACGGACAATTGCGCGGTCGTGGGACGTTGCACCCAAACAAAATTTGCGTCCTTTTTTCCCCACAAATAGAGCTTTCTTTTGGTGGTATCTGATCACCGCTGCGTCATTTCTGATCGCCGCTATAAACAAAAGAAGAGCGACAATTTTGCAAAAAAAAAAAAAACAAATTTCTTACTTTTTGCTAAGATACAAATCCAAAAAAATATATTAAAAAAATTTTTTTTTCAACAGTTTTGGCCGATTTATATTCTTCCTCATATTTGTGATAAAAAAAAAAAAATCGCAAATCGGTGTTTATTGATTGGTTTGCGCAAAAGTTGCAGCGTTTACGGATGATGAGAATTCATTTCTGGGGTTTTTATTTTTTTTTTTTTTTTTTTACTAGTAATGGAGGCGATCTGCAATTTTTAGTGGTACTGCGATATTACGGCGGACATGTTGGACCATTTTGACACTTTTTTGGGACCACTGGCATTTATAAACCGATCAGTGCTATAAATATGCACTGATTACTGTGTAAATGCCATTGGCAGTGAAGGGGTTAAACTGGAGGAGCGCTCTAAGGGTTAACTGTGTTCCCTGGGCGTGTTCTAACTGTATTAGTGTTTGACTGGCAGGGGAAGGGGAGTGATCACGGCTTCCATGTAGACCCCTCTCACAGAACGGAGATCCGTGTTTACATGCACGGACCTCCGTTCTTCCACTGCGGGGGGGGGGGGGCATCGCGGGTAGCCGGCGGAGATAGAGTCCGCCCTTCCCGCTCCCTGGCCCCCCCCCCGGACACAGTGAGCACGTGAGCGCTCACAGTGCACGATCTGGCAGCCGTCGTCATATGACGGCGATTTGCCTAATAGAGCCATCTTGTCGCCATCAACCTGCGGTTGGCGGTCGGCAAGTGGTACAAGGTGCAAGCAAAGAAAGCAGACCTGTTTTCCATGGAAGGTTCACTTTAACAGATCATTAAAAGGCCACTCCCTGATGTTATTTGTTGCTTGCAATTACTCTTTTAGGCTTCATGCACACAGGACGTTAAAAAAACGTTCTTAAAACGTCAGTAGCTTATCAGTGATTTTTTCACCTTTTTTTTGGCGTTTTTGCAGCAGCGTTAGTGAGCGTTTTTTAGCGCTGGCGTCAATGAGCTTTTTTTTTTTATTATTTCTTTTTCCATGCTTACAAAACGTCCAAGAACGTTGGTGAGTGGTGTTAGTGAGCGTTTTTGGGCGTCAGATCGTTTTTACAGCTGAAAAACGTCTCTCAGAACCCTCTGGTCTTGGGTTTTTTCTACAGCTCAAAAACGTCACTGCTAAAAACAGTTGATAACAGCCTATGTGTGCATGAACACATAGGATAACATGATGGGGGGTTTAATGAAAAAATGTCTGCAGCTGAAAACAGCGGCTGTAAAAACGTCGAAAAACGTTCCGTGTGCATGAGGCCTAAGGCCTCATACACACGGGCGTTTTGTTATGCCACGTTTTTGGGCGTTTTTTGCTGCTCTCCATGTTATTCAATGGCCCTCTAAAACGCTGACGTTTCTGAGCAGTAGAGGGCGTCGGCGTTAGTGAGCTGTAGCTAGAACGTGGGACCAGTGCGTTCTGAAGCTGCAGCGTCATGGCGTTTTTGACGCAGAGCCTGCAAAACGCTCAATAGCGTTGCTTAATGTTGTATACACAGCGTTAAGCCTCGTCAGGCGTTCTATTCATAATCAATGGTTCCCTATGGGAGCCCATTGATTTGAATAGAAGCCGCACCAGAAGTCGGATCACGGTGATCCGACTTGCGGCGCGACTTGTGTGCTAGGTGTCTTGAAGGGGAACCCCCACAAAAAATTTGCGTGGGGTCCCCCCCCCAAGAGCATAACAGGCTCTTCGATCTGGCATGGATTTTAAGAGGAGCCCCCACGGCGAAAAAAAGGCCAGGAAAGGGGGTGGGGACGAGCAAGCGCCCCCCCCCCCTCCTGGACCATACCAGGCCGCATGCCCTCCACATGGGGAGTATGGGTGCTTTGGGGCAGGGGGGGCTCTGCGTCCCCCACCCCAAAGCACCTTGTCCCCATGTTGATGGGGACAAGAGCCCCTTCCCGACAACCCTGGCCGTTGGTTGTCGGGGTCTGCGGGCGGGGGCTTATCGGAATCTGGAAGCCCCCTTTAACAAGGGGGCCCCCAGATGCCGGGCCCCCCACCCTATGTAAATGAGTATGGGGTACATCGTACCCCTACCCATTTACCTGGGGGGAAAAAAGTGTACAAAAAAAACACTACACAGCTTTTTAAAATATTTTGTTAAATCCGCCCTGGCATCTTCTCCCCTCTCTTCTTTCTTTGGCTCTTTTGCGGGGTCTTCTGAGGGGTCTTCAGCTCTTTTGCTGCTGTCTCCCCAGCCAGCTTCTCCCGCCGCTGCTTCTTCTTCTTCTCCTTCTTCTTCTGGAGATGTTGACTCGTCGCTCTCTTCCACTCGAATGCCGGGTCCGTGCTGCGCGGTTGCCTTATATTGGCAGGGTGCGGGGGCCACATGATGATGTCATCATGAGCCCCACCCTCATGATGTCACATCCTGGGGCGGGGCTGTGATGTGATGCAATTTTTTTGAGGGGGTTCCCCTTTAAGACATCTAGCACACAAGTCGCGCAGCAAGTCGGATCACCGTGATCCGACTTCTGGTGCGGCTTCTATTCAAATCCCATAGGGAACCATTGATTATGAATAGAATGCCTGACGAGGCTTAACGCTGTGTATACAACGTTAAGCAACGTTATTGAGCGTTTTGCCGGCTCTGCGTCAAAAACGCCATGACACTGCAGCTTCAGAACGCACTGGTCCCGCGTTCTAGCTACAGCTCACTAACGCCGACGCCCTCTACTGCTCAGAAACGTCAGCGTTTTAGAGGGCCATTGAATAACATGGAGAGCAGCAAAAAACGCCCAAAAACGTGGCATAACAAAACGCCCGTGTGTATGAGGCCTTAATGTCCAAAGACATATGCAGCAATCTCTTAGATTGTAAGCTCTAATGAGCAGGGCCCTCTGATTCCTCTTGTACCAAATTGTGATGTAACTGTACTGTCTGCCTTCATTTTGTAAAGCGCTGCGCAAACTGTTGGCGCTATATAAATCCTGTATTATAATAATAATAATAATAAAACAACAATTATTGTGCCATCGGTAATTATATACTAAACGATCTGCTAAACCCTCCATGCTATCTTTGCATTGG
>BLSH010555640.1:812773-843326 GCA_018402905.1 Glandirana rugosa
GGTACCTCTAAAGTGAAGACATAGTCGTTCTTCTTGGTTACGTTTCTATCGTACCTCCCAAATCGTCTAGCAAATCATATATTAATGGCTACCGTGTTATTAACAACAAAATAATAATAATAATAATATTATGTCCTAAATATATCGCGGTTGTCAAACGCGTCGCGAAATGTTTTACTTCCGTCTGTCATGTCAATGTAGTGTTAAACCATGTTCTCCTGATTCCTCTTGTACCAAATTGTGATGTAACTGTACTGTCTGCCTTCATTTTGTAAAGCGCTGCGCAAACTGTTGGCGCTATATAAATCCTGTATTATAATAATAATAATAATAAAACAACAATTATTGTGCCATCGGTAATTATATACTAAACGATCTGCTAAACCCTCCATGCTATCTTTGCATTGGTTCTTCTTGCTGATACAGAAGTGAAATCTCCATGGAGAGGGTTGCTGGGTAGTGATCCCACAATTATTGAGTGATCTTAATGCTGGGCAGCAGCCGTGGACAAATCGGTTGTGTTAACAGAAAGATTTCTGTAATAAAACTGAACCGAGTACCCTGGGGACAGAGGGTGGGGGCACAGGCTGGCTGAACTCGCCCTCTAGAAGTGAAAGTCAGACAGTGTCTCAGACTATCTGATCATGTGTCGGGAAGAGATGCTGATGGCACTCAGGCTACAGATATTTCTTCAAAAGCAAATTAACAATTGCACAGTGGACATCGCGGTTCTTATCGAATCAAAGTCTAATATATGACCATAATTATGAATAATTAAATCTGAAATCCAGGGAGGTATTAACAACATAAACTAATGCAGCTATTTATTCTTTAACCACTTCAGCCCCGGAAGGATTTCCAGCTTTAGGACCGGAGCCCTTTTTGCGATTCGGCGCTGCGTCGCTTTAACTGTAAATTGCGTGGTCGTGCGACATTGTACCCAAACGAAATTTGCGTCCTTTTTTTCCCACAAACAGAGCTTTCTTTTGGTGGTATTTGATCCCCTCTGCGTCATTTCTGATCGCCGCTATAAACAAAAGACAATTTTGCAAAAAAAAACAAATCTCTTACTTTTTGCTAAAATACAAATCCAAAAAAAAATATAAAAAAACATTTTTTTTCACCGTTTTTGGCCGATTTATATTCTTCCTCATATTTGCGATAAGAAAAAATCGCAATCGGCGTTTATAGATTGGTTTGCGCAAAAGTGGTCGCGTTTACGGATGATGAGAATTCATTTTTGGGGTTTTTATTTATTTATTTTTTTTTACTAGTAATGGCGGCGATCTGCGATTTTTAGCGGTACTGCGATATTTCAGCGGACATGTCGGACCATTTTGACACTTTTTTGGGACCATTGGCATTTATACAGCGATCAGTGCTATAAAAATGCACTGATTACTGTGTAAATGCCATTGGCAGTAAAGGGGTTAACATGCAGGGGGCGCTCTAAGGGTTAACTATGTTCCCTGGGCATGTTCTAACTGTGGGGGGACTGCCCTAGCTGGGGAAGGGAAGTGGTTACTCACAGTGCGCGTTTTCGCAGCCGCCGTCATATGACGGCGATTTGCGATAACGAACCACCTTGTCGCCGTCAACCTGCGGTTGGCGGTCGGCAAGTGGTTAAAGCTGTTCTGTGGTAGGTTATTTTTTTAAAGGAGGGAAGTGTCCCAACTTTACTTTAGGGCACTGGTTCTCAACTCCTGTCCTCGGGACCCACTAACAGGCCAGGTTTGCAGGATAACTGAAATACATCACAGGTGATATCATTTGCTGTTCAGTGATTGCAGTATTCTAGTCTGCATCTCCCCAAAGTAATACTTAAAATCTGGCCTGTTGGTGGGTCCCGAGGACAGGAGTTGAGAACCACTGCTTTAGGGCTTCTTCCTTAATATGGCTCGGGCTCCTTAGTCTCTAATACAGGGATATGCAATTAGCGGACCTCCAGCTGTTGCAAAACTACAAGTCCCATCATGCCTCTGCCTCTGGGTTTCATGCTTGTGGCTGTCAGAGTCGTGCTATGCCTCATGGGACTTGAAGTTCTGCAACAGCTGGAGGTCTGCTAATTGCATATCCCTGCTCTAATACATCAGGAAATACTAGCTTGTGTATGAGGATGCTTTTCCTCTTGGGAGAGCAGTCACCCAGCACACAAACAGTAGTCTCATCAGGATCAATGGGTGCTTATTTCACTGAGTTGGTGAGCCTGATGCTGGGCACCAGCCATGTCAGAATTGATGTGTTAACTGACAAAGTTTCCCTATTAAAACTGAACTGAGTTCCCTGGGGACAGAGGGTGGGGGGACACAGGCTGGCTGCAATCTCCCCTGGACTCTATCTAATCCTGACTCAGGAAGAAATGCTGATGGCACACAAACAGGCATGTCTCCAAAAGCAAGTCAAACTATTGCTCAGCACAGTCCCAACAAAGCAATTATCCATGTTTCCTATGGTATCAGCTCACATCAAAGCATTGTGGTCGTGTGCGCTGAAAAAAGAACTGCGTTGCGACACAAACCACCACATTACAATGCCGCTGTAGTGAACGGAACTTAATGAAATGTCTCTAGGGATGTTTCAATAATATTTTATTAGAAAAAAAGTAATCAGTGGTGGAGTATCTGCATGGTTTTCCTGCCAGCGCACACCAGGTGATCAGTAGAGCAGCGGTTGTGAATGAGCCCTAAGGACACCCCAGAAACAACATTTGTACAGAATAAATTTGCACTTTATGCATTTGCATACCTCCCAACCTGTACTCCTAGATAACACCAGACCCCCCTATACTCCTAGATAACACCAGACCCCCCTATACCCCTATACTCCTAGATAACACCAGACCCCCTATACTTCTAGATAACACCAGACCCCCCTATACTCCTAGATAACACCTGACCCCCCCATACGCCTATATTCCTAGATAACACCAGACCCCCCCTATACTCCTAGATAACACCTAACCCCCCCCCTATACACCTATATTCCTAGATAACACCAGATCCCCCTATACTCCTAGAGAACACCAGACCCCCCTATACCCCTAGATAACGCCAGACCCTCCCATACCCCCTATACTTCTAGATAACCGCTGATCATTTGGTACACAGGCAGAACCGCAGTCTGCCTAAGTAAAAAAGAAAGATTGTCATTATGTGTTCCTGCAAAGCAGGGGCATGGATTCATGCCTTTCACTAGTAAAAGCACCTCCCATAGTACACTCAATCACCAGCTAGGCACACATTTAACCCTTTGATAGTCCCTGATGTTAACTCCTTCCCAGCCAGTATCATTAGTGCAATGACAGTGCATATTTTTGGATCGGAGAATAGGTAAAAAGGAGCGCCCAACGTTCAGTAAAAACTAGGTAAAATTTTATTTGATTGAGGTGTAAATAGTGTGGTGAAGCCAACACGTTTCTGGGGATCACAGACTCCCCCTTCTTCAGGGATGCCATACAGCTGATCTCAGCAATGCCAGATATAATCGTCACAACATACTAGGAATCTCTAAAAGATCCTACAATCAGGCATCAACAACCCTGAAGAAGGGGGAGTCTGATTCCCCGAAACGCGCTGGCTTCACCACACTGTTTACACCTCAATCAAATAAAATTTTACCTAGTTTTTACTGAACACTGGGTGTTCCTTTTTACCTATTCTCTGATCTCAAATGTGAAACGACCCTGCCAGCCGTTTCCAGGGGTAGCAGCCCAGGCCCCGCAAGAGGGCCCACTACCACATCTTCTCACCCAGTCAACTAGAGACATTGGGAGTGGGAATCCACCCACAACTGTGTATGTACAAACTCCCAACCAAGGGATCTAACCCAGCGCGGTCTTTTATTTACACAAATGCAGGGAATGCCGGGAACCCCAGTGGGAGGCGGACAGGCTCCTTACCATAGGATGAGCCATCCCTGGAGTCACAGTGGCGGCTGATGGGTCGGTCAGTCTTCCCCTGCTTCTCCTCCAGCCGTGCGTCTCCTCCCTCCTCTCCCTTGGCCAATAAGATCGCTTCTCCTTTTGGCCAAAAAATTCCATAAATATATTCAATGGTTTTTAGACGCTATAATTTTTGCGCAAACCAATCAATACGCTTGTTGGGATTTTTACCAAAAATACATAGCAGAATACATATTGGCTTAAATTGATGAAGAAATTTGATTTTTTCCATTGGCTATGTTTTATAGCAGAAAGTAAAAAACTTTTTTTTTTCAAAATTGTTGGCCTTTTTTTGTTTATCTAGTTATCTATTTCAGCTCCAGAGCAATTTTTTTTATTTATTGCATACATGTAAAAAAATCTTAATTTTTGGCAATAAAATTACTTAAACTCCCAGAACATTATATATTTTCAAAGCAGAGGGCTTGTAGAATAAAAAGGTAATAATTACAAATTTTTATGTCACATGATATTTGCACAACTGTTTATTAACCACTTGTCGACCGCCGATCGGCATCTGACGGCGGCAAAGTGGCTCTGTAAGGCAAAACGCCGTCATACGACGGCGGCCGCCAGATCGCGCACAGTGAGCGCGCGCCGCCAGAGGCGCGCCTGCGCGCTCACTGTGTCCGGGGAGGGCCAGGGAGCGGGTGCGGCGGCTTCGATTGCCGCCGGCCACCCACGATGCCCCCCCTGGAGTGAAGGAGCGGAGGTCCGTGTAAGTAAACACGGACCTCCGCTCTGTGTGAGGGGGAAGGGCTGTGATCACAGCCTTCCTGTACGTGAAGGCTGTGACCACTTCCCTTCCCCAGCTAGGCAAGCCCCCATACAGTTAGAACACGCCCAGGGAACATACTTAACCCTTAGAGCGCCCCCTGCAGGTTAACCCCTTCACTGCCAATGGCATTTACACAGTAATCAGTGCATTTTTATAGCACTGATCGCTGTATAAATGCCAATGGTCCCAATAAAGTGTCAAAATGGTCCGACATGTCCGCTGAAATATCGCAGTACCGCTAAAAATCGCAGATCGCCGCCATTATTAGTAAAAAATTAAAAAAAAATAAAAACCCCAAAAATGAATTCTCATCATCCGTAAACGCGACCACTTTTGCGCAAACCAATCAATAAACGCAGATTGCGATTTTTTTTATCGCAAATATGATGAAGAATATAAATTGGCCAAAAACGGTGAAAAAAAATGTTTTTTTATTTATTTTTTTTTGGATTTGTATTTTAGCAAAAAGTAAGAAATTTCTTTTTTTTTTGCAAAATTGTCGCTCTTCTTTTGTTTATAGCGGCGATCAGAAATGACGCAGAGGTGATCAAATACCACCAAAAGAAAGCTCTATATGTGGGAATAAAAGGACGCAAATTTCGTTTGGGTACAACGTCGCATGACCGCGCAATCGTCAGTTAAAGCGACGCAGCGCCGAATCGCAAAAAGGGCTCCGGTCCTAAAGCTGGAAATCCTTCCGGTCCTTAAGTGGTTAAACACAATTTGTCAAGAAAAAAATATAAAAATACTTTTAGTGCAAAAACACACAATATAATAGCTATTTTTGGTTAAAAAAGATGAGTAAATAGATACCAACTATGGTGCCCAAAAATCTCCATAGATGACGCTTTTTTACTTTGGGCACCTTGGGCTTTTGTTTGCATTTGTGCAGGTGTGCGGGGCAATGGGGGTTTCGGCAATTTTTTTTAATTTTAATATATTTATTATAATTTTAAGTTTGAAAAAGTTTTTCTTTCCTTTTTTATTATTACTTGATTGCTATCACAAGGGGTTAATAAACCCCTATGTGATAGCATTGGGCAGGTGACAGGTACTCTTTATAGAGACATTAGGGGTCTAATATGTCTCCTCTGTCCTTCACACCATCGAACCAAGCACAGATCGGTCCGGTTAGATCTGTCCCCTGGCTGTCCTACTGGTCAGGGAAATTGGTGCATCTGAACCCGGAAGTGACATCAATTCCAGTTTCATGGTTTGCATGTGAGATTGAGGCATGGATTTGCCATGGTCTCACAGCGTTCTCCCTTCCCTAGCCAGCGGTTGTATTCTGCTGCATCACTTTCACTTTGAAGCCGGGGGCCAGCTACACAAAACCCATGCAAGGTGACGGCTGCTACAGCAGTGCTACCCACAGGGCATAGTGGATACGTGTCACAGAATTCAGAAGTAAATGTGTGGGGATCTTCACAAAGTAAGTTTGTAAACTTCAAGATTGTTCAGGATAATAGGAGTAGGCTAGAAATAAATTAAATACAATGAGGAAAGAAAGGATTGGACAGATTTTGTTGGTGCTTTATGGAAGGCATGAAAGAAGGAGGAATAGAGGAGAAAGTGGAGGTACTGATTAACATGAAAGTGTGACCGTACAATGCCCTGCCACAGTGTGAGAAAGGTTAGGTGGCACCCAGGGTTCTCATCCATACATGTCCAGGGGCTAGAGGATGCATGTTTGGCACAGAGGAAACTGGTTCAGTGTCCTACAGGATTAGTAAGTCCTGGTGTGGGTTATGGAGCCCAGAGGTTTCATAGAGAATTGGGAGGGATGAAGCCTCCAATTCTGGTTCCACAACAGTAGGCAGCATCCTGTGCATGTGTGCAGTGCTATAATGAGTTGGGTCTTGCAATAATTCAGGGCTGCACCTGAGGGGGAGAAAAGTCATATCTGCCCAGAAGTCAGAGTGTGGGCCAGTACAACAGGGAGCTGCAGAGTGTGTATGGGAGCATAGAGCCAGTGTGAGAAGACTTTTTAGAGCAGCCTTTCTCAACACTTTTACCCCAGAGAAACCGTTAAATTCATTTTCAGGTACCAGGGAACCCCTGCAAAAAGTAACTAATGAGGGGTCAGTGGGCAAAATGCTAGCATGCAAGAATGCAAATGATAAGAATAGATGACTGTACACCTCAAATAATGGCCATTCATTCTTATCATTTGCAGTATCTCAGTCACAAAATGGACCTGCACCCTGTGTTGGGGCTGGGCAGTAAGTGGTGGACCTACCTGGAGTGGTACCTTCTTTCCTTACAGCCTTACAGAGGTGGTGAATACAAAAAACGCCCCCTTTCTTAGAGTAGAGGTCAATGAAAACAACCCCCCCCCCCCACTGTGGTGGTCAGAATGCCTCCCTTACAGTGGAGTTCAATTAAAACAGTGCCCCCTTAATCTGGTGGTCAAAATGCCTCTCTTACACAGTAGAGGTCAATGAAAACAATGCCCCCACTCCTACTGTGGTAGTCAGTGTCTCCCATACAGTGGTGGTCAATGAAAAAAATGCCCCCCTTACTGTGGTGGTTTGAATACCTCCCTTACAGTGGAGGTCATTGAAAACAATGCCCCCTTACAGTAGGGACAAGAGTGCCCCCCCCCTACACAATGGGAAGAATATCCTCTTTACAGGGGTGGCCAGAATGACATCCTTACAGACCGCCAAGAAATCACTGTTGTCCTGCTGCTGGCTCTGCCAGCTGGCACTGGACATGGTATAATCAACAACATGCTGCACTAATCTAAATCAACTATGTTTATGTAGCACCCTCCTAGTATAGGTGCTAGGTGTAACTAGTTAGATTAGTGTAGTTTGCCCCTCCACCTAACGGTGGGGCTAGAGGCAAACCTATCCTCAGCAATTCCTGCTTAACAGAACGCTGCAATTTATTAGTTAGGGCTGCTCCTGTGTTCTGGTGCTGTTGAGTTTGCCTGGGCTCCTACCGCCTTCTAGAAAACTAGTAGAGCTTTCTGGAACATGGGTGGAAGCTAAGCAAATAGGCAGCATGGATACATATTCAGTCTTGGCCAATTACAGGGGTGGTGCCCCTGAGCATGCTGGGATTGGCCTATATATTCAGGGAACACCTGAGCTCTGAGTTCTTCCCAGAAAGTGGATTGCACCAGCCAGGGAAGAGGCAGGCTTGCCATCCCTGGCACCTGCTGCCATGCCTTGTGGCTTCACGGCTGGATCCCTACTGTGCATGCGTAAAGTGCACTGCCAGTAGGGGAAGAAGGAGGGGACTTCTGACTTACCTCGCCGCGGTGAGGTCCGAAGGAAGTGAGGACAGGGTACCTGTCAAAAACAGGTACCCCCCGAAAGGTGCCAAATGTAGCACCAGACAGGGGGTGGAGACAAATAAGCGGAAGTTCCACTTTTGGGTGGAACTCCACTTTAGCTGTACCCAACGCACCCATCACCCACACCCTCTGGCAGTAATTGCAATCCATACAATTTAGTTTCCATTCCTCTTCTTCCCAAAAACAGCCTCCCTTTCTCCTGTGCCCTCTGGAATGCCCGCTCTGTCTGCAACAAACTCACTCTGTTGCAACTCAAACCTCTGTTCATGACCTCTGTCACTAACTACTCTACTTGCTGTCACTGAAACCTGGCCTCATAATTCCGACAGTGCTTCTCCTGCTTCCCTCTACCGTGGTGGCTTTCTCTGGACACACTCCCCTAGACCTAGTGGACGCAAGGGAGTTGGAGTGGGAATCCTCCTATCCCTACAGAGCACCTTCCAGGTTCTTCACTCTCCTCCCTCTCTGTCCTTCTCATCATTTGAAGCTCACTGTATACATCTATTTTCCAATTTCCTCAAGAATTGCTGTGATCTACCAGCCCCCTGGACTGGTATCAACTCTCCTTTATGACTTCTCTGCCTAGCTACCTTACTTTCTCTCTTCTGAAATTCCACAATAATTCTAGGCGACCTCAACATCCCTGTTAATTCTAACTCTCCTGCTACTTCTAAACTTTAGTCTAACCTCCTCATGGGTACTTGCTTCTACGCACTCTAATGGCAACACACTCGACCTTGTATTCTCCTACCTATGCACCCTGTACAACCTCCCCAACAATCCTTTTCATCTTTCTGATCACCCCCTTATTAGTTTAGCTCTCTCCTTATCTTCCACTACCGTTCCCTCCAACCTATTGGATTTTTTGAGAAGAAATAATCACATCTTTTCAATTTTTATATGTAATAAGCCCCACAAGGAAAAGGTTAAAAAGGAGTCATAATGACTTCAGCTTTCCAAACTTTTAATAACTCAGCTATCTTTGAACATTCCAAACTAACCGGGTGTTGAGCTGAAACCATAAAAGCCAAAGATATTTACATTCTCTGGTTGGTTAAATAAAAGGACAGGGAAACCACTGATACCACAGTAAAAGCTGATGACACATATAATTGACTGTAGGAGATATTATACATCTCCAACAAATCCTATTGTGAGGACTCTAAGAGTTGTTTATCCAGCTGAACTCTGTCTAAACAGTCAATAAGACTGTCCAAAGTTCATTCTAGACAACTAAAGGCAATTTATGAACTCTTTCTACCTAGTAGTATTTTAGAAAATATATGACGTTCAAATGATATAAATCATATTCCATCTCATAGATATAGTCATGATTTCAGTAATTCTGAAGAACATAAAAATATATTATTTTGATTTAGAGCATATTAGAAGTAAGAATTGTTTTAAGTATACCAATTGTTGTGAATGACATATATACAGTATCTCACAAAAGTGAGTACATGCCTCACATTTTTGTAAATATTTTTTTATACCTTTTCATGTGACAACACTGAAGAAATGACACTTTGCTACAATGTAAATTAGTGAGTTTACAGCTTGTATAACAGTGTAAATTTGCTGTTCCCTCAAAATAACTCAACACACAGCCATTAATGTCTAAACCGCTGGCAACAAAACGGAGTACACCCCTAAGTGAAAATGTCCACATTGGGCCCAAAGTGTCAATATTTTGTGTGCCCACCATTATTTTCCAGCACTGCCTTAACCCTCTTGGGCATGGAGTTCACCAGAGCTTCACAGGTTGCCACTGGTGTCCTCTTCCATTCTTCCATGACGACATCACAGAGCTGGTGGATGTTAGAGACCTTGAGTTCCTCCACCTTCCGTTTGAGGATGCCCCACAGATGCTCAATAGGGTTTAGGTCTGGAGACATGCTTGGCCAGTCCATCACCTTTACCCTTAGCTTCTTTAGCAAGGCAGTGGTCATCTTGGAGATGTTTTGGGGTCATTATGTTGGAATACTGCCCTGTGGCCCAGTCTCTGAAGGGAGGGAATCATGCACACGTTGGCATTCATGGTTCCCTCAATGAACTGTAGCTCCCCAGTGCCAGCAGCAATCATGCAGCCCCAGACCATGACACTCCCACCACCATGCTTGACTGTAGGCCAGACACACTTGTCTTTGTACTCCTCACCTGGTTGCTGCCACACACACTTGACACCATCTGAACCAAATAAGTTTATCTTGGTCTCATCAGACCACAAGACATGGTTCCAGTAATCCATGTCCTTATTCTGCTTGTCTTCAGCAAACTGTTTGTGGGCTTTTTTGTGCATCATCTTTAGAAGGGGCTTCCTTCTGGAATGACAGCCATGCAGATCGATTTTATGCAGTGTGCGGTGTATGGTCTGAGCACTGACAGGTTGACCCCCCCACCCCTTCAACCTCTGCATCAATGCTGGCAGCACTCGTGTCTATTTCCCAAAGACAACCTCTGGATATGACGCTGAACACGTGCACTCAACTTCTTTGGTCAACCATGGTGAGGCCTGTTCTGAAAGGAACCTGTCCTGTTAAACTGCTGTATGGTCTTGGCCACTGTGCTGAAGCTCAGTTTCAGGGTCTTGGCAATCTTCTTATAGCCTAGGCCATCTTTATGTAGAGCAACAATTTTTTTTTCAGATCGTCAGAGAGTTCTTTGTAATGAGGTGCCATGTTGAACTTCCAGTGACCAGTATGAGCGAGTAAGAGCGATAACACCACATTTACCCATTCACACCTGAGACCTTGTAAAACTAACGAGTCACATGACATTGGGGAGGGAAAATGGCTAATTGGGCCTAATTTTGACATTTTCACTTAGGGGTGTACTCCCTTTTGTTGCCAGCGGTTTAGACATTAATGGCTGTGTGTTGAGTTATTTTGAGGGGACAGCAAATTTGCACTGTTATACAAGCTGTACACTAACTATTTTTCCATTGTAGCAAAGTGTCATTTCTTCAGTGTTTTCATATGAAAAGATATAATAAAATATTTACAAAAAATGTGAGAGGTGTACTCACTTTTGTGAGATACTATACATCTCAACCATGTCTACAGAAATATATATACATATAGCATGTGTTTTTACCTAGATGCATACATCATCTATATCATCTACAAGAGTAATACACATATTCATATTCAATAATTTTATGTGACATTGATGAGTAAAATAATACCCTTATAGTGTACTGCTTACCAGAGTTCCTAAATATTATATTTACCAGCAACACTATACAATCAGATACACATTATGAAGATTGAACGTTTTCAACAAAATATTACTTATAAAAATATTTCATTTTGAATATTTCTGCTCTATGAATCCCTTGGTGGTTAAAAGAGGCAGTGACAATTCAAATAACAAAACTTCCAGGATGTAAATTATTATCTACCCCCATCAATGGAAATGAAGACATACCTTGTGGGTTAGGTTATGAAAAATGTTTATGAGATCATTGTTTAGAATGGTATATAAGACCACTGAGCATTACCCAAGGACTGCATCCGACACACACACACGTCATCCATCAACTCATAACTCCACCCACATTCATGAAGATTCCTTGACACCTTATACTCTGAAAACGCAAGACGCAATTCCTCTTTAAGCAGAGACCATCTTAGAAACCACAGCAGCCATTTTAGGAAAATCTGGTAACCACCATTTTAGACCAGTAGCCATTTTGGAAAGGGTGATTATATTGTATTGATGTTTATCTCATATTCAATTGTTTTATTTGAAAATATTGATTATTATAAACAGTTGGATAACGATTTCTCTCGAGTTGATTATCACCTCGTAGATTTTTCTGTAACTTCATTTTTACCTTGCATATTTTGTAGTTATTCTTTTTGTTGACATAGCAGGCGTATATTATATTTCATGTTGTTGATCACTTACTTACCTGCAGTATAGTCACGGATGAATTTGTGAAATACAGATGCTCTGTCTAATCGTCATATATACATGGTTATTGATTCTACAGGGAAGTTTTATCAATTCTGTGTCATTTAAAAAGTACAACACTCCCATTAAAACGGTCGTATCCCCTAAAATGTCACTTTTACCTACAGGCAAGTCCATAATAAGGCTTTCCTGTAGGTAAAATGAATATCTCCTAAACCTGTACGGTTTAGGAGATATTCCCCCTGCAAGCAGCCGCTATGTCACATAGTGCCGGACCTTGCCGGAAAGACAGGCTCCCGCACCACGCATGTGCAGGAGTGACGCCACTCACAGTGCTGGAGCCGTGTACCCGGAAGGATCCCCCGAGGGAACATGGCAACTCCCTCTGCGGGGTCCGAGCAGCCCTGATGGATCTTCGTTCTAAGGTGAGTATTCCATAATGAGCTAGTATGCGGTGCATATTAGCCCATTATGCCTTTGTCTTGCAGGTTGGTTTTTTTGGGGATACTTGGGGATACAACCGCTTTAAGGGTGTTTCAATTGGTTTTTTAATATTTTAGGTAACATTTATTTCTATCAACCAATACACATAGCTATTTTGTATGAATACATGTCTGGTGAATAAATCTATTTTTAGTCTCTGTTTATATTGATTGATTCTGTATCTTAAAAATATTCTTTTATACTACTGACCACCTCTATGACAAAATCTCACCCCTGTCCTGCCCCAATCTAGCCACTTCTGTCTACAATAGATCCCTGTCCTCTGGCCTGAACAAGCTCGCTCCCCTCACTACACACATAATCAGGCCTCACTCAACCCTTACAACTCTGGCAAAAAGATGACAGCAGAAGTCTCAAAAAAATGTAGCCATGCTCATGAGCGTCTGTGGCATAAGACTAAGTTTTACAAAGACTTAAACCAATATAAATCTGCCCTCCAAAAATACAATTCTTGCTTCCACACTGCCAAGCAGACCTATTTTATCACTCTCTTTAACACCTTCTCATCCAGTCCCCTTCAACTCTTCTCTACCTTTAACGCTCTACTTTGTCCTCCACTGCCTACACCCATTAACTCTCTCACTGCCCAGAAGATCGCCAATCAGTTCAAAAATAAGATTATTTCAATTTGTGATAAAATCTCCACTCTATAGATATCCCCCCACTTAATACCCATGTCCACGGGTACAATCAACACTTCTCTTATTCAACCCTGCTACTATAGACAAGGTTGCTAAACCTATTCCTAACGCCCACCCAACCACCTGTCCCTTTGACTCAGTTCCCTTTCAAATACTGCAGTCTCCTGCTGACTCCTACACTCTGTAACCCACATCTTCAATCTCTCCCTCTCTTCTGGAATCTTCCCCAACTCTCTAAAATATGCACTAATCACCCCATACTTAAAAAGCCTTCCTTGGACCCCACCAATCTTAGCAACCTGCGCCCCATCTCCTTGCTCCTCTTTTCCTCCAAACCCATTAAGAATAACCTTCTTGATCCAATTCAGTATGGATTTCACCTTCAACGCTCCACAGAAACTGCTCTCCTAAAACTCACAAACAACTTTTCTATACTCCCACTTCTGGACCTTTCGGCTGCCTTTGATAGGGTTGACCACCCCTTCCTCCTCAAAAAACTTTACTCCTTTGGTCTCCATGAGTGTGCTCTTCGTTGGCTCTCATCCTACCTATCCCACCTTCAGTGTCACTTACAATCCTACTTCCTGCTCTCCTCTTCCTTTCTCTAGCGGGGTCCCCAAGGTTCTGTTCTTGGACCTCTCCTATTCACGATCTGCACCACCTCCCTGGGTCAGTGTCAGGAACCATTAATCAGACAAAGACAGAAGTGCAGAAAAATCACACTTTTTAATAAAAAGGTAAAATGTTATAAACAGAGTAAACGTGGTCAAAACATAGCCAGGGTTCGGTAACCAGAGCGGATAGTCAGAGCAAGCCAGTGAAACAGGAGTCCTGAGATCAGCGAGGTCAAATAAACGGAATGCAGGGTCAGGAGCCAGAATGAGAGTCAGCTGAGCAGGGTCTTGAATCCAGAAACCAGAAGGGAACATCAAACAGACAAAGGCTTATACAGGAACACACAGCAGAGATTTCTCCAGAGATGTTGACCAAGGCGAAGGCATCTGCGATCTGATCCAGGCAGTTTATATAGCAGCACAGCTGGCTTAACGAGGCAGGATATGGTCATCAGGTACGACAGAGTGGAAAGCTGAGACTGGCAATTAACCCTCAACTGAGCAGCTTGTTCTGAGAAGGGAGAGCTGAGCCCAGCCCTGACAGTACCCGCTCCTCAATGACTCCCCCCCCCCAACAGGTTTGAGGGGAGAACATCTATAGAAATCACTGAGGACGGGAGTATGTACGTCCAAGGATGAGACCCAAGAACGCTCCTCTGGACCGTACCCTTTCCAATGAACTAGGTACTGTATGCACCCACGGAACCTACGGGAGTCAATGATAGGTTGTATTTCATACTCTTCTTGGTTCTCAACCTGAACAGGATGAGGAAGTGGTACCGAGGTGGTGAAATGGTTGCATACCAAAGATTTTAATAAGGAGACATGGAATACATTAGAAATTTGTATATTAGAAGGCAGCTCTAAAGCGTAAGCCACTGGGTTGATCTTGCGGAGAATGCAGAAAGGCCCAATAAACCAAGGTGCCAGCTTCAGTGAGGGAACATGAAGTTGGAGGTTGCGAGAAGACAGCCAGACCCTCTCCCCAACGTGGTAAGAAGGCGCAGGTAGATGTCTGGGGTCAGCATGCCGTCTGTACCTATCATTGGCACGTCGCAAAGGCTCCTGGACCTGTACCCAAGTGGAACAAAGACCACGGTGATGCTTCTCCAATGCAGGAATGCTCTGAGGAACAATTGAGTCAGGCAACATGGCTTGTTGGAAACCATAATTCCCAATAAATGGAGACATCGGGAAGTGGTATTGACGGCACTATTGTAATCAAACTCTGCCCAAGGTAACAGGTCAGATCAGTTGTTATGGTGGTCAGAACTATAGCTACGTAAACTGTTCCAAGGACTGGTTGACTCTGTCTGTGGCCCCATTGGACTGTGGGTGATACGCAGAAGATAAGGAAAGCTGAATTTCCAACTGTGCACAAAAAACTTGCCAAAACCTGGACACAAACTGGTTACCCATGTCTAAGACGATCACCTTGGGAAGCCCATGTAAGCGAAAGATCTCCCAAGCAAAAATGGATGCCAGTTCCTTGGAAGTGGGCAATTTCTTAAGTGGAATACAATATGACATCTTTGAGAATAACCATAAGGATAACTGTGTTACCCTGAGAGTTAGGTAACTCCACAATAAAATCCATAGACAGGTGGGTCCAAGGCCGCTCTCCGTTGGGTATGGGTTATAGAAGACCTACTGGAAGATGTTGTGGTGTTTTGTTATGAGCACACATGGAACAGGCTGCTACAAAGGCGGCTACATCAGCGCGGAGACTAGGCCATAAGTACTGTTGGGAAATAGCCCAAATGAGTTGATTATTCCCTGGGTGACCAGCAGCCTTGGGAGAATGGTAAGTCTGGAGGACAGTGGTACGGAGACTCTCCAGGACAAAAGCGGTTTCTCAGGAGGAGCATGGATCTGAGCAGCAGACTGGCATGAATCGTAGCCAGAATACGATCAGGAGGTATCACAGGAACAGGAACCTTGGAAGCGGAGGAAAACTGTTGCAGCAATGCATCAGCCCTTACATTCTTAGTACCGGGTAAGAATGAGAATGTAATTGACGCTGGACAAGAACAAAGCCCATTTTGCCCTGCTGGGGGAGAGGCGTTTAGCCTCAGACAAGAATGGGAGATTCTTGTGGTCAGTCAAAATGAGAACCAGAACAGTGATACCCTCGAGGAGATGCCTCCATTCTTTAAGGGCTAAAATGATCGCTAACAACTCTCTTGGAGGTGGGACGTTGTGACAGAAGGGCACCAACTCCAGTCTGGGATGCATCAACCTAAAGGATGAAGGGTAACGTAGGATCCGGATATGCTAACACAGGAGCATAAACAAAGGCTGCCTTGAGACTTTCAAAGGTCTTAATGGACTCTGGAGACCAATTCTGTGTGGTACCGTTCTTTCTGATCATATCAGTCAGGGGCTTGACCAGAGACGAGAAGTTATGAATAAACTTCCAATAATAATTGGTAAAGCCAAAAAAAACATTGTAGTGGATGTAAACCCACGGGTCGGGGCCACTGTAGAAGTGCCGATAGCTTCTCTGGGTCCATCAAAAAAACAGCAGTGGAAATGGCATAACCTAGAAATTTAAGCTGTTTGCAATGGAACACGCACTTCTCCAAATTTACAATACAGGTTATTATTTCTCAGCCTCTGAAGCACACAACAAACATCTGTATGGTGACTCTCTAGGGACTTGGAATATATGAGGATATCGTTGAGATACACCACCACACATTGCTGCAACATATCTCGGAGGACATCGTTGACAAATTCCTGAAAAACTGCCGAAGCGTTGCAAAGACTAAACGGCATTACGAGTTATTTGAAAATGGCCTGTCCTGGTATTAAATGCAGTTTTCCACTGATCGCCCTCCTTGATCCTCATGAGATTGTATGCCCCTCTCAGATCAAGTGTCAGGATTCAGCAGCTTGGCAGACCAGACATGTAGCTACACAAGGAAACTGAGACCAAACAAGTATATAACTTAAAAAAGGTGAGATTTATTTACAGTGCACAGTAACAAACACAGCAAACAGTGAACATAAACCCCAGCAAACAAAAACCAAAACCTGACAAACACACCAACACCTACACTGCAAACTAAAGCTTGCTCTTCACAAGGGTACAGGGTATACAGGGAATCAAAGTGGATACAAGGCAAGGGACAAGAAGCAAGGTGGAGAGAAACAGGCAAAGCAGGAACTCTAGCAGCAGAAAGGCGAACTGAATAGTGATGCGCTGAGGGAAGAGGGAAGTGCCCTTAAATAGCCACTTCCCAGCTGAACCTGGGTGTGGCCAACTTCCACAGCCTGCTGGCTCTTGGGAGGCCCCTGCTGGTGGACACTGGAACGGCTCAGCCTCTGACTGCTAAGGGACACCTGCTGGTGGACGCCGGAACTGCGGCCCATAGGTCTGGGAGCTACAGTGCCACCAACAGGTGAAACCGTTCCTGACAGTACCCCCCCCTCGAAGGAGCGCCCTCCGGACGCTCCAACCGGCCCTAGCAGAAAACGTCCTGAACAAAAGCGTCTCAAGAGTCCAAGGAATGTCGGGTTCCAAATAAGAGGCCCTGCTGCCGGGATCCAAAAAGAAGCCAGGTGCTCCTCCGCCTGGGTCTGGTAACTGGCTAGGTACTCCATTGGCCAGATTCCTAGAGGCATAGGACATTTGATCCCTCCAGACAGTAGGCATCCCAATCCTGGGGTACCATGGGTCATTCGCAACCTTAGCCCTGGGGTCTTGTGACAACACCAAACCTTTGACACCGGAATGTCTGATTACAATCCTGTAGCTTGCCTGATTCCCAGGACTTGTTTCCCATTTCAACGGCCATCCAGGTTTCCCCAAGGCACTGGTTACCCGACACGGGTCCCCTAACGCACCTGCGGTTGTGGCAACTGCATCCGGGTTGTGGCAAGGCACAAATGGTGCTCTACCACTCCCCTGGAGCTCATCACTACCAAGGTCGTGAAGGTCAACATGGCTACAAATTGCAAAAGGTATGTCCGCTCCACCAGGCTTTGGCGCCATCAGAGCAATGTACTGTAGGAGGGACCCAATTGAGGCAATTGAGAAAGGAATCTTAGGCCAAACAGATAGACCATGCCAGGTATACAAAGCCTCAGCCATATCAGACCCAATGGCAAATGGAATCCTACCCTCCGAAGGACAATCCGGCATGGCAACAGGCATAGAGTCAATAAGATTAAACTGAACTTTGGTCCAAGGATCATCAGAAGCGGGCTGGGGAGCAGGCATCGGATCCACAGGCACTGGATTATCAGACTGGACAGCAGGCAGAGGAACACCCGGCGGGGCAGCGGGCAGAGGCACATCAGGCTTGACAGTGGGCAATGGAACATCAGGCCGGACAGCGGGCACAGGATCAGCAGGCACCGGATCATCAGGCGTGGAGGCAGACTGGAGCAGGTCAGCCGCTGAGGAGGCAGACCAGAGCAAATTGGCATAGTCCAGATGGGCAACAGCCCAGAAATCAGCATAGTCCAGCTGGGTGGCAGGCTGCAGATCACCCATGGCTGGCTTGACAACAGGTGACTGCATGGAGGAGGCATGTACTCCATAGGCAGACGGCAACATGGAGACAGCATGGACACCATCGGCAGGCGGCAACATGGACAAGCCATGGGCACCATCGGCAGGCGGAAACATGGAGACATGGACACCATCAGCAGGCGGCAACATGGAGGAGCACTGGATCTCATCAGTAGCAGTCATTAGCATGGAGGAGGACTGGATATCATCAGCAGGCGGCAACATGGAGGAGTACTGGATATCATCAGCAGCAGTAATCAGCATGGAGGAGGACTGGATATCATCAGCAGGCAAAAATGTCTGTTTCTTCTTGGGCTTAGATACTGGAGTCCTACAGGTAACAGTATTGTGCAGACCAGAGTGTAATGCTGATGGAAAAAAGAGTAACAGTATTGAGGAGCGTAGAAGGAAGAGTAGCAGAAGTACAGGAAGAGGCCTGAGATGTTGCTATGGGTAATGGTACTGCAGAGGGAGCCTCCAATAGATTGAATACAGAGGAAGTGTGGTTACTGGTGGCAAGGTACTGATCTACAGAAGGTAAGGAACACTCAGCAGCAGCTGGGGTTATGATCTCTGACCAAGCTTGTAGCAGAGGGTGAAATAAAGTAAATTTGTCTCTCCCTTGCTCACATTGCTGAATTAAGGAGTGCACAGCAGCAATACAATCCAATAGTACTTGATGTGAAGAGGCTGAATACTGCCGATAAAAGGAACCTGTACAATGTTTCAGCAACCATCCCAAAAATTCAGCCTGGTACAAAATAAATGGAGGAGTGAACACATCATGGCCCTGAGAAGTAAACTGAAATAGTAGCTCAGAACAGACTTGAATCAAGGGTTATACTTTGCTAAGGAGAATCTGCCTTCCATGGCTAAGGCATGTGCTGTCAAAATACTTCCCAACAGCTCCTCCTCAGTGAGATCCTCCCAAAGCGAATGACACGACAAATCACGACAAATCACCTTTGCTCTAAGCATTCTGACAAAGCAAAAAACTCAAAGCAACTGGCTCTCAGTTCCCAAGTGTAGCTGATTTGGTCGTTAGCGGGTGTCACTATTATGTCAGGATTCAGCAGCTTGGCAGACCAGACATGTAGCTACACAAGGAAACTGAGACCAAACAAGTATATAACTTAAAAAAGGTGAGATTTATTTACAGTGCACAGTAACAAACACAGCAAACAGTGAACATAAACCCCAGCAAACAAAAAACAAAACCTGACAAACACACTAACACATACACTGCAAACTAAAGCTAGCTCTGGACAAGGGTACAGGGTATACAGGGAATCAAAGTGGATATAAGGCAGGGAGACTGCATGAGGCAAGGGACAAGAAGCAGGGTGGAGAAAAACAGGCAAAGCAGGATCTCTAGCAGCAGAAAGGCGAACTGAATAGTGACGCACTGAGGGAAGAGGGAAGTGCCCTTAAATAGCCACTTCCCAGCTGACCCCGGGTGTGGCCGACTCCCACAGCCTGCTGGCTCTTGGGAGGCCTCTGCTGGTGGACACTGGAACGGCTCAGCCTCTGACTGCTAAGGGACACCTGATGGTGGATACCGGAACTGCAGCCCATAGGTCTGGGAGCTACAGTGCCACCAACAGGTGAAACCGTTCCTGACATCAAGCTTCGTGAAAACCATCGCTCCCTTGAGGCGGTCAAATAACTCCATAATCAATGTACTCGGATAAGCATTCTTAATCGTGAAGTGAGACCCCTATAATCTATATGAGACCCCTATAGGTCTCAGTTCGCCACTCCTCCAGCACCAGCAGGAGACGAGGATCTGCGGATGAGCTCTCTAGGAAGTGCGTCTGCGACATACTCCTCCATGGCTTTATCCTCCGAGACAGATGAAAGGTAAACCCGGCCATCAGGGGATATGGCACCCGGTTGAAGGTCAACTGGGTAATCGTAGGACCGGTGTGGAGGCAAACTACTAGCTTGATCTTTGTCAAAGACATTGCTAAATTCACGGTACTCCTTCGGCAGGGAGTTGAGTGAAGAGGTACACAAGACCTTAGCCACTTTCTGAAAACACGTGTAGCGCACCCAAAGTGTAGGCATTTTTTGTGAGGTCTTTTTGCTAGGAGAGGCAGAATTTTGTCAGGCCTGACTGTAGGTGCAGGCCTGAATGTTTTGATCTGGGCTGGAGAGCGGCTCAGGGAGTGACTGGAAATGGAAGGAAGGAACACCTCTTGGAGTTTCCTCCCCTTTGAGCAGAGAAGGCTCTGGAGAGGGGGATGGATAAGGAGGTGTCACTTCCTGATGTATGACAAGGAGCCCTGACCAATCTACAGTCTGGATTGGCAGGGGGCAGGCCTCCTTAAATACAGCAGTCTGCCAGCAGGGGGGGGTGGGTCAGGTGGAAATCTGGAGAATGTAGCAGAGGTGCTGTGGAGGCCTCTACCCAGGAGAGAGCCCCCAAGTTTAGGGGGGTGACCTTGAGGCCCGGAGGCTTGGGTGCAGCCAGGAGTGGAGTGGATTCCTGGAGCAGCACAAGGGAGTAAGAGAACAGCAGAGGTGCTACTGAGAACACTTTAAAGTATCCACTGGAGTCAGTGAGTGACAGACCCTGGGAGCTAGAGGAAAGACTGGAGCAGGCTGGGAAAGGAATAGTGGACAGTCTGTGGAGGTCTCAGGAGCCAGTCAGGGGAAGGAGTGTCACTGGGAGGAAAGCAGGTCAGTATGACCTGGAAGAGGGATGGGCTGGTAGTTGTTGTCCAGCAAAGGCCCAGCTAGCACCAACGTACTAAGCTACACTCTGAGAGGTCTTTGACAATGGCCTGTAAAGGTTGGTCCGGAGGTCCTGCTGACAGAGTGCAGGCCTCACCATGTGCTAGCTGCAGTGAAGAGAAAGGAATTGAGTGAGCGTGATAAATTTCCCTTTAGGTCAGGAAACTAAGTGAAGTGCTGGAGAGAAGTGAAGGAGCAATAGTCTGCAAGAGAAGTGCTGGAGGAAGTAGAGTGTATATACGGTCGTGTATATAGGAGGTCCTGTAACCAATTCTTTGGGCATTACACAATCACGCCTTTTCCCCATCAACGTTAATCCCCTAAATAAAACAAACAAAAACAAGAGCTGGCCTGTTCAGTGACTTTGGATGCGTGAGATATGGTGGGATTGCAGGCAGCTATAAGATGAACCACAACTACCAGTCACTCTCAAGAGAGCACATGGCTACATTTGGGCACTCGTTCAGGATTTACCTGTAAGGCTGCCAGTCATCGCCCATGCAAATGCAACAGAACTGAGCCAGGGGACTGTATAATTTGTTTTATTGTTGATGCAGACTTAACTGGGAAATGACTTGTGTGCTCTGCCCTTGAACTGTGCTAAAATAAGTGTGCTGTAAGTGCGCCGGTGTAGCAACCAGCGGGAGCCGTCACCAATTTGCGGCCTGCTCACCCAGTTGCTCCAAACCAGCGCTGGGGATGGACACTTAAATACTAATCCTACAATTCAGTGACTTTGTACCATGTGTCATTGTCCGTGACAAGCACGGCGGGTGAAAGTGCCCATGGATTACAAATATGTCCTGCGCTATGCTAAGGCCGGACATTAACACTGGATTATAAATGTGCCCAGCGTAATGCTAAAGCTGGGCAGTACAAGTACTTTGCAAATGTCTGCTCCAATTCCTGCCTAGAGTAAAAGTGTGCCTGGGAGTGATTCAGCTGAGCAAAGAGAGACTGTGTTAAGGAGTTGTCTAGCAAACCTGTGGCTACTATAATTTACTGTTGCTACCAGCAACCACCAACAAGTCTGGGCATGTCCTGCTAGAGTCAGTGTATCTGTAAAGTTTTGTCCTTCACACAAGGGGTTACAGCCTCGTGACATGCAGCAAGCCTGCTTATCAGGACATTTGGTGCCAGCTCATCTGGAAACGTGGGGGGCGGCCCCACGCCATGGAAGAGTCAGTGTACTTGCAGCTAGCGGCAGTCACCACGAGGAGAGAGATGGCGGAAGGTGGGAGACTGTTACCAGCACTGACCTGGTTGCCAGAACGGCCAGAGCGGACCCTGATCGACACGGGGGGTCTGGTTGGAGCCAAGCGGGGGAATTGCCCTGGGAGTCGAGGGGATGGAGTGGCTGTGTCTCGTATGCCCGGAGTGCCGGATACTTACCGCAGATGTCACTGCCTGGACCCGGTTCGGCCATTGTGACGTTCTGCTCACCCCGCGAGTATCTACTGAGCAGGAGCCACAGTACTACTTAGTGGACCTTCAAACAGGGCTATGCCTTCCGCAGCCGCTGAAATCCCGGAAGGCCGGATTGGGCCTGATGACGTCGCCTGAAGGCAGGGTAGAGCACCAACCCAGCGGCTCCCCTGTGAAGATCAAGGACGAAGAGGAAGGAGAGGCTGCCATGGCCTGCAGCCTGGCCAGAGACCTGGAACCTATAAGTACCATTGAACAGGGATCCAGGGTCCCTGAAATACCGGCTGTATCTCCACCTGAAGACATCCCAGCGGGGGACAGAGTCAGTGAGGGAGGGGGAAGTGCTCCCTAGTGTGCCAGCTGAAGATGTTGGGGAAAGGGCCATAGACTGGGGGTCACCCAGACTGCTGGCTGAATTGGATCACTGGAGCACCTGGTAGAGTGGTCATCTCAAAGGGAGGGGTCGGATGAGGAGCAGGAGATGGGAAGTTCACATGCCCTCTATTTCTCCAATGGGGATGAGACGGAGCCCCCTCAAGACACCATATCAGCTACAGGAACCCCCAGTGTCAGCTACCAATCTTTCCTTAACAGGCTCTCCACTACCCAGACCAGAGCACCCACCTATTGGCAGATGGTTGTAAGGTCCCCGGCTACTCAAGTTAGGCCTGGGAAAGGGAACCGTGTCAGTTTACCCAGGTTCTCCTGATACCAGAGGGAGGTCCAATGCCGGGTTGCTCTAGAGGAGGGCCTGGACTACCCCTACGTCCCACCCCATGTCATGGATACTGTTGAAAGCTCAAGAGAGGAGTGGGGGGACGACATGACATGGAACTACCTACTTGTAACCAAGCCCTTGCGGGGTTCTGAGAGCAGCTGCTGGGAGAGGTTCATGGAGCTGAATAAGGAATGGAGCCTTGGGCGGTCTATAAAGATAGACTGTGTGCTGATCTTCAAGCCCAACCAGCCCGCAAGGAGCTATTCAATTTCAATTTGGGGGAGGGGGACAGATGGGTGAGATTGCCTGATCCTCACTACAGGCGGTCCCCGGGTTACAAACAAGATAGGGACTGTAGGTTTGTTCATGAGTCGAATTTGTTTGTAAGTCGGAACAGGTAAATTTTTTAAGTGTAGCTTCAGCCAAAACAAATATTTTTAAGCTTTTTGGATAGCATAGGGAAGGGTTAACACCCCTGTTATGTTTGTTTTGCTGTCTATGTTTCTGTTCAGAAGATTTCACCTCACTTCCTGTCCCAATGATAATTGGATTTTGAAAATTTTGGGTTGTTGTGGAAACAAACCTTGGTGATAAAGCAACAGTGGAGACACCTTTTTCCCATAATAACTCTTACAGGAGTGAATTTCCCTTCCTAGGGGGAGATTTCCTCTCACTTCCTGTTGTCTCCATTCGTTTGTAAGTAGGAGTCGTTCATAAGTCGGATGTTCATAACTAGGGGACTGCCTGTACTATGTTTAGGCCTGGGATGTTGTACAGCCTATGCAGCACACTCCATGGACTGCCCGAGGAGTAGCGGAGTGTGCACTTTCCCCCTGAACTTTAGGACAAACTAGCCCGCCACCATGTGCCAAGTGGAACAGATTGTTTTCACTGCAAGGACACTTGGGTAAAATTTGGTCCTGTTTCCATTATTTTGAGGACCTATTGCTCAGGGAGGGTTCCATCAGTAACCTTGAAGAAAAAAAACTCATCATTGACTTTCTTTGTTTCTGCTCCTGCAGTGGGCTCATAACCCCTCACTGCAGGGCAGGCAGGTGAAAGAAGTACAGAGAAAGACTCATGTTGTTATGTTGCTCTATCAGGAGGATAATAACCCCCTCCTGGTAGACTGTTTGTTGATTAGTTAGTTTTAGGTAGTTGTGTTCTCCTTCTCTTAGGATTCCTGGGATGGAATGGCTGTTCATCCCCATCTGTCGAGGTCAAGACAACGCCAACCTTCCACTACTAACTGGGCGAGTAGAGGGCTCCTCCTTTGGGAGAAGTGCTCTGACTCAGGAACGTATAGTATTTGTATGTGATTAGCTGCTGGGCTCTGTAGTCAGGCAATGTGATAAACTGTATAGTGTAAATAATTTTAATTACAAAAACAATGGCAGTGATATATTTTTATTACTAACTTATTTGTACAGTTTTGCATGTCCCCTTTTCCAAGTTTGTTCCCTTGTCCCCTCCCTCTTTTGATTATGATATGCCCATGCTCCGGGACCCAGGAGCCATTATCTTTTTGTAAATTTTCAGCTGGGGACCAGCTGATGTTTAGGGGGGGTGAGTGATGTGCCCCTAAAGTGTAGGTGTTTTTTGTGAGATCTTTTTGCTAGGAGAGGCAAAATTTAGTCAGGCCTGACTGTGGGTATAGGCCTGAATGTTTTGATCTGGGCTGGGGAGTGGCTCAAGGAGTGGCTGGAGATGGAAAGAAGAAACACCCCTTGTAGTTTCCTCCCCTTTGAGCAGAGAAGGCTCTGGAGAGGGGGGTGGATTAGGAGGTGTCACTTCCTGATGTATGACAAGGAGCCCTGACCAATCTACATTCAGGATTGGCAGAGGGGCAGGCCTCCCTAAATACAGCAGTCTGCCAGCAGGGGTTGAGGAGAAGTCAGGTGGAAGTGTGGAGAATGTAGCTGAGGTGCTGCGGAGGCCTCTACCCGGGAGGGAGCCCCCAGTCTGGGAGTGGGGGGTGACCTTGAGGCCTGGAGGCTCGGGTGCAGCCAGGAGTGGAGTGGATTCCTGGGGCAGCACAAGGGAGTAAGAGAATAGCAGAGGTGCTACTGAGAACACTTTAAAGTATCCACTAGAGTCGGTGAGTGACAGACCCTGGGAGCTGGAGGAAAGGCTGGAGCAGGCTGGGAGAGGAATAGTGGACAGTCTGTGGAGGTCTCAGGAGCCAGTCAGGGGAAGTAGTGTCACTGGGAGAAAAGCTGTGTGACCTGGAAGAGGGGTGGACTGGAAGTTGTAGTCCATCAAAGGCCCAGCTAGCACCAACGTATTAAGCTACACTTTGAAATTCAGGCCTGTAACGGGTGGTCCGGGGGTCCTGCTGACAGAGTGCAGGCCTCACCATGTGCTAGCTGCGGTGAAGAGAAAGGAATTGAGTGAGCCTGATAAGTTTCCCTACAGGTCAGGAAACTAAGTGAAGTGTTGGAGAGAAGTGAAGGAGCAATAGTCTGCAAGTGAAGTGCTTGAGATAAGTGAAGGAGCAATAGTCTACAAGAGAAGTGCTGGAGGAAGTAGAGTTTATATACAGTCGTGTATATAGGAGGTCCTGCAACCAATTCTTTGGGCATCCCACAGTCAGCCCTTTACCCCATCCAAGTTAATCCCCTAAATAAAACAAACAAAAACAAGAGCCAGCCTGTTCAGTGACTTCGGATGTGTGAGATATGGTGGGATTGAGGGCAGCTATAAGGTGAGACACAACTACCAGCCACTTCCAAGGGAACACATGGCTATACGTCTTACTGCATTGTGGCGACCAGGAAAGAACCTCAGCACAAAGCCAATCATAAGAGGGGTTGTGCCTCTGTAACCAAGGATAATCAATAACCACTGGAAAATGAGGAGAGGACATGACTTGGAATTGAATTATCCCATGGTGAAGAGCCCCTATAGCCATGGTCAACGGAGCAGTCTCATGAGTCACCTAGCGGTCTCCAATCAATAGCCTCAATGGCAAGTGGAGTTGCCCGAAGCTGCAGCGGGATCGAGTGCTTAGACACAAAGGCGCTATCTATGAACAGGCCTTCGGCCCCAGAGTCTATTAGAGCCTGTATCTCGATGGATGACTCAGGCCTGTCCCCTACAGGACCGTAGGTGCAAGCGCCCCCCCGTACGGGTAGAACAAGACTTCAAAAAGTGACCTGCCTGGCCACAATAAAGGCACAATCTCTCCCTCCTCCTAAGGGCTCTCTCAGCCGCAGAGAGATGTGTGAAGCCCAACTGCATGGGTTCTACCTCACTGACAGGCTCGGAACCAGGCGGTATGGGAGGTGAGGGAGGCACAGGTGAAGGTACAAAGCTTGCAGCCAAACATACAGGAGGCTTCCGCAAGAGCTCCTTCTCTCTCTCAGATTTAATGAGGATGGCAATGAGGATGGCAAATGTGATCAACCTCTCCAGCTCAGTGGGTATGTCTCGGGCTGCTATCTCATCTTTGAGGTTATCCGAGAGACCATAAGAAAAAGCAGCCACGAGAGCCTCATTGTTCCAAGCAACCTCTGCTGCCAGAGTACAGAATTCAATGGCGTAATCGGCAACTGTTCTCGTACCCTGCTTGATGGATATGAGGCTTTTGGCAGCACTAGTAGAGCGTGCAGGAACATCAAATACCCTTTTAAAGGAGGCCACAAACTCTGGGTAACTCTGGGCAACAGGTTTTTGTGTCTCCCATAGAGGGTTTGCACAGGCCAGAAAGCAAAGAAATCACAAGCCTACTTTGCTTCTGTCTGTAGGGAACGCCTGGGGCAGCATCTCAAAGTATATCCCAACCTGGGTGAGAAACCCTCTGCATCGAACTGGATCGCCCCCAAATCACTGACATACCCCATAAATATAATATTTGAGGCGGGTGCCTGCACAGAGACTTGAGCATCAGCAGGAGCAGCCTGCAACACAGGTTGTCCTAGAACGGTCACTGTAGGAGGAACCAGGTGAGCAGTGCGAATCAGGAGTGTCTGTAACACTATGGCAAACTGATCCATGCGGTGATCCTGCTCATCCAATCTGGAAAAAATATTACCAACAGTGGATTCACTGCATTTTCTGAATTCATGGCCTTCGCCTACACTCAGGAACCATGAATCAGACAAACACAAAAATCACACTTTTTAATAAAAAGTAAAATGTTATAAACAGAGTAAACGTGGTCAAAACATAGCCTGATCCAGGCAGTTTATATAGCACCATAGCTGGCTTAACGAGGCAGGATATGGTCATCGGGTGAGACAGAGTGGAAGCTGAGACTGGCAATTAACCCTCAGCTGAGCAGCTTGCTCTGAGAAGAGAGAGCTGAGCCCAGTCCTGACAGTCAGCTGGTAGCCTCCCATGGCTTTCAATATCATTTCTATGCTGAGGACATGCAAACCTCTTTACCCCTCAGCTCACAACATCAGTCTCCTCACGCATCACTAATTTACGAACGGACATATCAGACTGGATGTCACCATTTCCTCAAACTCAACCTGTTGAAAACCGAGCTGATAATATTTCTCCCCCAACGTGCCCCTTCCCTTGACTTCTCTATCAAGATCAATGCCGCAAACATCAACCCGTCCCCACATTCCAGGGTGCTAAGTGTTATCCTGGACTCTGAACTCTCCTTTTGGCCCAACATCAAATCACATTCCAAAGCTTGCCGCCTCAACCTCTGCAACATTTCCAAAATACGCCCCTTCCTAACCAATGACATCACAAAGGTCCTAATTCACACCCTAGTTATCTCTCACCTTAACTACTGAAACCCCCTCCTCATTGGCTTACCTTAATTAGGCTACCCCCCCTTCAGTCCAGCATGAATGCTACTGCCAGACTCATCCACTTTACAAACCGCTCAGTGTCTGCTATCCCTGTCTGCCAGTCTCTCCATTGGCTGCCACTCACCCAACAAATTAAATTAAAAATACTAACAATAGCCATCTACAACTTGGCCCTCAGCTACATCACTAGCCTAGTCTCAAAATACAAACCAAATTATTCTCTTTGTCCCCCCCCCTCCCAAGACCTCCTGCTCTCTAGCTCCCTTGTCATCTCCTCCCATGCTTGCCTCCAGGACTTCTTCCGAGTCTCCCCATCCTTTGAAATTCCCTACCCCAATCTATCTCCTACTCTATCCACTTATAGACAATCCCTGAAAGCTTTTCTCTTCAGAGAAGCCTATCCTGCCTCCACCTAACAACTGTACTTTTATTTTCTCCATCAGCTCATCTCCCACAGTTATTAACTTTTGTATCACTTGATCTTCCCTTTTAGATTGTAAGCTCTAACGAGCAGAGCCTTCTAATTCTTCCTGTATTGAATTGTATTGTAAATGTGCAGTTTGCCCTAACATTGTAAAGCGATGCGCAAACTGCTGGCGCTATATAGATCCTGTATAACAATAATTAATGAGAAGTCAAAATGGCTTGCATAGGTGAAATTCCACCACTGGAAACTAAGATATCCCTTAGGCATCAGTACACAGGTTCCCCACCTCTCAGAATCTGTTTGTTTGGGCATGGACATGGAGCCATCAGATTGGAGGTCAGTTAGCCATAGCTCAAGGAACCTCAATCTGTGGAGGAACCCTGTTTGAGAATGGCTGGTCTAGAAGATACGGACAGAGGCCTAAGGATTGAGGCCAGAGCAGTGACACTATGAGGGAAAGCTAGAAGGCTAATGAGTATTTGTGATTCGTGGAAGAGGGATGCTGAAGAACTCCTGTAAGGGTTATCCTCAGGGCCGGCACCAGCATAAGGCAGCACCGGCAGCCGCCTTAGGGTGCCAAGCCGGGCGGGCAGTATAATGCCCCTGGATAGACAGATCTGGGCGCGTAATGTCTCAGGTTCTTTGCACATTTTTTTCCCCTTCATCCTCTCAATCCTGGTACTGCTCACATTTCTCTCGCCACTCACCCACTGTGTTATGCCCTCTCTTCTTCCCCACAACTTTGCCATGTCTCCTCCCTCTGCCTGTAAACCAGCGCTGTTCGGGTCTCTCATTGAGTGCCGGCCGTGTGAGGGCTCCTTGTGGGATCAGAGTGCTCCCCTGATGGGACTCCACTCCTTGCATCCCCCTGCTGGGACTACATTACATCCCTGCCCGAGCCCAGCGTGTGCAGTTCAGCCTTAGAAGCAGTGAGAGCAAGAGGGGAGAGAGCCGAGACAAAGAGTAGCGGCATCGGGCATGAGATAGAGAACTGAGGTGGCAGGTATGATTTCTTTGATGAATATATCTTGTAATTATCCTGTAGTTAAGACTCTATAATACAAGTCAAAATCATATGTATTGTAAACAGGGTTACAAGGTAAGTCATCCATGAATACTCTAATTGTCTGGGTAAAAATATGTAAGATAACTTAATAGACTGTTATAGTTATTTTAATTATTTTTTGTTGGTGATCATATTATATTATGTAGCGCTGCCCCTTTGAGGGTCGCGTGATAAGTCAATTCCGCCCTGGTTTCCCCGACTCAGAGTCCTCCACCACCCATGACGCACAGGGTTCACTCATGATGTTACTTCTTCTTTAAATAGGACACAATTAAGGAAGCACTCAAAGTTGAGAAAATCAATGGCATTTACTCAAAATATTTTACTTAAGAGGAACTCTGACTTGACAAGAGACAGAATCAAATTCCAAAGGTGATAATGAGAATACCAATGAATAACTTGATATATAACCTATACTCTAAAGGTTCAATATAGAAAGACTTATACAGAGTTATCTGCTGTGCATGAGAGTGGGGTACAGGAGAACAGGGAAGTGACTATTGAACGTCAAACCACTCTCTACTGTTCACTACCTTGACAGCCTCAATGGTGAAGAAACACATGTAAATGGTAAATAATATCTAACCAGGTATAGACCAGTGGACTGTAGATAAACAGGTATAAATCAGTTGACTGTAGATAAACATGTATATAGCAGTTGACTGTAGATAACAATAAACCACAAATACCAATAAATCCAACCTGCTCTAATGGAGAGAGTTCTTAGGTGAATTCAGTCTGTCAATATTCAAAGCAAGTATCAGAGGCCTACTAAGTGGGGGGGGGGGGGCAACTTAGTGTTCCTTGATAAAAGTTCAGAAGATCTTCAGCCGGCTCTTCAATGTAAATGGTATATACCAAAAGCAACTGCAGCTGCAGCAAACAGGTTTCCAGGAAGTGCACTGAATTGGTATAAAACACTTTTACTGCAGCAATACAAAAGAAGCTTCACAGTGATCACTGACTTTTATGGTCAGTGGCGGCTCTCTAATTAGGCAAATTAGGCGGTCGCCTAAGGCCTCGCACTCACAGGGGCCTCGCGGACGCCTAATTTGCCTAGTTAGAGAGCCGCCTCTGTGGCTGACCCACAGGGCATCCATGGATGAGGCAAAGCCACGTCTGTCACATTTGTACAGAAACGGCCACGCGCTGGCACAGATCATCCTCCCTTCCTCCCTCTCAGCTCTTTCCGGTGCT
>BLSH010555640.1:870362-891120 GCA_018402905.1 Glandirana rugosa
TCCCCGATTTTTGTTCTGTTTAAGTCCATGTGTATGACCACCGTAAATTTTGTGTTGAGACCCGGGTTTTTTGGGCCCAGAGTTGTGTTTTAAATGCCACCAGTATGTGTACCTGAATTTGTCTTGTTTTTAGCCCCTTGTACAGAAGCATAAGGAGAGGATGGGGCAGTACCAGGGGACAGTCTGTCTCTGCATCTGCTGACAGGAGGAAAGATCAGAGTGCAGGAAAGGATGAACTGCTTCTATTCCTTCATAGGCTGACTTCGCTTTATTGCTCTGAACTGAACTGACAAGGGTGGATGTTTAAATCTCAGTAATACTAATCTTTTGTCAGATAAAACAGATCACTTCTGTGTATTTCATCTGTGTATAACTGCCTGTAAATACATTCCTGGGAAACTTCCTTTCTTGTGATTTGCAGTTGAGGCAATTCCATAATGGTGACATTTGTTACATTGTTTCTAGCTTTGGTTGACTATAATTTTCTGCATGTAGAGTATATCATGCTGACATGTTTACTGAGCACATTGACCTATTCATGGAGAAAAAGGAGGAACGGCTGCACACCCAAACTCAATGCAATGAAAATTTATTAATAGGTCATAAAAACAACTTACAAAAGCACAGGCACAGGAAAGGTGACGCGTTTCACATGGTAAACGTGCTTTATCACAACCAGCACGTTTGTTGTGATAAAGCACGTTTATCGTGTGAAACGCGTCACCTTTCCTGTGCCTTTGTAAGTTGTTTTTATGACCTCCTATTAATACATTTTTATTTCACAGAGTTTGGGTGTGCAGCCGTTCCTCCTTTTTCTCCATGAACTATGCTGCTACAACGACAGGGCAAGCACCCCACTCAATTCCTTCATTAAGCTCACCTGGTACGTCCTGGAGCAGCCCTTCCTTTGGATTGCACATTGACCTATTGTCTGTCAGCTCCTGACCTACCACTGAAGATGACGGTCTAATGCCCCATGATGGGGTTTAAACCCAGAACTCCAGCGCTACAATGCAGACGTTTGCCTTTATAGAGAGCTGGCACACACCAGCTGACAGCTCAAATCAGGCTTGCAATGGGAGTGCCTGCTCTGTAATTTTCTTGGTAGGTGTTTAGAAGGAGGAGAGCATGGGGTGGGGGCTTCAGTAGCACAGCTATGCCCAACAGTACATCTAATGCAGGCAGTAGACGGAGCAGTGGCACAGAAGAGGCAAATTGTGAAGATTGATAATCTGCAGGGGTGGGTGGGTCACAAGACCCATTGACTTGCTTTAATCTTTTGACTGATAAAACTATTTCTATATATGTACCCAAGAGGTTTATTAAAGCAGTACTAGGCCCAGAACCAAGAATGTATTATATTGCAGCTTCTCATTGTGGGGGGTTCCTTTGGTTTTTTTAAAGACTTTTTTTTCCTTTAGTTTCACCAGGTGAGCCAGCCTGGGTATACACGTATTGAAATGTGACTGGTTCAATACCGGCAGAATTTGGTGTGTGTAGCCCTGTCTGTTCAACAGAAGCTGATTGTTAGACTGACTTCCATCAAATGGTCCTGCTAGAAATCAGCTTTTGATCAGTGGCTGCAGCGCTGATCGGGGGGGGGGGGTCTCCGCTGTTTGAATACAATAACATAGCCGGGGAAAGGCTGATAGAGGCTTCAATTATTTCCAAATACCTGACCATGATCACAAAGCATGCTCGGTACTGTCAGTCTGTGTCTGACTCTGAGTGTATTGAAGACAGAGGATCAGTATGACAGTTGAACACCTAGCATTTTGGTAAGGAGACGCTAGGAGTGCTGCCTGCCCATTTCTCAGCAAAGCTTTCCTTTAGGCCCCTTCCACACTTGTGCGACTTGTCCTGCGACTTTAGACTCCCAAGTTGCATGACAAGTCGTTCCCCATGATTTCCAATGACAACCATTCATATATATGTCAAATTAGTCCCTGCACTACTTTGGTCCGACTTTCATGCGAGTTGAGGTCCATAGACCTCAAGTTTGCACAGGCATTTCCTGAAATTGTGTCGAAATCGCGGCAAAATCGTGTGACTTAAGTCGCGGCAGTGTGAAAAGGGTCCTTAAGCTGACTTTTTACTCAATAGATTCACTTCTTTATCTTGAGATAGGGTGAAATTATATGATGCGCAGACAGAATATAAATATTGGTTATCCTTAATTAATGAAACCATGATTAAAAGAGCAGTCAATTCAGAACCACCTGGCTTGACAAAAGTCAATTTATCAATTTTTGTCGAAGGAGCTGGCGGGAAATTGTTGTCGAAACAGCGCCTGCATCCAATCAATTGCAGGCACTGTTCAGGTACAGTGCTGGGACAAGGTTATCCAGAGCCCAGGGCAAAGATGCCAAACTGTGCCCCCTCCCCTTTTCATAATGTGCAAGCTTAGGGGATCCTACGCCCAGCAGTTACTCCCTTGTTAAAATCACTGTCACTGTCACTGTCACTACTCCTGTCAGAAGGAAGGCGCCCCCCACAGTAAACCATTGCACCCAGGGCAGCCGTCCCTTCTGCCCACCCCTTGTCCTGGCCCTGCTCTGACAGCTTGTACTGCAGATTAGCTTGGATATGGCATTCAAGTGAATTCTTTTGTTCAGCCTACACGGCTGAAAGAGAGAAATCTTCACATGCGTGTTCAGTTTTAGAATAAAAGTATTTTCAGATTTCTCCTAACTAATTCTCCTAAAATAGCCACACGGGGAGTGCATTGCTTTTAATGAATCCACTAATTAATAGACTTGCAGAAAAGCAACTACTGTGTAGTGCTGCAAAGTAGAAAGCAGAGATGGAGTATGCAATGAGAAAATATGGCAGCCCACATGTAAATCTAGAAATACAAATCTTAAACGGAAACAAGAGTTTTAAAACAGGATACAATTATAAATCAATTTTTCAGGTTTATATAGACACACACAGTATATATATTCAGTGTAAAATGATTTGTTCATGGCACCCCTGCCGCCCCTGGAATGGTTATCCAATGCAACTGTCCAGAAGAATCTGAACTGGGGGCTTTCTGGGATGAAGAATAATTGGTCATAAGGCAGTCATGTGACTCTCACATCCAATCAAGTTCAGCCTTCCTCAAACAGCGCCAACTGATCACATTTCTACAAGAGCTTCTCTAGAAGAGATCTGTATTCTGTAATGTAATCTTTCCATGTCTAGAGAAGATATTATTTTTTTGTTATAAATTCCCCACATTCTGCTTCCCACTCTCGCCAAATCCACTACGCAAAACTGTTGCTCATTAGCGGCGCCCATCTGGCGGCTGCTTTTGAAAAAAATAAAAAAAACAAAAAGGAGCGGTTATAATTATCATTCTCATCCTCAAAGTGGAGCTGCAGGAGACCAAATTCTTTTTTATGTAGTATAAAGGCTTCCGAACCTGTGGATGTCTTTTCCTGGTATCTGCATGGAATGCCCTTGGTGAGGGGTGTAGGTGACTGTAGAATGAGCAGACTTAGTGGGTCATTTTTTCCTTTATTTTCACCTGGTGATCAGTCAGTTATTTTTCAACTTCCTTTAATAGACCAAGATGTACAGCAAAAATGGCAGAGTTTTGAGACAAACCATTTACCACTAACAGTGGTGCTTACAATGGTCAGCTTTTATTAATTTATGTAAAACCTTGATCCCAAAAGGAAAAAAAACTGTTTGCTGTAACTGCTTAAAGTGATTGTAAAGTTTTTTTGTTTTTTTTTTTAATTTCAAAAATTTTATACTTACCTGCTCTGTGCATGGGTATTGCACAGAGCAGTCCCTCATCTCCTCTTCTGGAGTTCCCCACCAGTGCTTTCCACTCTTTCTTCCTATGAGTGCCCCCTCAACAAGCCGGGTGCTAAGGGGAATCTGTGCAGTCCAGCTCCTGAAGCAAGCTGTGTGCATCCATAAACACACACAGTGCGGCTCGGCCACATCCCAATGGAGCCGGGTGCTAAGGGGAATCTGTGCAGTCCAGCTCCTGAGGCAAGCTGTGTGCCTCCATTGACACACACAGCGCGGTTCGGCCACACCCCAATGGAGCTGGGTGCTAAGGGGGATCTGTGCAGTCCAGCTCCTGAAGCAAGCTGTGTGCATCCATAAACACACACAGTGCAGTTCGGCCACATCCCAATGGAGCCGGGTGCTAAGGGGAATCTGTGCAGTCCAGCTCCTGAAGCAAGCTGTGTGCATCCATAAACACACACAGTGCAGCTCGGCCACACCCCAATGGAGCCGGGTGCTAAGGGGAATCTGTGCAGTCCAGCTCCTGAGGCAAGCTGTGTGCCTCCATTGACACACACAGCGTGGTTCGGCCACACCCCAATGGAGCCGGGTGCTAAGGGGAATCTGTGCAGTCCAGCTCCTGAGGCAAGCTGTGTGCATCCATAGACACAGCATGGCTCAGCCACACCCCAACCCCCCTTTTCTTACCTCACAGGATTTGACTGAGGGCAGCAGAAGCCTATGGCTTCCATTGCTGCCTGTGTCTTCGGTGAGACCAGGAAAGGGCAGCAGGGACAGCGCTGGATCAGTAAGAGGGAGCAGGAAAGTGATTAGGGAAGGGGGAAACAGGTAATAGGGTATTTTTTACCTTAAAGTGGTTGTAAAGGCATACGTTTTTTTACCTTTATGCATTCTATGCATGAAGGTAAAAACCTTCTGTGTGCTGCTCCCCCCTATTACTTACCTGAGCCCCCTCTCGATCCAGCCATGTCCACAAGAGCCTTGCCTCTCCAGGGACTCGCACTTCTGAATGGCTTTTGGCAGCAGCAGGAGCCATTTGCTTCCACTGCTGACAAGCATAGCCAGTGAGCCAATCAGGAGACAGAGGGGGCGGGGGCCAAACCATGTCCCTGTGTGTGAATGTATACATGAATGGTTTGGAATCCACCTGATTGGGTGCCCCCAGAGTCAGGGAGGGCTGGCGAGGGTCCCCAGAATCTGGGCTGCTCTGTGCAAAACCACTGAACAGAGCAGGTAAGTACGACATGTTTGTTATTTTAATAAAAAACAAAAAAACAAGGCTTTAGTATCGCTATAGTGCATAGAATGCATTAAAGAGGAAGTGCTTTACTTCCTCTTTATTACCCTGCAATGTAAAAGCATAATGGGCTAGTATGCATCGCATACTAGCCCACAATATGGCACTTGCCTGCATTGGAAGCCTGTGATGTCCCCGCTCCTGGCTGCGTACATCTTCTGCCCCTCTTACTTCAAGGGCCACAATCTCTGGCTCTGTGACTGACCAGAGGCACGTGACGTCACTCCCGCGCGTGCACGGAGGCTGTTTCTTCACTGCGCATGTGCCCGATGACCTGGGCACATCACAGTACACATCACAGTACACTGTATATCTCCTAAACCATGCAGGTTTAGGAGATATGCAGGGCACCTACAAGTCAGCCTTATTATAGGCTGACTTGTAGGTCAAAGTGGTTGTCAAGGGTTGACAACCACTTTAAAGTGGTTGTAAACCTCAGACATGAAATATGAACAAACCATATCTCAATTAAGAGCACTTAGACCTCTTTCACACCGGGGCCACGGTGGCCTTAGCGGTAAATCACCACTTGTTTTAGCAGCGCTTTACCGCTGTTCAATGGCCAAGAAGGGGTTAAAAGCGCCCATGTTGCAGTGCTTCCGCTTTTTCAGGCACTTCAGAATCGCTGCCCATTCATTCCAATGGGCAGGGGTGGTTTGGGAGCGCTATTTACATCGCTCCCAAACCGCCCCAAAGATGCTGCTTGCAGGACTTTTCTCAACATCCTGCAAGCGCACCGCCCCAGTGTGACAGCACTGGGGCTCTCACACTGGGGTGGCATGACTGGCAGTTTTCAGGCACTTTACAGGCATTATTGCTAGCGCTAAAGCACCTGAAAACCGCCCCAGTGTGGAAGGGGTCTAAGTGTCATTTCTGTCTGCTGCTTCCTTCCCTTCCTCTGCTATCTGCTCTTGAAAAGAGTCAGGATAGTATTTCCTTTGGTACAAAAGTATGATTTAAAGAGTTGCTTAATCCCTCTTATTTTACCATTATTGGTTAAAGTACAGACTAGTCATATGTGCATATTAGGCTTGTGTGCTTCCGCCTCCTGCTGTTAAATTCTCTATAATATAAAATACAAATCCAGCAGGAATAGTGGGGATCCCTCGTAATGGGAACAAAGGGACATATGTCACCCATACTGGATATATAATAAACTGTCAATTTTAACTTCTAAAGGCAGAAGATTTATCTTAATGCATTCTATGCATTAAAAAGGAACTGCAGTCTGCTCACTTAATTTGTAATAAAAACATCTTTGTCATTCTGAAGCTTCCCTCCAACCACTTTGCATATTATTTTATATATACTGTGATTCTGTACTTGCCAAATATGCTGCAGAAATCTCCCCCCACTATGTTTGGCTGCAATCATTTTAACTGTGGGCAGCTGAAGCTGCTGCCTGTTCACTCACTGGATTTACACAGACACACAGAGGCACACCTCCAACTCTGCAGCCCTGCAGCTCTCGTTGGCCCTCTTATGACTCATCCCTCCTTCCTTCCTGGCAAACTCTCACGAGAGTGAGAGAGAGCGAGCTGTGCATGATGTCAAACGCCGAGGCATTTTTCCAGCCAAGAAACAGGAAGTGGGCTGTATAGGGTATTTACTGGCAGAAAAAAAATCTTTTACTATCCAGAGTTAAAACAACAAGGGCAGAGGATTTAATAGATGGAAAGATGAAAAAATGACTGAAGCTCCGCTTTAAGATAAAAAACCTTCTGTGTGTAGCAGCCTCCCCAGCATCCCCTAATTACTAAACTGAGCCCATCTCTCTCCAGCAATGTCCACGAATGTCTAAGCCGTTCGGGACACTCCTGATTGGCTGAGACACAGCAGCGGTGCCATTGGCCCCCGCAGCTGTCAAAGCCAGTCAGCTAATCAGGTGAGAGAGGGGGCGGGCCGGGTTGGGACTCTGTATCTGAATGGATACACGGAGCTCGGCTCAGGTGCCCCCATAGGAAACTGCTGGCTGAGGGGGAACTCGATAGAAGGGAGGGGAGCGGCAAAGAAGGACCAAAGAAGAGGAGGATCTGGGCTGCTCTGTGCAAATCCAACTGCACAGAGGAGGTAAGTATAACATGTTTGTTATTAAAAAAAAAAAAAAATAAGACTTTACAATCACTTTAAGTGTATTGAGTTTGGTGCTGCTGGAGGCTGCCTAGTGGCAAGTTACTGTATGAAGGGTAAAAAGGGAATTGCTTCCAGTGGGTTGTATCCCAGTTGTAGATGGTAGGTGATAGACTCCGTTGGGGTCTAGGGCTGCTACCTTTCTGATAACGACAATGGAGGCGTTTCCACGGTAAACACTTGGGCGATTGGAGAGGAGCACCTGATGTCCAAAAAAAAAAGTCTTACTTGATGAATTCTATAGTTGTTTATTGAAGATAAAAGTAAACAAGTAGAGCCAACGTGTTTCGGGAGAATTGCCTGCCTCTTCTTCAAGGTTGTCTTTTGGATCAGCGGCTCTGCAGTATGCTGGCGTTGTGGAGCAGAGACAGCAACTTTTTCAGCGCCTCAGCTCCATAACGCTGGCATACTGCATAGCTACTGATCTAGTATATTTAACCCTCTCAGAGTCTAACCATTCTCCAAAAAATACAGCGCTGAAGAAGGAATTGTGATTAATAAGCTGTGCTTGTGACGTCAAGTTACTGACTAATTGTGGGTAGAGTAGGCCATTACATTTTCTCAGTATGATGTATGCAGCGTTCTGTCCATTTGATGGTTGCCTCTTCTGTTAGTGGAGTCCATGATAAATGGTCGGTAAATATTTGCTGTTTGCAGTGTCTACCCATAACTCAGACAGTTTTGTATTTCGCCGTAAAGTGGGAGAGGATATAAGTGGTGTCTACAGCGAGTGTCTGATTTCTTCAAGCGTTTTACAGATTTACATCACTGCAACCAGCAAACATCCACTTAGAGCTAGATACACAGCGAGCACGCAGGATGCAGGCACTCTGCCATCTGTGCCAACCAAACAAGCACTACAGCCCAGCCGTCATCTGACTTATAGTATTAGAATCTGCACTGAGAGACACAATGGGGCTGGTAACACGGAGCTGCCTCTGAAAATGCTAGCAGCCTGGCTGTCATTTTGGACTTCGCTTCTGATTAACTGACCTGAAACAAACATGAAGTAGGGGAGATCAGAGCACTCAACTTCTGGGTAAATCCAGCCAAGAAACTAGCATTTTCAGAAGGAAAAATCAGTACTAGGAATTCATCACAAACTAAAATTTATGTTCTTTTGTGGCACTTGTGACCTTAAAATGTCAAAGAATGGGAAAAATCATCACAATGTACAGGATTAGGCTCCATGCACACTGTATCTCAAAAACGACCGTTTTTGGTCGTTTTGGCTTTTTTTTTTAACAGCCCAAAAACGCCACTTTATTTTATCCTATGTGTCCATGCACACATGGTCGTTTATTGTCTTTTATCAGCAGTGGCGTTTTTGGGCTGTTATCTGAACGCCCTGAATTGTCGTTCAAAAGTCGTTCTCCTGACCACAAAAAACGCCAGACGCCGGTAAACGCCACTAAACGCCGGTATATCGGCGTCCTGGCGTTTTTTGCAGTCAATGGAAGCCAATGAAGAAAAAAACGCTCAAAAATGCTGCTAAACGCTGGCGTCTATTGGCGTCTGGCGTTTTTGCAGTCCTCAATGGAAGCCAATGAAGTAAAAAAAACGCCCAAAAACGCTGATGCCGAAAAACGCCACTAAACGCCGCTTACAAAACACTGCAAATAGAACGTTTTGTGAGCAGCGTCTCCTGCCCGACGCTGAAAGAGCCCTATAGCATCCAGTGGCATGGAGCCTTATAGTCTATCAGCATCTGTACATGATTACAGCCACCTATTATTAAGTCCCACTGACTGCAAAAACAATCCAGGGATCTTAAGCTGTAGAATGAAACGTTTATTTTACATGCTTACAAGATCACCCTAGGCCAGCCATTTTCAACCAGGGTGCCTAGTGGTTTCTTCAGGGGTGCCTAGGCAAAATGCCTAAAAATTGGCCAAAAATTGTATACAAGCCGGTGTGTGGATGAAGGCTGCCTTATTAGTTACATTAAGTCACAGGTTTGTACACCATTGCAACCTTCTAGCTGCCAGTATCCTAATGACCACTGGCATCGTCAGTTCATATGGAGGATGTTCGCCTACATAGCATCTTTGTTGGGCCCTCCCCTTCCCCTCTTCATCGGCGTTTGGGTCTGAGGGAGAATAGAAACATTGGAATACTAGTCAGTACCAGTTTGCAAAAGTGTATTTGCTTTGGAAGAATAAATCACCTCTAACGTTGGGTGTCCCACTTGGACTAGTGGATATTGCTGCATTATGTAAAAATATTAGATGGCTTTTACATTTTAGAATGGGGTGCCTTGAAACATCCCATAATTTTTTAAGGGTGCCTCGAGATTGTCCATAATTTTTAAAGGGCGCCTTGACTGTAAAAAGGTTGAGAAACACTGCCCAAGGCAAACTGGAACCTTGAATAATAAGACACCAGCCAGAATATTAAAAGTATCTAAAGTTTTAGGCAGCTAAAGTTTTGTGCAAATTCTAACTTTTCCTGTAAAATTTAAACTGAGCACTCCCTTCCATAGCCGGCTCCTCTCTGAGGTCACCCTTCACAGTAGAGCTGCAGGATTAATCGTATTAAAATCGCGATCTTGATCCACCCCCCCCGCGATCTCCATTGAGCATTACCGCGATTTTCAGTGCAGTTAATGGAGTCCGACTTGCGGGGCGACTCAGCGCGACTTGACTGTAATAAAAGTCAATGCAAGTCACCTGAAGTCTTTTCTAAGTCGGAGTGACTTGAGTCTCAGGGGAGACTTCCAAGTCTGGGCAGAGAGCCAAGTTCTGAATTCACCATTGATAAAAGACGCTAAAAGAGATACAAAGTAATTTACTTCAAAGGAATGCACTCTGAGTGAACTCTCCTTGTATAGATGTTTGGTTCAACCATTTAAAGACTAAATCTTTCCTGACATTTGCGGTTTACAAATAAAAATCCTTTATTTTGTGCTAGAAAATGACTTAGAACCCCCAAACATTATATATATATTTTTTTTAGCAGCGACCCTAGAGAATAATATGGCAGTTGTTGCAATATTTTATGTCACATGCTGTTTGCGCAGCGGACTTTTAAACTTTTTTGGAAAAATGACCCTTTAAAAAAACTAAACAGTGCTGTTAGCCCAATTTTTTTGTATATTAAATATATTACACCGCGAGAATCGTGATTTTTATTCTAAGCAAAAAAATCGCTATTCTCATTTTTGCCAGAATCGTGCAGCTCTACTTCACAGCAAAGGACAAAGAAGGATGCAAGAGCGGGGCAACCCTAGCTCAACTTGATTTGAGAGTCCTATATAACTGACAGGAGTCACTTTGGGCGGGGGGCTTGTGGAGCCCAGATTACCTCAGAGAGGTTGGGAGACTCCTTGTCCAGCTCCTTGAAGCCCTCTGATGTGTAAGTCACCCTGTGTCTATTAGTGGCACAGGGTGACCAAGAACCCCAGTCTGATCTGCACTGGTCAGATTCATCGCACAACCACTCTAGATCCAGCAATTTCTTTTAACACTGTTCTGGATTCTATATGTGCGGTTTGTGATGGGAGAGTGAGGGGGCTCTTACATTTGGGACATTGATGTTCGTAGGCCATGTCCCGCAGGGGAATGTGAGGATGGATGATTTCACCTTTGGGACTGCTGGAGTAGTCTATATTGTGTATATATATTGTATCATATGCTATTGTGAACGTTTATTCGATTGTTTGAGGTGTGGCCATGTCCCATTGTGCTATTGTGTTTGTCTGCCTTGGGAGCAAGGTATTATGGGATGTGCAGGTGTGTGTGTATTAACTGTGAAAAGGGAGGGGGGGTTTCTCCAGCAGCCCCTCCTAAAGACATTCTACAGTTGAAATGTTTCTCTTGTTACCCCGCCCTGAATAATTATGCAATGAGAGGAGGGGTGGATACCTCTGTGTACGTGTCTCAATAAAAAGTTTGATGTTTTACCCTACACTGGATGCTTCGGCTAGTGAATGGGTTAAGGGACCTTGGCAATAACTTTAGCTGCCTATGCATCTACTGATACATTGGACAGTTTTTCTGAGGGGGACAGCCTCTTTTACATTATGACATCATAGGTGCAGCTTGATGTCTGTGACAAGTTTTTACTTTACTGCTTAAAACTGCATTTACATTGGGAGTTGACACAGGTATTAGATGGCGCTCATATGGATGGAAACTATTTTGCAGGTGAAGATTTTTTTTGATGCAGGGTGGATGGGGAGTGAGCACATAGCTCCAACGCTTGTGGTCAGCCAAGAAGCTTCAACAATTCCTACCTGAGGAAGCTTCCACAGTGCTCCTTTCCTAGACACTGCAGAGAACTAGTCAAAATATACCATCAATCCAGACAGAACCTGTCCAGGGGCATAATTACAATTCATGGAGGCCCATAGCAACATTTTTTGCCCCCCCCCCCCCTCCCCTGCACCAAAGTTAACCCTTTTTGTAGCAGCTTGCAGTGTTAGCTCTGACAAATCAAGGACAGACAGGAGGAATCTGTCTGCATAGGCAGGACTAGGGACCAGTGATGTGGATATGAATTAAAGCTGGAGTAGTATACAGTAAAACAATAACCATGATGATATTGGCTTTCTTTTCAGGTTTTAGCTAAAAAACTCAGGCCCCATTCACACATAGTGATTTTGAATCAGTTTGATTATGCCTGCAATTCCAAATTGCACTGAAATCACTGCATTCTTAATTGCACCCCAAACGCAGTGTGATTTTGCCACGATTGTTGTGCATCAAACGTGTAGTAATCACAAGCGCACTTGATATAATTGGACAAAGCTTGTCACCCAAAAAGGTTTATGCGCTTCTTTTGCGCAACAAATGTGAATAGGGCAGCCCATTCAAGTGGCTGCCCTATACATGACACATGGAAACGCAAGAAAAACGTGAACGGGACTGAGGGTTCCTGCTACGTGAGATGTAAATGGGGTCTGAGATTTGTGATTGCATTAGGTAGGCCATACAAGGATTGAATTCTGGTTGATTCCCGTTGAGTTGGCTGAAATTAGTTTTGTGGGTGGCCCTGTTGGCACCACCCGATATCACAAAAGTCAATTTTTAAATCAGATTTTGTTGAAGGAGCTAGTCGGAAAATTCTTGGTGCAAGAGTGCCTGCATCCAATCAAATGCAGACACTGTTCAGGTATCCTGACAGCCGCAGGTGTCAGATGCCAGAATAAAATAGCCGGGACTGCAGATCCATCCATGCCATTTTGCCCACGGGGCTGAACAAAAAGAATCTTAATATGTATAGATAGCTTTATCCATACAGGGATAATTTCAGTCTGTAACAGTAAAGCTATACTGCTAAGATAGATATTCAAATGCTTCTTACTGCACAGAGGGGGATATGTGACATGTGAGGATCCTATGGTCTTACTTCAGCCCTTCTATGCTGGAAAATTGACAGTTTAGTTTTCCTTTAAAGTGGAACTAAAGGGAAAAAACTTCCCTTTTCTCCAATGGTCCCTATCCCTTGTCAGCGCCAGCATCTTCTTCTGGATTCCAGTCTTCAGCCGTTTTAAGTGGTCGGCGCAGGATGATGTCACTCATGTGCATGTGCAGGAGTCCCGGCACATAGGGGCCATGCTGACCCTGTAAGCTAAGCTGCGCATGCACAGCTCAGTTTACATGCTGGAAGAATAGCAGGTAGATGGATATATGGCATTTTACATATCTCTTCTGCAATAAATAGCAGCTTGTCACAGCACAACTTAAGGTACACTTTAACAACCTCCAAAATGGGGTCGCTCCCTACCCCCAGCCATGTGGGCTGCTATGGCTATTGTTATGCTAATTTTATCTGATCTGTGAATTAATGTATGTCCATTCCTATTCGTTATTGGCGACAGGCCCTCTTATTGGTGAAGCAAACCTTTGCCCTAATGCCTACCACACCTGGGAGCACAATTCGTGTGCGGTTAGCAGGGTTTCATATCTCTGTGTATTTTTCAGCTTGGATTCATGCGTGTGTCGCTGGTTTGCAAGTATAATGTTAAAATATTACATTTCAAAATAATTATGATTTGTATAATATATAAAAGGAAGGCCTACATATTTCTTCTCAGCATTTTTTTCCAGATAGTTTACAGCTTCCCATAAAATACTAGTTTTAAAAGTTCTATTTCCTGCGGAAAACAGGTTATTATTTATGGAAGGGTTAAATGAGTATCAATTGTGCTGCAAATCCGAGTGAACAGCGCCACCTATGGCCTCCACACTGCGACTCGCTGAGATACACTGATAAAGCAAAAAAGTGTATAATATCTCAAATAGAATTTTTATCTATTGATCCCATGATAGTGTAAGTACATCTAGAGATACCCATGGCAGTGATGTCTCAAATACAAAATTAGTTTCACTGCAACCATAACATTTTCACCACGGACGCCTTGACTGCTGATTACAGTAGACCTGCTCTCAGAACGCCAACATAATGCTTTGTGTTCAGGGGTGCTGGCATGGATAAATACAGTAATAGAAGGTATGAAAAATCTTCCCGGAGAAAATGCTGTTCCGTGTCCCCTCCAGTGCTGGTTGTTCCACATTTAAAGCACTTGAGAGGAAGGATTAGCCAATCTTAATTCTGATTTTCTCCTTCAACATAGATCATGTGTGACCAAGTACCTTGGATTTGACCACATGGCAAGCAGGGAGCAGTGCTATGAGAATTTCCATGGGTTGGGAATGTTCCTCATTTCTATAGAAGATGGAACAATCACATCTTGGTTATTAGAGATTTTCTAGAATGTAACCACAATTTCAGAGTCGGTTTGTGTTCTACACTATACAATTGTTGAGAATTTATATTTTAACCACAGAAGCTGGGAAGAAGCATTGGAGTGACGCAGCGAGGTCTACCAGTTTACGGCTGCTGATATACAGCAGCTGGGAGTTTATTTTAACCCTTTGGTTGCTGCAATGCGGCGTCCACTTCATTGGCCGTCAAAGAGAGGAATAACCAGGGTGTAGACCAGGCAAGGCAAACTGCTGCTTTTGCCAGATTTAAATTGAGCGAAGACCCAGCAATCTGTCCAGTTAATTACAGCTGCACTAGCTGAAATAACTCTGCAAATATGTCAGACAAGATTTTATGGCAGGGGATAAGATATTGCAAGTCTCGGTTTTTTTATAAGGTTAATCAAAGGGTTATTTATTTTACTGAATTGGACTGGGCGGACCGCTAAATACACAGATGAAATGCATGTAGGAGCTGTTTAACCTGCAAAATGAGTTGCATTTTTGCCCACCCAGTCCTAAAATGTGCACAGCTCTGCCACACAGCACAGTCCTGCCTAGCCAGGCAGAAGACCTGATTTTTATCCTTTGCAGTTTATTTAAAGCAGGTCATAGATGGATCAAAATTCGGGTGGCCCAGCAGAGACTGCACAAATTCCGATCCTTCTATGGCTGATGATCAACTGCTGTCAAACGGAAATGTTGGCGAATTTTCATTTAATAGTACAGTGGGGAGGATTTCTCTATTCATCTCACATCTATTCCTGCTGGCTGACTGAAAAAAATGACCCAAGACCTAATGCTGGCCATACACGGTGTGAATTTCTGGTTGCAGGAAAGAAATTTGCGCAATTGCCCTTGCGCTATATTTCCATGCGCTGCACTTATTGTCTGTGTATACTTCATTGAGAGTTGTGCGGTTGCTCTGCAGTGTTCAGCTGGCATTTTGTTGACATTGGGGGGGTTTTGTAGTGATTTGCACTTTGATTTACTTTATAATAATGCCCCATGGACACAGACAGTGTTGAATCAGCCATTCTCTTCTCTCGGCGGGGGGGAGGCATAGGGGTTGGGGAAAAGCTTCAGACATCTTGTAGTCCATTGAAGATTTATTAAGTTCAGTTCAGTGTCTTTGGGTTTCATATGCTGTTTTTGGGTTTCATATGCTGGATGTAGACAGTATATTGTTGGCTAATGAGAAGCTAAAAGACCTTTGCATAACCTTTGCATAACATTTTATTGAATGAAATATAAAAACACATAGAAAATTAATTTAAGAGATACACCAAATGTTGGTGGAACATCACAATTCAGGCTCAATATTGCTTTGGATGGCGATGGCTGAACCGTGGAATAATGCCCCAATATATTTAGCCAACCTTGGCTTCTTCAGGGGATATATTCAACCATCGCAGTACAGCTGAGCTCAAACAGTCACCCCAGAAGTGCCCCCAGCTCCATCCACATGAAAGGCATGGAGAAGGCTACATGTAGCTACAGGGGGTATAGGAGGACCAAGTATTTTGAAGTTTAATCAAAGAGTAATGAACAGGGGCGCCACAATGGAATGGGATGGATTAAAAATCAGCCATCAGTAATTGACGCTCTTTTACTTTACATTCACAAAGAGATGTCACCCCTGTGCTCCAGACTATGTGCTCTCTATGTGAATGGAAATTAAAAGAGTTAATTACCGATGGCTGATTTTTAACCCATCCCATTGGGGTGCCCCTGTTCATTACTCTTTGATTAAACATAACAATACTTGGTCCTCTTATACCCCCTGTAGCTGCAGGTAGCATTCTCCCCGTCCTTTCATATGGACGGAGCTGGGGGCACTTCTGGGGTGACCGTTTGAGCTCAGCTGTACTGCGATGGTTGAATATATCCGCTGAAGAAGCCAAGGTTGGCAAAATATATTGGGACATTATTCTACACTTCAGACATCGCCATCCAAAGCAATATTGAGCCTGAATTGTGATGTTGTTCCACCAATATTTGGTGTATCTCTTAAATTAATTTTCTATGTGTTTTTATATTTAATAAAATAAAATGTTATGCTTTTAAATCTTTGTGTATGCAAATTCCTTGGTGGCACCCTGAAAATCTCCTCTGTTGTTCTATATGTCTAACTTTTGCGATGAGGTGCTGTATATATTAGTGTCACCCTAACCACGTCCACACAATATTTCTGCTTTAATGTCTTCCTCTCTGAAGTCCTTATAAAACAAATGCAGTATACAGAAATGTTATTGAAACGTCTTATATAGTTATGTTTATAAACCGATATAGGAAAATTCTGTCACTTAGCTCTGGTCCCCTGGTTGTGTTACACCATATACCTTAATGACACGTCCTCTGACCACGTGAGGACCAGTGAATGTATGACAGAAGACCTTCATCTGAATAAAAGACTTCCTTGGGGGGGGTGTGCATCAATGTTCACAGGGGCATCTTAAGAAAAGCTCTAGCTGTGGGTGGTAGCAGCGCTTGCAAGGGTTATTTTTATAGATGCAGCGTGGGCTGAAAAACAAGATGATTACGGGTGTTCAGCGATGGAAAGGACAAGAGGAAGACAAGCCAAGAAGTCAATTTATGTGACGACCAGTAAGACTGGGATTGGGTTCCCTTGCAGTGAGGGGAATTTGGCTCAAGTTTACCCGCCTGACTAATCCACATCCAATGTCTACATCATTATCCTTATTAAAACAATCAGCCCCCTACAGCCTCCGCTTATTGTACAGCACTCATTAGCAGCTCGAGGACTCTTATAGGCAGCCAGCAATACGGTCACTTCATGCTCCACAAATCAATCTGCTTGGGATTTGAAGGAACAATGAATCTAAACTACAAGCTAGCTCATAGAAGGGATCTTTTTATGGAGAATGCTGGTGTTATATTGTTAGGGAAAAAAACATTTAAGTTTTTACCAGCACTAGAAAAAGACAAAATAACGCCTCCCCTGGGAATAGAATTCCTTGGTGACCCCAAAAGGATGACACTTCAATTTCCTGAATCAAAAAATAATCATAGGTTTAGCTACAACCCTTTGTTACAACTCCGGATATTGTTACATGTAAGAAAATAATTGATTATTACTATTTCTATTAACCTTTTCAGCACCACCTCTTGTAGCAAGGAATGCCAAGGTTTGACTGCTCATACTGTAAAGATCTCCTTCCTGTGCTATAGGTCTCTGATCCTTCGTACCAAACTCAAAAGCCCTTAACCTTTCTGCATTTCATGGGATACAAAACACTGCTGAATATGGTTTAATATTAAAATGTTAATTTAATATTAATTTGTGAATCACATGGACTATACAAAGGACAGGGGGACTCCAAAAAGTGAAACAAATCTGGTCTTGCCAACCTTTCTTTTCCAAGGAGACCTTAAAGGGGAAGTAAACCCAGATGGGGTTTACTTCCTCTACAGTCCCCTGTAAATTAGAAGCATAATGGGCTACTATGCATCGCATAGTAGCCCATTATGTGCCACTTACCTGCAAACGAAGCCTGCGATCTCCAACGCTGTCCCCTGTGCTGACCGTGTCCATCTTCAGCCCCTCTTCCTTCTGGGGCTGTGACTGGCCAGAATCCCGTGACATCACACCCGCGTGCGGGAGCCGCCAGTCACGGCACAGGGTCAGTGGAGAAATGGCACGGAGGCCGTTTCTTCACTGCGCATGTGCCGACATGACATCGGCACATGCAGAACACTGCATATCTCCTGAACCGTGCAGATTTGGGGGATATGCAGGGCACCTACAGGTAAGCCTTATTCTAGGCTTACCTGTAGGTTAAAGTGGTTGCCACAGGTTGACAACCACTTTAAAGTATAACTAAAGGCAAAACTTTTTTTTTTAGTTTTGGACAGAGTGGAGAGGGATTGGATCCCCTGACAACTTTTATTTCTGTCTGTGCCCCCCTTAGGGAGATTCCCCTTCTCTATTTGTCCTGTTTACCATTATCATTGAAAGTGAAAGTAAAAAGAAAACCCCAATTTTTGGGTTGTCCCCTGAAAAATAATAAATGGGGACACTAGTTCTGGTGAGCTGGGGGTCCCCAAAAAATTCCTTTTAATTTGCAGAGATATCCTCTCAATTCCTGTTTGGCTACGGGACAGGAAGTGAAGAGAAATCTTCGCAATGGATCAGAGATCACGAAAGAAAAAATCTGACTGGTTATAACCCTCCCTTGCTCTATCCAAAATGGAAAAAAAAAAGTTTTGCCCATAGTTCTACTTTGATCTCTTTGGAATAGATGGCTGCCCATTTTGTACTCCTTCAAAATCTGCTACATCCTTATTAGTGTACCATATAGTACCCCAATACTGTAGTTACCCAAAGATTCTGCACTAAACACTTACCTACCGTGCTATAGCTAAAAGATGGCTACAGCGCGGTCCGCTAGTTCTGGGAGGGCATCCATGGATGTCCTCTCAGGACCCTGCCCCCTGCGTGCCCCCTGGGGAGCGCATCATAGGTGCTCTGTGACCGATGTGACCTTCAGACACAGCTGATCACAGTAAGGGACCAATCACAGCGGTCCTCTACCATGTGATCAGCTGTGTCCAATCACAGCTGATCACATGTAAACAGACTTGCTGGTTATTGGCATGCCTTTTCTCATACGCTGTGTCTGTGTGAGCAAAGGAGAGCCAGTAACCGGCAAGGCTGTCAGCACATTGTTTACACTGATAATCAGTGCCCTGATTATCAGTGCAGCTCATCAGTGCCGCCTATAAGTGCCTCCTCATCAATGTAGCTTCATCAGTGCCCATCAGTGAAGAAGAAAAATACTTATTTGCAAAATTTTTAAACAAACCAAGAAAATCATTTTTATTTTTCAAAATGTTTGTTTAGCAAAAAATAAAAACCTCAGTGGTCATTAAATTCCACTAAAGGAAAGCCCGATCTGTCTGAAACAAATGATAAAAATTTAAATTAGGGTACAGTGCTGCATGACCGCGTAATTGTCATTCAAAGTGTGACAGTGCTGAAAAATGGCCTGGGTAGGAAGGGGGTGAAAGTGCCCAGTGAAAACTTATTTTACATATCACAGGATTGATTTTTGCAGCTGTTTTTATGGCATTGAGTGGCAAATGTAAATCTTACAGTTATCCAAAGTTACCAAATCCTAATCCAGCTTTGTTTTTCCTTACTGTATTCCATTTAGTGTAGCATACACCAATTAGCCATAACTTGACAACCCACGTAGGTATGCTGTGGTATCTGGCACCAAGTCATCAGTCGCAGGTCCTTTAAGTTCTGAAAGTTGCAAGGTGGGGCCTCCATGGATCAGACTTTTTTTTTCCAGCACATCCCACAGATGCTTGACTGGATTGAGATCTGGGAGTATTTGGAGGCCAAATCAGCACCTCAAACTAATGTTCCTCAAACCATTTTTGAAATGTATCACAATGCCTCTGCTGGCTTGCCATGTCTTCCTCAGGTAAGCAACGCACATGCATCCAGGCCATCTTCTTCCATTGCTCCATGATCCAGCTCTGATGCTCACATGCCTGTTGTTGGCATTTTTGGCTGTGGACACAGGTCAGCATGGGCACCCTGACCAGTCTGCGGCCCATATACAACAACTGCGACGCTCATTTTCTTTTTTGCTTTTCAACTCATCAGCTTCATGGACATGTTGTTCACTTGATGTCTAATATATCCCACCGCCTTTCTGATGCCATTGTAACAAGGCAAGCCATGTTATTTGTCAGTGGTCATAAAGTTATGGCCGATCGGTGTGTAACTTTTAATGTTGTGTATAAAATGTTGTTTTTGAACAATGCAAAAGTACCGCAACTACCAACATACCACTTAAATGAATAAAAAGCATTACATGCTAGTTATCCATTTATTATTAGCACTCTCAAGATCCCAGCCTGCTCAGCTTTCTCTACTTCAAGCTTCAGAGATTTAAGGCCCTTATACACAATGCGAATTTCGGGCATGAATTTTCGTTCGGCGGCCTGTAGTCTGAAATTCCTACCGTTCGTATGCTCCTTTCGACAGACGATTTTGATTTTTCGTCACATACTAGTACATTTTTGTCGTACAACAAAGCAACATCCGATTTTCCTTACGAAAAAAAAAAATCATACGACCGAGACTACGCATGCTCAGAAACGAAAAAAATATGCAAAAATATTCAAAACATGAGTTTGGTCGTGTGAAAATTTTCGTATTGTTAGTACCCTCTTCACTTTCGACACGAGACTAGCGTCCAACAAAAAAACAGATATTCTGTCATCCCAAAATCGGATCTTGTGTACGAGGCTTTAGTCCAGGTCTGTGAGAGATCACAGACCTGTAAAATAAAAGAAAACAATAAGTGGATCATATCAGGACCCATGGCTTATTCTATACAGCTGTTTGCATCAGTTTTTCCTGTTATTTAGGTAGGGTAGGGGGTATCGGCTTGCTTAGCAATGGAATGATTTTGTAGTCTTAAGTAGAGTTGAGCGAACCCGGACTGTAAAGTTCGGGTCCGTACCGAACTTTGGGGTGTCCGGGACCCGGACCCGGACCCGGACTTTTCAAAAAAAGTCCGGGTTCGGGTCCGGGGTTCTGGTAATTTTAATGAAAAATTTTAAAAATGCTGTAAAAAAGCCCAGGAAGGTCCTAGAGGTCTGCAAAAAGAAGGAAAATGTGGGTAAGGGTGGGACAAGTGCCCTACAAAGAAATGGGGACAGTGAAATAACTTTAAATATTTTTAAAAAAATAAAAACATAAAAATGCAAAAATGGAGATCATCTTCAAAATGGGTCTGAAAAGTATTAATTAACATTAGAGGCCATAGAACTGTTCTAAAATCATCTTCAAACTATGTCCAAAAAGTATAAATAAGCCCCTGTCTCTTATACACAT
>BLSH010555640.1:918497-947040 GCA_018402905.1 Glandirana rugosa
CTGGTTTTATATTCCTCGTTACTCGATACTTATGGTTTTTTGTCTCGTCCGTTCCACCAGATACATTTTAGTCTATTGACGTCCCGATCATCTCCTCATAAACCAAAACACCATCATTACCTGAAAGAGATTACCGAACAATAGGAAAGAAAGACGATGATATGGGTCCAGTGTCTAAGGTACGTAACAAATGAAACATACGTTACACCTGGACGTCTTTGGGGACCCTAGTGTGTACCCACCCCGGATCGCAATCTTGTACCTCGATTCGTACTGCCTCCTCCACGAACGTCACTACGGAATTGTGTCCCGAACTGTTTAAACGGAACTTAGATCCTCGGCCGTTGTCTTACCCCTGGCGCTGACAACCCCACACTACGCTATAAAAAACTGGCTCCTAACTTTTTCAGCCGGCTCCTAGATTCAAGGCAAATTTGTCAAGCCCTGTGTTAAGGCATCACTGCAAGCACCTCCTCCGTCATGCTTAGCTCCATGTTCTAACGCTAGGCCCCACCCATGTGTGATCCCAGGGGTTTCTGCAGGTCCACATTGCATACAAAGTAAACAATGCATGGAATCTGTGACCTGGGTATAGTAGCAGAAAGAAAGGATAACAAGCCATTAGAGAAAGTCCATTACTACCACAAAACCAAATACTCCTCTACTAGCCCTGCAGTTATCTGATTTTACATAGACCACCTTGCCTGCTCTGTTTTTTGGTATTCATAGCTCATTGCTCCTTATATTTTGGTCTGGCTGTGCCTCAAAAAAAACAGATGTGTGGCTGATGAGCAGTAAGATATCTGCCTAGTCACAAAAGATTCACAAGTCTTCCTCTACTTTGGCTGATGGCTTGACGGGGTTCATTTGTTGAAATCTCCCTTCCTTCTGCTTCATAGCAAAAGGAACCTATCACCAGAGACTGAACAGATACTCCTTGTTATTCTACATGGACCAATCGTTGCCAAGTGACTCTTGAATCAATCGCAGCACCTGCTTAGTTGGGTCAAGCGTGACCAGTGTTAGTCTGTGTTGTGTTCATTTCTCTGCCTGTGTGTGTTCAAAAGCTTTGGTTTGCCTCAGTGTTGTCTCCTGTCATGGTGCGTCCACTCACCCAGTGTACTACTGTTTTGGCTTGTATCCCATTTACTGGGCTAGTTAATGACACAAACCGGTTTCTCAGGGCCTTCCGAGGCTATGCCGAGAGGAAGAGACGGAAGCGAGAGAATGACTCGGCAGCTGTTATTCAGAGGTAGGGTAATCACCAAGTTTGCATGTACAGTATATTGATGGAGGGCTGTGCAGACAGGACCTTCCATTTTATGTGCTTTGTCAACACAAGAGGCGTATAGACAAGGAGCAGGAATTGCTCACATAGCACAAGAACTATTTCATGCAAAATGTAATTGAGTAAAGAGTAGAAAGCAGGCAACACTTAATTTACTTTTATATAGGGTTTCAGAAGGGTTAAAACCCTTGTTTTTTTAGTCTGTGTCCCCACTAGGTAGATTACAAAAATGTCCCCACGTGATGGGAAATGCCAGTTTTTGCAGTTGTCATCAGTGCAGGCCTCACCTCATGTATCGGTGAGAACTAAAATTTTAAAACCATATAAAGATAGAGGTGTTGGACTCGATACTCAGTTTTCTAAAGATAAAAATCATAGTGGTCTTTCCCAGGTGGGTCTAGGCCACTCAAAAAACACGAAGAGGGGTGCAAACAGAAGAATCAGTGTGTCAAATGATCGGCTCATAAGTTTATAAAATCTTTATTCTTGACAGTGGTGTAACAACCAGTAGAAATATGGTAGCCAACATTTTTTGGGGGCCAAAAAAAAATCATCCTTCGGCAGTGCTAAAATTTGAATGCTGGGGTTTTGGATGTGGACTGTATTAAACTTCCAAAACGAATACCTTGAACAGGAGGCATGTAGAGCAGTGGTTCTCAACCCTGTCCTCAAGTACCCTCAACAGTCCATGTTTTGGGAATTTCTCTTAGATAAAATAGCTGTCCAAAATACCTAGCCATTGACTCTGATTTATAGCACCTGTGCAAGATAAAGGAAAACCTGAAAACATGGTCTGTTGGGGGTACTTGAGGACAGGGTTGAGAACCACTGATTTGAGCATAACAGCTCTATGAAAGCATGGCCAGTATCCCATTTTGGGAATTTTTAACAGTCCATATTAGGAACACGAGCAATTACATTTCAGCCCTAATAAAGGGGGATTTTCTGGCCCTCGAAATGCATTTGGTACCGTATATCTGATTGTTACACAACTGTCAATAATAAACATTTATGGACTGATTTGGTGCATCGTTTCTTCGGTTTACATAGCATTAAAATTTTATGTGGCAATTGTCACCAAGGCCGAGAGTGCAAGTCAATCTATCAGATGGGCAATATAAAACTAGAAGTCTATATATTCCTTTGTAAAATTCACAGCAAAAATCCTAACAGAGTTTAACCCTTGGCCGTTTTATCCAAAATTATAACACAGGTTTTGCTTAAGGATACACTTTAACTTCTTGCCGGCCATGTAATGTATATGTGTCGTAGCAAAGAGGGTGGCCACTAATGCTTGCGCTCATGGATAGCCAAGGTATCTGTGCTGAGAGCATGCTCCTTGTGTGTTACCAACACTGTGACCAAGCTGTCAGACAACTCTCGATGTCTAGTCCTAATCAAGGGCTGACAGGACAGGCTCCCAATCATATGACCACTGCGACAGCCCTTCACGGTGGTCACGTCATCCAGAAATCTGTCCTTGAAGACATCGGGCGTGGGTGGGATTGGGTTAAGCAGACTTTGTGACATGAATATTTTTTAATACCTATATTCCCTTTCCTACAAGGCCTGTACAAGAAACAGAGGATTAAATGGTATCAGGACAGTAGGGCATAAACATTAATAAAAACTCAAAAGGTCTAATTCTAACACACAGACCTTCTATACTCCATCCAAAACTAAGAAAAGGATGAAAGGAAGCACCCGATTGGTTGATAAAGGCACACCCCTACCTCTTTGCTCCTATTAATTGAAGGTAGTCTCCTTTTAATTTCCGTCACCGGCTGTGGAACATTATTTCTGTATCAAAGGAAAATTTGACATGCCGCTTCACACCGTACAACAAGATCATCGTCTTGTCATTCCTCTTACCACTTTCAAAGGATGTGTTCAAGTGGAAAATCTTCCCGCTGTTTTCTTGAGGATAATCAAATCTGCATGTAACTATTTCTGACACCCACAGCACAGGCCCCTAATCACAGAGCTGCCGGGAGCTAATGTACGGCAACTCTCACAATGGCAGCTGCTTAATGCCATATCTTGATGAAGGGGACCTGTCAGTCTCTTTTTATGTACCATTTGCTCCAGAATATGAAGACTCCAAGTGCTGTATTAACCCATGTAAGGCTGTCAGGATGAAAATACTGAGCTCTCTGGACCACCAATGATGGAAGCTCAGAGCTACAATTCTATAATTCATTATTAACTATCTTCTACAGTATATATAATATGTACTTTATTCAGGATAGAAATACAGGAGCTGTCACTGCCAGTTTAATCTCGAATGGTGCAAGCGCTATCCCTGTCATCCTTCTCCATGCTTCCTCATTGGTCTGAAGTATGCAGGTCTGGGGTTCCACAGTCACTGGCTGCATGCTTGTTCCTGGCTCAATAAGTGACATCCCCCTAATCTCTGCCTGACCCAGAAAAATTTACCAGGTCCCTTGGCAGCAGGCATGGTAAGAAGCTTTGAATTGGCTGCCATGCGCTCCCCCGTGCTCTATTTGCCCTGAGAAAAATCCAACATCTTTTGATACAGAGAGCACTTGACTCTCTGCCTGGCTTCCAACAATGCAGCGATCTGTGCTTGGGCAACCAATCAGCAGGCCTGATTACTGTCATGTGGGGTTGGGAACAGGTCCTTAGCTCTGTGTAAGCTCTAGCCCAGTGTGTGCCTTGGAGTGTGAATGGGGCAGCGTGGTAACACTGTAAAGGCTGCTTACCATGTCTGCTCGTTAGTTGCCTGTTAGTTGACCAAGAATGGTTGGCTTTGAGGCCAAAACTGCAATGGCAGCTTCCATAGTTTTATCATGATATGTTTGCCTTATTATTAGAGAAGTTGCAACTGGGCGAATTCACAGTTTTAGCTCAAGATTTTATCTGATAAAGCAGGTCAGCATCATTCATTCAATAAATGTTCTAAGCAACGTAACACGTTTTCTAAACTAAACTCGGATAAACTCAGAATGAACAGCCTTTATGTAATCATCTGATTTTATGCCCGCACGATGCTGCTCTCTGTATGACTCGCTTCTCTCCACAGACTGAAAAGTTTCCCAGCAGCCTTCCCTTTCCCTCTGGCAGATCATTTTGTGATTTATCACTTTTTCCAGGCACCACCAGACCAAAATGTAACCATCAAGAAGCTAATGATTATCTTCTGCATCTGAACATACCAGGGTTGTTTGCTTTGCTTTTAAACTGACCAGCACATCCTGCCTTTCTTTAAAGCTGAAATCCAGGTATGGTGATTTTTATAGTTACATTGGTCTGGCTATATGCCATACCTGGGGGATCCCTCTAGAAGCCGAAAATCACTGTAGTAGGCATCACTGGTCCAGTAAACTCCACTAGCTTCTGGGTTCTGTACTGAGCGGCTGACCTGCTGCATTATGAACACAAGAGGTTGCTTGCTTGGTACAAATGCCATTTAAGGAACACTTTGCATTTCCTCAATGCAAGGTGTTCTCTGATAGATTGACATGATGGACAGAAGGGGAGGTGACCTCACAATCTCCACCTCCTCCAGACAACACTTTGGAAAAATGCAATGTGTTCTCTGAACAGCTCCTGTACTGAGCAAGAAACCTCCTGCATTCACAAAGCAGTAGATGAGCTGATCGCCCAGGTACTCAGAAGCTAGAGGAGATCCCTGTAGTAGCAGGGCCCTCCATGGGGATCCCACAGGTATGGCACATGCATAGTTACATTGGTCAAGCTTGACCAATGTAACTGTAAAAATTACTGTACCTGGAATTTAGTTTAAATGAGTCCTAGAAAGGAGGTGTTTATCAGTGCCATATATCAAAAACTGTAACCATGTCATATGTGGTATTTTGCCAGTAGAGAGAAAAAAATGCATTTGTGACACAGTGGGAATGACCGCTTTGCATGAAGTCAGGCTTAAAGGCCAACTCTACTTAAAACTGATATGTAGGTTTTCCTGGTTGCTGACAATGGAATAATGTGATGCCTTCCAATTTCTATCCAAACAGCTACAGCCAGATCCAAAGGCAAATGATGGTGCCACATTTGCCTCTTTGATTGCAGATAAGTTGATATAAAATAATTGAAAATCCAGTTGCAGGGGAGTTATTCTGCTATCAGTTGGCTGTGAAAGGTATTACCCGCAGTTACTTCTGTTATGTTGATCAGCGGTAAGATTAGTCGGGCTGACTTTTAGGAGACTGGGCTTCAGCTGTCAGAAAGTGGCACCTTTGTTAAATGCCTTGTAAACCTGGAGGAAACCCAAACCTCTGCTGGAAAATTTTGGTTGTGTGGTCTCCGACAGACACCCAAAGTGACAGGTATCCCAACCCAATCATGCTGACCAGGACTGCAATATCAGTTTTTAGTGGACTTGGCCTTGAATTCCATTCAAAATGAAAAGCAGAAACTCCGTAAGCATTTCCTATATGTCTGTAATATCTGTTTCGGCATAAGCCTTTCCTGAAATTGTTCATGTCTGCAGCTTTCACAGCGTAAAACTATAGTACATGTTCAGTGAGCACATATTTTTCGTTTCTCCTTCACATGGAATTTTAGTGATGGCTTTGGCCAGAATCCAGCGGATTTCTGTGGCTGGATGTACAGGTGGATGTGCAGAATTGTGTCCACTCTGCCTATACAAAACATTGACAGGCTGGCATCAGCCCCAGGTGTCTGCCTGTGTTCAGATGTAATCACACATTGAGCGATTACCTGAAGTTAAGGACAGATGATCGCCCTCTGGACGCAGACGCTTGGATCCATGTGCAATTATTTTAAAGCAAACCCTGTCCAAGAGCTGTGGCCACTATCATCTCTTACTTTTTACAGGATGGACGGCTATAACTATTCACACCCTCTTGTAAATCCAACCACAGATGTCCACTGATTTTTTTTGCCACAGTTGGCATTAAAGCACCACATGAAACGGTTTACTGTTTGTATTTTTGTTACTGTAATAAATAATTAAATATAGGGATTTATAGTCAAATACATGTTATCCCAGCAGTCTCTGCTCAATATGTAATGAGACCTGTTTTTTTGAGCCCATTGTTGTATTGAAGAAATCTGTAAAACTGTTAATACTGTTTAGTAATCAAACAGTGGAACTGCATAGCATGGACCTGGAAGTATTTGTAGATACTGCTCCAGCTCCCCTAGGAAGCCTAAGCCACTCTAGTATGCAAATGTTGACTTCTGCAGACCAGGTCTATCTAAGACAGGCCCCCTCCGACGCCTCAGTTTGTCCCTTACAATGAGCAGCCCCATTGAAGTGCAGGGCAAGGGGGAAATGGAGATAGACTATCTCTGCAGAGGTTTGCACATGAGTGCATCCTGAGTTTTTAGGTTTCTGGGGTCCTCACATCAAAATGGTCAGTCCAATAAGAATAAAGGAAAATATCCAAAATCTGTATCAGAATGGATAGCTCTGCATGAGCATGGCATATGGCAGGGACCAAGTGACCCACTGATTGGGGGAAAAAAAACATACATACCTTCATAAAATGTACTCACTTGACTTCTCCCTTTTTTTGTGGGGTTGAACATCTAGATTAAGTTCAAGAAGGCTAAGGCCCCTTTTACGGGGACTAAAGAACTGACAGGCAGATCTGATCGGGCCCTCCAGTCTCTTCTATGGAGCGGCAGATGTCAGCGACCACATGTCTGCTGACACACGCCGCCATCTGATCCGGTCCACCAAAAACAGATGGATGGTGGTCCTATTCCACAACTGGGTATGGAGAACCATGTGACCCATCCCCTTTCCTCCCATGTTGCAGCGCTGATTACTCAGCACTGGGGGAAGAGTTGTTAGCTCAAGTTGTAAATTGAAGCTGGCGCAGAGCTTCCTCACATTGCTGAAAGGAATTTGCAAGGTATAGGGGAGGAAGGTGGAAGTAAGGCAAACCTATTACTTTTCCCAATGTGGACAAATCACGGGTTCCTTTTTATTGTGAAGCAAATCGCATCCTGACCAGAGCAGGTGCTTACCAAGCTGCCCAGTTTAATTTGAGATTTTAATCACATCTCGGAGGCATAATATAAGGGTTATACATAACGCCATTCTTTTCCTTTTTTAATGTTCTCTTCTTCTCTCCCACAGGAATTTCCGAAAGCATTTACGGATGGTCGGAAGCCGCAGAATGAAAGCTCAGTGTAAGCAGAGAGCGAGAATGTTGAAAAGGATTGCCCTCTGATGGGCCTTTTGTCTGTTTTTATGGTATTTCATATAGAAATTCCCTTGTGTGCTGGTATACAATGGCTCAGTTTAGCATTATGTGTTCACACATAAGGCTGAGAACAGGCTATGGTGATGTAATATTCACACCGTCTAAGAAACAATTTGCTGCCTACACACACAATCCAGAGTCCATGAAAGTCCTATTTTGCAGAGAGAGAAATAAATTCACTTGTGTTAGCTATGCCCAATGCTAGCAAATTTGCTCTGTAGGTAACAAGGTAGGCGATAACAGCGCTCTTGCGAAAAAGCTTCAACGGTCCTGAGTGGGAGGTCCTGCCTTTTGTAATACAACATTACCAGCCTAAGTATTATAAGACTGTACTTCTGGCATCCCACACACACATAAACGGCACTCAAAACGTCAAACATTCACTGCAGGTGCATCTTCCAGGTGCATGTGTCTTAAATGCCCGTGATTGATTCACCACCAGTGAATGTTTGGTGGAGGCAGGGGCGTAACGATAGGGGTTGCAGGGGTTGCAATTGCAACCGGGCCCCATGGTCCAGGGGGCCCATGTGCCTCCCTTGTACACCTGAATAGGAGGGATGGTGGGGGTGGCATTTAGAGGACCCAATCTCCTCCATTTTCCTCTATCCAGTTTACTTGTCTTCTGCTGTTCCCAGGGCCCCTGTGTGCTTTCCTGGTCCCCCTGGGGCCTGCTGCAGAACTTGTGAAAGTGCCCCACTGCAGTACCGTAATAAAGGGACCCACAATGGGAGTAAAGGGCAACAGGATCAGTGGGAAGAGGGAAGGGCCCTGGCCAGGGGTCAGGGGGCCCTTCATAATTTCTTGCACCGGGGCCCTGAAGGTTCTAGTTACGCCTCTGGGTGGAGGTCACAATCACTGTTTCATAAATATGCCCCTTGGTGTTTGCCTCATTAATAATTAATATAGTGTATTGTTGCAGGGATGCATATTCAATGTAGTGGGCTGCCTGTTGTTTAACCCCAGGCTCTGTGCAGGCTTTCGGCAGCGATCAATAATGAGGCAATGGGTTGGGTGGGGACATGGGAAATTATGACTGAGAACTTGGCACAATAAAGAAAAATGTAACTTTTTAGTTATAGTTAATCATTGTTTGCTTACCAGCTGCACATACACTCACCAGCCACTTTATTATTAGGTACACCTTGCTAGTACCGGGTTGGACCTCCCTTTGCCTTCAGAACTGCCTTAATTCTTGATGGCATAGATTCAACAAGGTGTTGGAAACATTCCTCAGAGATTATGGTTTATATTGACATGATAGCATCACGCAGCTCCCATTCCACAACATGCCAAAGGTGCTCTATTGGATTGAGATCTGGTGACTGCGGAGGCCATTGGAGTACAGTGACCTCATTGTCCAGTGGTGAGATGATTGGAGCTTTGTGACATGGTGCATTATCCTGCTGGAAGGAGCTATCAGATGATGGGTACACTGTAGTCATAAAGGGATGGACATGGTCAGCAACAAAGGTGAGCCGTAGCGTTTAAACGATGCTCAATTGGTACTAAGGGGCCCAAAGTGTGCCAAGGAAATATCCCCCACACCATTACACCACCACCACCAGCCTGAACTATTGATACAAGGCAGGATGGATCCGTGCTTTCATATTGTTTACACCAAATTCTGACCCGACCACCTGAATGTCACAGCTGAAATCGAGACTCAGACCAGGCAACGTCTTTCCAATCTTCTATTGTCCAATTTTGATGAGCCTGTGTGCCTCAGTTTCCAATTCTTAAGTGACAGGAGTGGCACCCGGTGTGGTCTTCTGCTTCAGAGATTCAGAGATGGTATTCTGCATACCTTGGTTGTAACGAGTGGTTATTTGAGTTACTGTTGCCTTTTCTCGAACCAGGCTGCCCATTCTCCTCTGACATCAACAAGGAGTTTTCATCCAACTGCCGCTCACTGGATATTTTCTCTTTTTCAGACCATTCTCTGTAAACCCTAGAAATGGTTGTGCGTGAAAATTCCAGTAGATCTGCAGTTTTTTAAATACTCAGACAGCCCGTCTGGCACCAAGAGCCATGCCATGCTCAAAGTCACTTAAATCCTCTTTCTTCCCCATTCTGATGCTCTGTTTGAACTTCAAAAAGTCGTCTTCACCACGTCTAGATGCCTAAATGCATTGAGTTGCTGCCATGTGATTGGCTGATTAGCGATGTATGTTACCAAGCAATTGAACATGTGTACCTAATAAAATGGCCAGTAAGCGTATTTACAGTATCTAACAAAATTAATGGCTGTGTGTTGAGTTATTTTGAGGGGACAGCAAATTTACACTGTTATACAAGCTGTACACTCGCTACTTTACATTGTAGCAAAGTGTCATTTCTTCAGTGTTGTCCCATGAAAAGGCTCCTCGTAGTTTGGCTTATTAGTTGTCCAAACATGCATTGAAGCAAAAATACCAGTTTGCCATGCAGTATGGGTTTGTTCTTGGTATAAGCACGAGAACTAATAATTCTGATAAAGGCACAGTAAAGGTCTAATGTACCTGTATGACGTATAAAATAAACATCTGTATGTTCTTCAAAGCGGATTACTACAAGAATTCTCTCTTTTCCATATACAGCTTTTGCTGACCGCCGAGAAAGGAGCTTCAGCCGGTCCTGGAGCGACCCTACCCCAGTCAAAGCAGACTCCATCCATGATTCCAAAGAAAGTAAGCACTGGAGTATTTAGAAGTCTATTGCATAGCTTAAACACCCGGACCTTTGTGTAACATATGGACCAAGGGCCCTGAACTTGAACTAGTTGTTTCATATTGAATACTCCAACCCCTATAATTTTACATGCCAATCCTATTCCCTTCTGTACCTAAAAGCCCCAACACTTACAACCTTCTCTTCTCACAAAACTCTACCAACATCTAGAACTCCTTAACTGCAGGCCATTCTTCTCTGGAGGAAGCGGTTTAGTCATATCTTGCACAAGGTGATCAAAAAAGAATAGGAAATTTGGTTATCATTATACAGGATTTACAGTATAAAGAGGCAATAAAGTTACGATACAATTCAAGACAAGGAGGGCCCTCTTTGTGAGAGCTTACAAAAGGTAATAGCTGTGTGGGGATGAGTTGTTCAAGAAAGTAAAACTATAGCTAGGACAGTTGTTCTAGGCTTCAGAGGTATTTCATCCCATGTCCAGTTTTGTCTCCAGGACAGGAAGTAAAGGGAAATCTCCCCTAATATTACACAGACAGCAAAAAAAAGAAATGTTAAGGTTTTGGCTGTGGACATAAAACATTATTACATTAAGAGCAATGGCACAACCATCCACCCATCCCCACATGTCAGGGTGCTTGGTGTTATCCTGGATTCTGAACTCTCCTTTTGGCCCCACATCCAATCACTTTCAAAGGCTTGCCGCCTCAATCTCCTCAACATCTCTAAAATACGTCCTTTCCTAACCAATGAAACCACAAAGCTCCTGATCCACTCCCTGGTCATCTCTCACCTCGACTACTGCAACTCCCTCCTCACTAGCCTACCTTTAAATAGACTATCCCCCCTCCAGTCCATCATGAATGCCGCTGCCAGACTCATCCACCTTACAAACCGTTCAGCGTCTGCCACCCCTCTCTCTGCCAATCCCTCCATTGGCTGCCACTCGCCCAACGAATTAAATTCAAAATACTAACAATCAGCTACAAAGCCATCCACAACTCTGCTTCCAGCTACATCACCAGCCTAGTCTCAAAATACCAACCAAACTGCCCTCTTCGCTCCTCCCAAGACCTCCTGCTCTCCAGCTCCCTCATCACCTCCTCTCATACTCGCCTCCAAGACTTCTCCCGAGCCTCTCCCATCCTCTGGAACTCCCTACCCCAATCGGTCAGACTGTCCCCAAATCTATCCACCTTCAGGCGATCCCTGAAAACTTCTCTCTTCAGGGAAGCCTATCCTGCCACCACCTAACAACTACACTCCTTATTTTCTCAATCAGCTCATCCCCCGCAGTTATTGCCCTTTCGTATCATTTAACCCTCCCTCCTAGATTGTAAGCTCTAAGGAGCAGAGCCCTCTGATTCCTCCTGTATTGAATTGTATTGTAATTGTGCTGTCTGCCCTAATATTGTAAAGCGCTGCGCAAACTGTCGGCGCTATATAAATCCTGTATAATAATAATAATACATTAGTAGTAGTATACGGGATTTTGATTGAATCACTTTCCATACCTTGCTGCTTTGGACAATAAACAGCTTGATTTTTTGAAGACTTTCATTTTACGTTATAAACTGTTTTGGTGACAACGCTTTATATGCAGATACAACTTGCAGGTCACTTTTTCAGGTTGGCCATAAAAACTTGCATTTTTCACTATCTTATATGTGCACTCTTATTCATCAGGCCATGACCTGCAAAATTCCTGCACAGCTCTGGACGAGGAGTGTGAGGATTTGAACTGGGAGGCTGAGAGAGAAATGGAAATTATGTCTTGTGAAGGAGAAGATTTTATTCCACCCAAAATCATGGCAAGTACAATTTTAGCCCCTTAATTGGTTCTTCTTACCATTTATATTACACCTGTTTCCAACACACAGACATAAACATGTTTGTGCTACTAGTAGAAATTAAACTGGAAAACCATAAATGCCTATAGACTGTGTAGATGAGTCCATTGTGGATTGTTCACATGAATATATGAAGAATGCTTTTGGGAGGAGAGAAATGGGACAGGAAGTGAGGAGAAATCTCCCCACTGGGGACACTGACATCAATAAGTTTTAACTCTTCCATACGCTAACCAAAACTAAAAAAGGTGTTTTGGTGGGGCGTCATTTTAATGAGTTATAGCCCTTTATGGGGTTCCTTCTCAAACTGGTGAGAAGTTCATTTAAAGGAGAACTTTTTGAAGCTATACAGTATCAAAAGCATGCTTAATTTTTATGTATTTCTAATCTGTTGGCACTTGTATGCTAAGGGTTGAAATCAGACTTGCTGTGGGAGTGCCTACATTGGCAATTAATGGGCAACAGGAGGAGGTACTTATAGACCCTACAGGAGGAAGAGAAGTGGGTATCACCAGTGATGTTCAGTGATAGTATGGAGAGCAGGCAGGAGGTGGGGCAGTGGCACAAAGTCTGCAGAATTAAATGCTGAGATTTTGCTATCTATTGGCAGTCATAATGATTAAAGGAAACCAAGCTTATAATTCCAGGTACATATATACATATATATTCAGGTAGTCAGGTATATCACTCACCTAAAGCAACTGAAAGTGCTGTAGCATAGTATGTATTGCCTTTGTTTTCTCACTGTATTTCTACAAATTGCATTTTATGTTTGGAAACTGTTTGGAAGGACGAAAAATAATCATGTATTCTTCCCGCAGCTAATATCATCCAAAGTTCCCAAAGCAGAATATATTCCCACCATAATACGGAGAGATGACTCTTCCATCATCCCCATTCTCTATGTAAGAATTCTTTACTTCATATTGATATTTTCATAGCACCCCATTTATGTGTACTGTATATGTTATCGCTGCTGTATTACATGAGCTATTTGCACAACACATTTGCCTTATACTACATATTTGCCTTAATGTTAAAGCAGTTGTAAAGTCAGAAGGTTTTTTTTTTATCTTCATACATTCTATGCATAAAGATAAAAAAAATCTCTTGTGTGTAGCATGCAGCACCCCCTAATACTTACCTGAGCCCCATCTCTCTCCAGCGATGTCCACGAGTGTCTTAGCCTTCCGGTACTCTCCTCCTGATTGGCTGAGACACAGCAGTGGCACCATTGGCTCCCGCGGCTGTCAATCAAAAGAAAGAGGGAGCAGGTCGGGGCTCCGTGTCTGAATGGACACATGGAGCTCTGACTGAGCTCCAGTGCCCCCATAGCAAGCTGCTTGCTGTTGGGAGCACTCGATAGGAGCAAGGGGCCAGAGAAGAGGAGGATCAGGGCTACTCTGTACAAATCCAACTGCACAGATGAGGTAAGTATAACATGTTTGTTATTTATTTATTTTTTTATTAAATGAGACTTTACTATAACTCTAAGTAAGCATTACCCTAAGTAAGTCCAGTCACCAATGCTACTACTGCTGGCTAGATAATGGAAAGTGATTGGATGCCATTGGCAGCAGGAGATTAACAATGTTTTACATACACACTGTCCAATATGTTCAAGGTGGTTAATTCTCATCACCAATATCTTTAAAATGTCCAAAGACATGCTGGTGTGATAATTGGATCCTTCTGTGTAAATTGGCCCTAGTATATGTATGAATGTGAGTTAGGGACCTTAGATTGTAAGCTCCTTGAGGGTAGGGATTGATGTGAATGTACAATGTATATGTAAAGCGCTGTGTAAATTGGCGGCGCTATATAAGTACCTGAAATAAATAAAGAAAGAAATATTAAATAATAAAATGTGCCCTCGACCAGTCTTTTGAATTAAATGCAGATCAAGTAACAGCACTGACCGTTCACAAGGCTGCTGTTAGAAATCATGGGGCCTCGTGCATCCTATCTGATAGGGCCCCACCGCATGCTAATGCGGGGGTTAAAGCAGACGGTGGGGAGTCAATATGCCTCCTCATCACCTGTCAAATGCGGTCAGCATTGGATCGCTCTTCAGACAGCAAGCACTTGTGAACGAGCCCTTAATTTTTTTTTTTTACATTTTCTTTTTTAGAAATTGTATTTTTTATTTGCCCTGTTGGGGGCTTTGGTGAAATATCAGTGGCCCCCTGATGTCTCCCTGTTGAGAGAGAGAAAGGGAATGAGGATAGTAAACACAGTTTTCTGTGCTTCAGTGATGAATGAATACAGGAGCAATACAGGTACCGATCACTCACTGTGTTCTTTCAGTAAAGGTAGGGGCCAGTAAACATGACATATTTTCTCTCCCCCTGCCCTCCATCCTGAAATGACCCCCCCCGTGTGTCCTCAGCAGCTGCCAGCGGGAGGGAGGGGAAGAAAGCCAGCAGTGCTGAAAGGGAAAGGGTACACAGGAGGACCCGGACAGCAGGGGGTGGGTGTGAAGGGAGGTGGGGGTGTGCATACTATAACTGATCACCCTGCAGTGAAGCCACAGGGAGAGAGAGGAAGAGTGCTGCGGGGGGAACCACAGGAGGTTCGGTGTCAGCAATAAGACCGCACAGCCTACCCTCCTGCTCGGCAGGTACCCGGGCCCCCCTTTTGAACTGATGGGGCCTGGGCCCAGTACAGAAGGGCTGGCTATACTGCCTTATCAGCGGCCCTGACCGTTCACATCAGTTTTACAAAGATTCTTTTAAGACTCTATCTGAATATTCGATTGTATATACAGCATATCTTTTTTCGACATGGTGTCCGGTTGCTGTGTTGTTTAATAATTATTCTACAGAATTTGTATTGGGCTAACAGTTTGCACAACGCTTTACAATATAAAGGGACACCGTACAATTACAATACAGTTCAATACAGAAGGACTAGGAGGGCCCTCCTCTTGGAACTTACAATCTAAAGGGAGGGGGAGGTGCTACAAAATGTAATAGCTGCAGGGGATGATCTGATGGAGATGGTTGAAGTACAGTTTTTAGGTGGAGGTAGTGTAGGCTTCCATGAAAAAATTAGTTTTCAAGGATCGCCTAAACACGGACAGGGTAAGAGCTAACAGGACATACTGGGGTAGAGATTTCCAGAGGATGGGAGGGGTTCTAGAGAAGTCCTGAAGGATAACATGGGAGGAGGTAACAAGGGAGCTAGAGAATCAGATGACTTGGGAGCAGCAGAGTGGTACTATTTGGTCAGAAAATGTTCTCTCGATTTTGTGCATTGTCTAGAAATAATAAAGTCTCTGGATATATCATACATATTGCAACCGCATTGAAAATAGGCAGAAAGTTTTCAGCCTGTCCAGTTGTTTCCTTTTCAATTTAACCTTTAACCACTTGCCGACCGCCCGCCACAGTGTGACGGCGGCAAAATGGTTTGTTATCGCAAACCGCCGTCACCTGACGGCGGCCAAGATAACTAGCATTGTGAGCGCGCGCTGTGTTCCGGGGGGGCCAGGGAGCGGGTAGGGCGGACTCGATCGCCGCCGGCTACCCGCGATGGCTTCCCTGCAGTGAGAGAACGGAGGTCCGTGTATGAAAACGCGGATCTCCGTTCTGACAGAGGGGTAAGGGCCGTGATCACAGGCTTCCTGTATATGGAAGCCGTGATCACTCCCCTCCCCCTGCCAGCCCAGCCCCCATACAGTTAGAACACACTGAGGGAACACATTTAACTCTTAGATTGCCCCCTCCATGTTAACCCCTTCACTGCCAATGGCATTTACACAGTAATCAGTGTATTTTTATAGCACTGATCGCTGTATAAATGCCAATGGTCCGACATGTCCGCTGCAATATCGCAGTAACGCTAAAAATCGCAGATCGCCGCCACTACTACTAAAAAATAAAAAAAATAAAAACCCCAGAAATTAATTCTCATCATCCGTAAACACAGCAACTTTTGCACAAACCAATCAAACGCCAATTGCAATTTTTTTTTTTTTTTTTTTTAACCAAAAATATGAGGAAGAATATAAATTGGCCAACACCGATGGAAAAAAATATTCTTTTCATATTTTGTTTTTTGGATTTGTATTTTAGCAAAAAGTAAGAAAATTTTTTTTTTTTTTTTTTGCAAAATTGTCGCTCTTTTTTTTTATCTATAGCGGCGATCAGAAATGACGCAGAGGGGATCAAATACCACCAAAAGAAAGCTCTATTTGTGGGAAAAAAAGGACGCAAATTTCGTTTGGGTACAACGTCGCACGGCCACTTATTTGTCAGTTAAAGCGACGCAGTGCCAAATCGCAAAAAGTGCTCTGGTCCTAAAGTGGGAAATCCTTCCGGGGCTGAAGTGGTTAAAAATGTGTTTTTAAATAATTGAGAAAAACAAAATGTGCTTTGACTATTAGGCCCCTTTCATGCAGGTCAGAATCCGCTTTGCTCAGCAGGGGATCTGTCCACTGGTCCCCTGCTAAGCAGAGCAGGCAGATGACATGTCTGTATCCATTCAGTTTATGCAGAGTGGTCGAGTGTAAACTCTGATCCGCATAGATGGAGGGGACCCCTTTCATTTTTTTTTTTTTTTGTTAGCGAAACCGGATTGGAGCTAGGCAGGTGTAAACGGACACACGGATATTTATACCCGCCGGTTCATAGGGTGCATGGACCATCCGATCGGGTCCCCCTGAAAAACTGATATGTGTACCTCATCAGATCACTCATGTTAAAGGGACCTAAGATGGTCAGATTGAAAAGTGTAGGCACCTTTATGCTGAACCTAAACAGGCAGAAACACTGGATTTTATTCAACAATTAGGTTTTATACTGTGAGATGACTTTCCATGAAGAGAACCTGTCATGGGAGAAATATACTCCACCACTGCTGAACAAGCAAGTAGTTAAGTCAGTTGAAATGAATAACTCCTGATACCTGCTCCAGGTCAATGAAATTACTGAAGCTTGTGGATCAACATAATAGGCAAGTAATTTTTATTTTTAAAAGGAGATTCCAACAATGGCAGATGGGAGATTTTCTCTGTCACAAGAAAGAGTTACCTTCAATAATCTGACTCTGAAGTTGATATTTGCTTGGCTGTTATGCCGGTCTGAAGGCTTCAGTACTTTGTCAATGACAGATATGGAGTAAGTACAGTATGTGGATCAGGAGCCCTGGTTGACTTGCAGTGGAAGTATTGAAGCCAAAAACTGCCCGATTGGTGACACTTTTAGGTGGACTCAAGTCATTGTACATCTCTTAGGACACGTTTGCTTGAAAACAGTTGTACTGCTTGTAGACGCTTTTTTCTTTATGGCATTTTATTGGCTATTTTTCTGAACACCCCAAACTGCACCCTCTTCCTTGTACAAAGTTGGCGTTCACATTTGTGCTCTGGTTATTCATACCTATTATTATCTTTTGCTGTTTAGGACCATGAACATGCAACATTTGATGACATCTTGGGTAAGTTGCTTCAGCCTCCTTGCAACTGGTTTATTTTCTGTTTTTGCATTGGGTATTCTTAGGCCCCCCTTTTTTATCCTTTGTTCTGATTATGAACTCTATTATTTATTAGTAGTTTATCGTTTTTCAATATTCTGATATAACACACATTTGTCTTAGGCAAATTTGTCAGAATTAAAGGATAAGTTCACCTTTAAAAAATAAATACATGCACACATTTTTGCAGGTAGAAAATTGGCATTTATTATTTTTTTTACTTGGAGCATAGAAATCGTTGCACCCGTGATCAGCAGATCGCAGGTGCCATGCAGGACTCCTGCAGACTTCTCAGTGTATCTGTCCGCTCGTACCTCATATGGGGAAGCAGATACATACTGACAGAAAAAGACAACAAACTACCAGAGTGCTGAATAGTGTCATGGTAGTTAATTGAAACCGACAAGCTGACAGCCGCAACGGCCATGTTATTTTCAGTGACAGCGGGCACCCAGAGAAGATGCCTGCCTGCTGTCACTGGAGAGGAGGTGGAGAAGCTGCAGCTGCTGGAACATGTAACCTGTTCCAAAAGGTGAACTTATCCTGTAAGCCAAATATATAATGAGCGAGTGAGAAGGACACTGACTCTGAAGATGATTCATTGGTTTATTGGAACCTATTTGTTACACATTAGAATTGATGTTTGCCATTTTTACATAGGCATGCCTAAATCGAATATTTCCCAAATGTGTTTTGATAAACTGTAGAATCCTCTTCGTTTTGTTCTCACTCAGCTTTTCAAACATCTCTACTGTAATTGCAAGACAGGCAAATGTTTTGAGCAGTTCTATATACTTTGGTGGTGGCTGGTCTAGTAAGCTCAGCCTGCTGGATAGTTTCTTCCACTGGATATTACTTAAAATGTATGGCCTTCCATTAAAATAGAACAGGTGTTGGTTTTTGGTCTACTTTAAAGAGGTTTTTCAGTCTCTTTGAAAAAAATTAAAGTCAAGTACTGTAGCTGCTGATTTATAATAAAAAGGACACTTCCCTGTCCAAAGATCCAGCGCCGTCCATATCCGGGCCTGTTTTCGACGGACTTGGGGTCCCCGGCATATTTAACTTTGGGAAGCCGGTAACTGCGTATGTCACAGCCTCCTGTGACATGTTCCAGAAGATTATGGTCAAGGGGAGGGAGGTGTTGTTGGGGAGAACTTGCGGGGGAATCGCCTAGGCGTTTCCAACGGAAGTGGGAGTGGGTACCTGAAAAAACTAGGTACCCACTTCCAAAAAAAAAAAAAAATGTGCCAAACGTGGTAGAGGAGGTGGGAGGAGGGTGAAGTTCCACTTTAAGCAGCAGCTTCACATCGTTTGTCGTCCTGTAACCACAAAACGTGCTCACGGTTTTATTTTTTCCCCCCACAGAGGAGATTGAGAAGAAGCTGAATGTATACAGAAAAGGGTGCAAAATCCGAGAGATGCTCATTTTCTGCCAGGTAGCTAATCATGTTATTATGTATTATACAAAAAGTTGTAAAAACATATTATTGATAATTATCATACTTGTACACATAGATATTATTCTGCTCAGTGTCCTTTAGATGTTGCAGCAAGTCAGACAGAGCCCCCGCTCCTTTTCTGGCTGGAAGAAGTCCAGCATTTTCTAGCGCTTTCCTCCCGAGCCTTACTGTGTCTGACCCATCCATTCTTTCATTCATTGGATTTCAGTACTTTCAATTATGGCGTCTCAGCAAGTGGGTGTTACCTGGGGCAGTCTACATGCAAATGCAGCCTGTCCAGAAGACAGCCCCTCCTCCAGACTGACATTTACCCATCAAGGCTTTTTTGATATTTGTATAGCTCCTCCCAAAAGCCAGTGCATCATGGCCGAGGGTTCATGAGAGGAGTAGTGAGGCGAGTGCGGTGATGTTTTCAGGAAGCTATGTGCAACACCCTATCAGCCCCTCCAATCAGCCATGATCTGCCTGCATTGCAAAGAGAAGCACATAAACCTAGTAATGTCATCACTGGGTCTAAAAGAAGATATTCAATGAAAAAAACATTTTTTGTCAATGACAGGGAAAGGGGGAACCAGGGGAAGGCAAAATATAAGCAGATTAAACGTCAGCTTTAAACTATATATTAGCTGGTGGAGTTTGTGCATCTCTTCCATTTACTTTTCTTTTTCTACTTAGAGATGATGCTCCAGCAATCTTCTCTCTGCCCTGATCCAATCTCTTAGGAGTCAAAGGATTCCTTAGTGTAGAGAGATAGGACAGGAGGGAGCGCCCAATATCCAGTGACATGCAAAAAAGTGTATAATTGTAGTTTACTGAAAGTAGTAAAAGATGGTCGAACCAACGTGTTTCGGGGGAAAAGAGGCGTTAGCTTGACCATCTTTTGCTACTTTCAATAAACAACTACAAATCGTACCCTTTTTTGCATGTCATTGGATATTGGGTGCTCCCTCCTCTCCTACTTAGTACATGTGGAAACGACCTCAAGGCCATAACCAAAGGCAGCAGCCCAGGCCTCCAAAAAGGTCTCACCATCTCCTTCCAGGTGTAGTGAGGCATAATACATCGGAAGAGGACTCTTCCATCCTTCTACTACCATCACCTAACCATAGATTTACAACTGACTCAGTAAGTCCAGCACGATCTCCAACCCTACAGAAGTTAGAATAGAGAGAGGCACAGGTGACAATAAATTCTACTGCTGGAATATGGCAATACATCACCAACAAATGTAACAGCAGATACAAAATAGAAAATCTGTAGGAGAGTTGTGTAAGCCATTTTCTCAAAAAGCATACCCCTTTATATGTTTCTTTCCTCAACCCTTTTCTCTTCTTCCAGGGGGGACCTGGCTACCTCTACCTGTTAAAAAATAAAGTTGCTACTTTTGCCAAAGTGGAGAAGGAGGAGGATCTTATTCAGTAAGTTGAATATTCTTACCCCCATTACACTACCTGCTATCCTATAAAATGACCCTTATGTATTCCAATGACTTCAGAATGCCACAAAAGCCTAAGTTTCTCTGTAAAACATTCCATTATTTGCCAATATTGTCTGTCTGTGCAGACGGGTTTATTACAACATGGGCGCAGCCAAGTGTTTGTACATGAAATAGAACCGTGGATAATTAGTTCTTTCCGTGTTCTCACTTCTCATTAATTCTCTCCTCGCTGCTGTCTCAGCCAGAAGTGAATGTTTTCAGGTTAATGACGTAGGGAACGGAAGGGTTTGTGCTCACCCTGACCCTTTGATGTATGAAGGGCAGACTGTGAAATCTGTTTGGCAATTTAAATGTTACTCAGCGGGTGGGGGTTTTTTAAATGCAGAGGGATTTTTATTTAATTATTACAAAGGCTTGTCAGCTACAGAGCCAACAGGCTCATCTGATAAGTTCACAATATGTGTACCATATAGAGTCCTTATTTATTTGTGAAAATGGGCTTATTTGGAAGAAAGCCTGTAGGGCTATGTCACATTAGCAGCCCCTGTGCTGGCTATACACTATTCATTTTTTTTCGTTCAACCCCACGGGTTGCAGGAAAAAAAAAACTGTCAGCTCCGGTCGGAGCTGCTCAGGGGAGGGCTGGCAGCCTTAGGCCTGGGGGGGGCAAGTCCAATCAAGTGGTTTATTGAACCACCGAATCAGCTCACAATCCATGCCCACCTGGTTTTAGAACGGATATTGATGTTATGAAGCAAGACAAATATGATACAATGTGGTAACATAGTTTAATGTTAATAGCAACAAAGGAAATTTAACAAAAATAATGCATCAATGCAGCCTCACTAGTGCCCATCAATGCAACCTCACCAGTGCCCATCAATGCAGCCTCATCAGTGCCCATGAATGCAGCTTCACCAGTGTCCATCAATGCAGCCTGATCAGTGTCCATCAATGCAGCCTGATCAGTGTCCATCAATGCAGCCTGATCAGTGTCCATCAATGCAGCCTGATCAGTGTCCATCAATGCAGCCGCACCAGTGTCCATCAATGCAGCCTCACCAGTGCCTATCAAATGCAACCTGATCAGTGCCCATCAATGCAGGCTCGCCAGTGCCCATCAGCACAGCCTGATCAGTGCCAATCATTGCAGCCTGATCAGTGCCCATCAATGCAGCCCTATGATTGCCCATCAATGCAGCCTCGCCAGTGCCCATCAATACAGCCTCACCAGTGTCCATCCAATGAGCCTGCAATGCAGAGAGAGTAGAGCTGCCGGATTACACAGAGCGGAAATCTCCCGCTTACCTGGCCGCTGTCATATGAAGTCCTGCCTCCTGGACTGGCTCCTATGATAGACATCACCAGTATGGTTGCCACATCATCCCTTTAATCCAGGACACATATGAATTGCACAGGTTCTGTGGCTGATTAAGAAGATAATTAAACTCACTTGGTGCCTTATCTGCATTAAATTAGCATCAGAACGTGTGTAATTCATACGTGTCCTGGATTAAAGGCATGATGTGACAATCTTAATCACCAGTGTGCTGTCTATTATAGAAGCTGGTCCAGGAGGTAGGATTTTGTAAGCGGGAGATCCCTGCTCTGTGTAATGCGGTGCCGCTCCCCCAGCGGGATCCATGGTAGGGCCAGCCCCGGGCACCCCCCTTTGCCTTCAAAGTGTAAGTGGGTAGCAGCCGTCGGCCATTTTGAATGTAAGTTTGGGTGGCCTGGGGGGCAATTGCCACCCTGGCCCAGCTCTCCCCTGGAGCCGCTGTACTAACCATGTAATGTTAGTTCAGCGATCTCCCCCACTGAGCTGCTGTGTTCTGTAGGGAAACGTCCCCCCCCCCCCACCAGAACACTTCGATCAGCGCTCTCAGCCATTTGCTGAGAGTGCTGATTGGAGTCAGTCAGATGCTGGCTTTCCAGCATGCATGTCCGACAGAAGCCGGCCGAACGTCTGACTTCTGTCGGACAGACTGGCATACACAAGGGTCGAATGATGGACATTTTTTTTTTAGCTGCCATTGTCTCCCAACATTTGGACCTGTGTGTAAGGGGCTTACGAGCTCACTCACCTGCTCCTAAGGTGTTGCTCCCTCGCTGGCCGGAGAACAGTAGAATTTCTTTGTTAGCAATCCTGAAGCTTGCAGCAACTTCCTATTGCTGTAGAATATATGAACTAAGCCTGCCTTCTCAGACTTCCACACATATACAGTCAGGTCCATAAATATTGGGACATCGACACAATTCTAATGTTTTTGGCTCTATACACCACTACCTGCAACTGTCTTCAGTTCCTACTTGTTCTTGGGACATTTTCCCTTCAGTTTTGTCTTCAGCAAGTGAAGTGCATGCTCAGTTGGATTCAGGTCAGGTGATTGACTTGGCCATTGCATAACATTCCACTTCTTTCCCTTAAAAAACTCTTTGGTTGCTTTCGCAGTATGCTTCGGGTCAGTGTCCATCTGCACTGTGAAGCGCCGTCCATTGAGTTCTGAAGCATTTGGCTGAATATGAGCAGATAATATTGCCCAAAACACTTCAGAATTCATCCTGCTGCTTTTGTCAGCAGTCACATCAATAAATACAAGAGAACCAGTTCCATTGGCAGCCATACATGCCCACGCCATGAGGCTACCACCACCATGCTTCACTGATGAGGTGGTATGCTTTGGATCATGAGCAGTTCCTTTCCTTCTCCATACTCTTCTCTTCCCATCACTCTGGTACAAGTTGATCTTGGTCTCATCTGTCCATAGGATGTTGTTCCGGAACTGTGAAGGCTTTTTTAGATGTTGTTTGGCAAACTCTAATCTGGTTTTTTGGCAAACTCTTCCTGTTTTTGAGGCTCACCAATGGTTTACATCTTGTGGTGAACCCTCTGTATTCACTCTGGTGAAGTCTTCTCTTGATTGTTGACTGACACACATACACCTACCTCCTGGAGAGTGTCCTTGATCTGGCCAACTGTTGTGAAGGGTGTTTTCTTCACCAGGGAAAGAATTCTTCGGTCATCCACCACAGTTGTTTTCCGTGGTCTTCCGGGTCTTTTGGTGTTGCCGAGTTCATCTGTGCGTTCTTTCTTTTTAAGGAAGTTGCAAACAGTTGATTTGCTTCACTGATAGTGACAGCTCTTTGGATCTCATATTGAGAGTTTACAGCAACAGATTCCAAGTGCAAAAAGCACATCTTGTTATTTTCATTTCAAATCCATTGTGGTGGTGTAATAGAGCCAAAAAGATTAGAATTGTGTTGATGTCCCAATATTTATGGACCTGACTGTAAATATAATTTAAACAGTGATTGCTGTGTTGCTGATATATTATTCCACAATCTGTTAAGAAGGGAAGTACAGTGATTCCGAATTGTTTGCTCCCTCAAGTCGATAATCAACAAATCTTTGTATTCAATATAAAAAAAAAAACAAAAGATGAAAGTGCAAACGATTAATGATGTGAAATTCACTTTAAGCTAAACAGCAATAATGACTCAAAATATGCAATCATTGGAAGTATGCTGTACTTTTCATGTAAGTACAACACCTATTAATGATATCTAATTGAATTTTGTTTTCATTCATAGGTTCTGGAGAAAGCTTAGCAGGTTGATGAGTAAAACCAACCCAGAACCCAATATAATCCATATCATGGGGTGCTACGTCTTGGGAAACCCTAATGGTGAAAAGGTATGGCACAATGAACTGCTTTAATGCTAAACAAAGTACTCCTACATTTAAAATAAAGAGAATCTGAATGGACCTAAATTTGACTGAGCAAAAAAAAAAAAAAAAGCTGGCATGTTCCAAGCTCTGCCCATTCGTAGTCTACTACAGTCCTGCTCCTACACAGCATGGCATTAAAGCTGAACTCCAGGAATTTAGCTACTTTCTAAAATGTGCTGGCTTAGTAGGGGTTAGATTTGATGAGGTGCATACCACCTTGTGGACTTATCTCTAAAATGTAAGATTTACATTTTTACTGAGTGCTAGGAGAGTACAGCTGTCACTATACTTTCAGTGCTCCAATGCTGGACTTTCTGCTCTCAGCTTCTGCAGCCCCAGAGCATAGGCAACAGCTCTGCCCGTCTCTCCCCTTCTCCTGCCCAATTACACAGCACTTTGTATTAGATCAACTTATTCACAAAAAATACAAAGACATCAAGGAATGGACAGTGTCGGGGAGGGGCAGGCTGCCATGTAAGAAATCTGGATTTCCGTTGTCAGGACTCCATTATTATAGCTCTCAGTAAAACTGTTAGTTGGACATTTATATAAGTGAACAAGGTGGCATGCACCTCATTGGACTTAACCCATAGTAAGCCAGCACATTTTAGAAAGTGACTGAATTCCTGGATTTCAACTTGAAGAACTTGCTTACTAGACACTTAAACCCCCAATTTTAGGCTTTCAGCGCTGTCGCATTTTGAATGACAATTGCGCGGTCGTGCAACGTTGTACCCAAAGTTATTATAATTTTTTCCCCACAAATAGAGCTTTCTTTTGGTGGTATTTGATCACCTCTGCGGTTTTTATTTTTTGTGCTATGAACAAAGAGCGACAATTTTGAAAAAAGAACAATATTTTTTACTTTTTGCTATAATATCCAAAAACAATCTAAAAAAAAAAAAATATTCATTGGGTTTGGCCAAGATATATTCTTTTACATATTTTTTGTAAAAAAATAAAAAAAAACCCCGCAAATCGGCATATATTGATTGGTTTGCGCAAAAGTTGTAGTGTCTACAAACTATGGGAATTGATTTATGGCGTTTTTATTATTATTATTTTTTTTTACTAGCAATGACGGCGATCTGCGATTTTTATCGGGACTGTGATATTGGGGCGGACATGTTGGACATTTTTGACACTTTTTTGGAACCAATGACACTGATTACTGTACAAATGCCATTGGCAGTGAAGGGGTTAACCTGCAGGGGGCAGTGAAGGGGTTAACTGTGTTCCCTGTATGTGTTCTAACTGTGTGGGGGCTGGGCTGGCTGGGACATAACAGATCTAACTGATCCCAGTGACAGGGATCAGATGATCTGTCATGTCCCCCTTCACACACGGCCGTGTTTACATTGGCGGTTCCCCGTTCTGCAGCTCTGACAGGCGAGCGGACATCGAGTTGGCACACCCACGCAGCGGCCAGGCATGCTCACCGCCTATGAGTGCGCACCAGGAGAGTGCACAAGGGCGGACGTCCCCCCGGCAATTGAGATCCGCCATGTAGCCGTCTTTGGGCTATAACGCGGATCTGAACTCGTTAAAGAAGGATTGCACAGCGCTTAGTTTTGTGATAAGAGGCTTCAATACCTTTAAATTCATGAAAGTAGCTTCTTTAAGGCATTGTCTGAAATTCTGAAAGTAATTTGGAAGGTCTTTCTGCCTTAAGTGGTCTTGTATTATTTCCTCCACTGTATAAGCATTATCTTAATACATTCCTCAACAAAACTTGAGTCTCATTTTAAAGGGTTAGTTTACTCAGAAGTGCTTTCTAGTTATGACTAAAGACTTGTTGTAAGCAAGGCCATGATGGCTGAAACGCGTTAACATTTACCGTGTATCTGGGGAGATATAATAAATCTGGACTGATTAAGAGCATGTATGGAGTTGCTGATTGTCCTTATCTACTCATTACACTGGCAGCGTAGCCACTGCACATCCTGCACCCGACAGCTCAGGAGGAGTTTCATTGAACTGGGGTAGTAGCACCTTTCTTTGTTGTTTATGAATAAAGCCTTCCCTGTCTTAATTCCAGACTTCCTGTTCACCTGGGAGTTTTTTCATTGCGTGCCCAAATTCCAGGATGTCCTGTTACATTCTGAATATTAGAAAAAGTTTTAGCAGGGATGCCAAGAGCCCTTCCTAATGGCCACAGCAGATGCGCCAATATCTCACCAACAGATTCCTTGGTTTAAATATCAGTTTTGGGCTGTCTTGTTTTCCACTTCCGGACCGCCGTACGTCGTTTGACGGCGGTACTTTGAAGTGGAATACCGTTGTTATGGTAGCAGATAGCTACCATAACCCCGGTATCTATTTTTTCAGCAGGCGATTCTGCGTCAGATAAAAGTGGTCTTAGCGGCGGATTCGCCGCGAGATCACTTTTATCAGCGGCGGGAGGGGTGCCCCCCCCTCCCGCCGCTTTCCGGTCATCTCCGCCGCTTACCGGACCCGCCGGCAGCGGCGGAGAAGATCGAGTCCTTCCCCCCCAGTGTCCGTGAGCTGAGTGAGCGGCTGAAGCCCTTCACCCGGCTCCATAACATGGCTGGGCGGAAGCTACGTCACAAGTAGCTTCCGCCCAATGCTCTTAAAGGGGACCTTTTTTTTTTTTCCCCTGCCATTTTTTTTTTAATGCACTTTAGTGTAAAAATGAGATCTGAGGTCTTTTTGACCCCAGATCTCATATTTTGGAGGTCCTGGCATGCTTTTTTCTATTACAAGGAATGTTTACATTTCTTGTAATAGGAAAAAAATGATCAAAAATTTTTTTTTAAAAAAGAAAGTTGTAAAAATAAAAATGAAAAAGTAAAATACATAATTAAAAAAAAAAAAAATTTTTTTAAAGCGCACCGTCCTTGCAAGCTCGCGCGCAGAAGCGAACGCATACGTAAGTCCCGCTCACATATGAAACCGGTGTGCAAACCACACATGTGAGGCATCGCCACGATTGTTAGAGCGAGAGCAATAATTCTAGTCCTAGACCTCCTCTGTAACGCAAAAATGCTAACCTGTAGAATTTTTTAAACGTCGCCAATGGAGATTTTTATGTTGCAAAGTTTGTCGCCATTCCGCGAGCGGACGCAATTTTGAAGCATAACATGTTGGGTATCATTTTACTCGGCGTAACATTATCTTTCACAATATGGAAAAAAATTTACCTAACTTTACTGTTGTCTTATTTTTTAACTAAAAAAACTGAATTTTTTTAAAAAAAATCGCGCTTTTAAGACCGCTGCGCAAATACGGTGTGACATAAAGTTTTGCAATGGCCGCCATTTTATTCTCTAGGGTCTTAGAAAAAAAAATATAGAATGTTTGGGGGTTCTAAGTAATTTTATAGCAAAAAAAACTGTTTTTAGCTGATAACCTCCAAACTCCAAAAAGAGGCTCGGTCTTAAAGTGGTTAGTTAACCCACACATGACACTCTGTGATTATACACACCATATTGAAACATGTATAGGCAGTTGATTACTATGTATTTGAAAGACAAACATTGTATTTCATTATATATTAGTTATATATTACAATAGTAACTGTGGCCAGAGGTAAAATCTGAAATTGGTATAATCACATCTGAAGTGTTGCATGTAAAGGGACCCAATCCAGATTTTCTAGGAGTTTTTAAAAAGAACACAATAAAAGCATGACTCTTTTTTTTTTTCTTTTGGACCTTTAATACATTTTACACAAGTGTTTGACTCATGTTTTCCTCAAGAAATCTTATTTGGCAAATCATCAAAGACTTGAGTAACTCTATGCCAAGAAAGAAAACAAAACAATCCACCAAATTCTCATTTATTTGTATGTATTTTAGATGAATTTCTTATAATTTATTGCTGAATAAGTTGATAAATGCCAGGGGGTTATTTAGTGAAACGCTGAAGAAAAGCAATGTGGTAAAAGCATTCATGCATCCAATAATTAGACAAAAATGAACACTCAATGTAACTACAATAATAAACTAGCTTTGATATTCATAGTGTACATTTTCACTGGCGTCTTCATCTACGCTGTCTTTGGCTTACTAAACTGTCATCTTGCCATGTCTTAGAGAGGAATTTTTAAATTACATTGTCAACAAACCTCACCATCTATATCACATTGCTGGCTAAAACATCACTAAATAAATATTATAGTTGTTATTGAATGCCTTGGGAATGAACTTAAATATTGCACAGGTGCTTTGTTAGTAATGTAAACCCAACCCATGAATCTACTTTGCAACTAAACATTTTATGGTGGCGTTTAGATAAAATACGCAATTAAAGCGGAGTAGCACCCAAAAGTGGAACTTCCGCTCATTTGATTCTACCCCCCCCCCCTGCAACATTTTGATCCTTTCGGGGGGGGGGGGGGGCGGTACCTGTCCAGTGAATTTTGTTAGCTGCTCGGCCCCCCTCCTCCTTCCCCGAT
>BLSH010555640.1:955596-972115 GCA_018402905.1 Glandirana rugosa
ACATAGTATTTTATGTTCGTACTAAGTGTTCGTTCACTTCACGTTTAATTTGGATCCGACATTTCGTCGACCCAGGAGTTTCACTGAAATTGGTTACAAGAGACCTCGGATTTGTCACGGACGACCGAAGATCAAACGTAATTTATTATCTTATGTTAAATATGTAATTCAAAACGAACGGACCAAATCTGATGGCAAATGGTTGTAGACCGGGGTTTCACATGCCAACTGACCGGAAAATTTACTTAACCCAGAATTATACGTTCCTCCTTTTAAACTTAGGTTTTTCATACCATACTACATATTAAGACCCAATTCATTTAAAAGGCCAGTCAACCGTACACTTTGGGGCCAGATGTTGGTAAACGGTAGTCTAAACCAGGCAAGCAAAACTTAATGTATAAATTGTATTCTATTATTTAATGCAAACTAGAAGCCAGCAGGCACTGTTTAGGCTCCAGAGAACATTGGTTAAAGTCACTTTGAGGACCCAGCTGCTTTACAGCCTAGGTTTAATTTGCACTTCACTTGCTTGTGAATCATGCTTGTATTTTATGATACACCCTATCATACTGTAAATATGCTTTAATTATGAAGGATATCATAAGACACATCTCTGTTGATTAAAGCATTTTAAATTTTCTACAGGTCTCACATAGTCAAAGCAAATATATTTTACTAAATTTTAGGCTATAAATTCCAGGGGTCTTCAATGAGTTCACTAGTGACAATGCAATAAGAAAGAAGCACCCTTTATTTTGCTGTATTTTGGAGATGCATGTGGTTTCTATTAGTCTCTTAAAACGTTGGAGCCTAAAACTTAAATATTGCCTTTTCTCTTATTTTTTGGAAATGGGGGGGGGGGGGGGGGGGTGTTTATGGCTATTTTAAGATTATTTTTTTTTTGTGCATTTGACCTCGATTTGTTAGCAGGTCCTCATGATTAGTGTGTTATTTTGGAGATTAAAAGGAGAGTCTGTTCTCCACTAGCATTATTGCTATTTTTAAAATAAAAAATAAAGGATGAGAAGCTGTGACACCTTTTAGAACAATGTAAGGAGGTATACAATTATGTTTTCCAAATTTTACACAAAAAAACCAACGCACTTGAAAGACATTCTCTGGATTTTTTTTCACAGTTTGTCAGGGGTTCATAAATCAGGACAGTGATAGGTGCTTTTTATCAATAAGCTTCATGTTTTAAGGTAAACCCTGAATACTGAGCATTTGGTTTTATTGCATTTCTCCAGTGAGGGCGGATGGTTGCAATTGTAATTTCAATGCAAATTTCTTTAACATAACACATGCTTCTCTTGTTTTTGACAATAAAATGTCACGACATGTTCACCTGCCAACCTGATGCCTTTAATATTATGATGGTGGGCTGTTCAATTTATTGTAAATGTAGAATAAAAGAACTAGAATTAGGTTATGGATATAAAATGCCTTTAACCAGTGTTTTTACAAGTGGAAAAGAAAGGAACAGAGCATTGATCATACTTTAAAGTTTGGCACGTATGACATACGTATACATATCAAACTTTTCTTGTTTTTTTTTTTTTTTTTTTTTTAATTATTATTTTATTATTAGAAAACAAAGCTTGAGTGATTTTTGATTAGACTTTTCAACCTTTTAAATTGTGATCACTTAAAACGCCCTTGTCATTTGTGTCTGCAAATTAGAGCTGAACGCTGGCTTTTTTTTTTTTAAGCCAGATCTTACCTTTATTTTATAAAAGCTGTCATTTCTTTCAACGACATCGCTGTCTCCATTAGAATACATATACATTGGTAGGCTTTGTACTGTAGCAGAGACATTAAATTGTAAGCTCCTCTGGTGCAGAGCTAGAGGTCAGTTGTTCTGTCTGGCTCTAGAAGTGATACTGAGACTTTGAAAATTAATCAAATGAACAATTTTCTTTTTGAAAGGTCAAATGTCAAGTTTAGTAAAGTTAAACCTTTTTTATTATTACATCTTTTAACCCTGTTCTTCGGTTGAAAATTAAAATTTCACTTATTTGAATTTCCTAAAAATCGGTTAGATTTATCCATTATTCTTCTAGGTTGACTCCAAAATTTTAGGAAATGGAATAAGTAGTATACTTTTTTTTACAAATGTCTAAGGGCCCTTTCACATGGGGCTTTCCGTGAGCGGACTCTGCTCTGCTCAGGAGGGATCGATCCGCCGATCCCCGCTGAGCAGGCGGATGACAGCTCCGTCTCCGCTCACTGAGCGGAGATGGAACTGCCAGAGCCCCGCTCTGCTCTATGGGGATTGGATGACAACGGATCGCCTGTCCGTTGTCATCTGATCCGATTCTACAGACGGATGGAAAATAGGGTTTCCATCCGTCTGTTTTTCAGGGACAGGATCGGATCGGAGAGCGGCGGATGTCAGCGGACATGTCTCCGCTGACATCCGCCACTTCATAGGGCTGCATTGAGTGCCTGTTCAGGTCCGCCTTAACGCACAGTCAGACCTGAACGGAATGCCCTAAAGCCTTTTTTGTTTTTTGGATAGTAGGGAATAGTTAAAACTTTATTGTTTTAGTTGTTTGTTTTTTTGCCATATTTGTCCTAGGGGAGAATTCCTATCACTTTCTGTCCCAGAGACACAACAAAATGTGGGTGTAGTAAATCTATCTATTGTGATAAGAAATCCCCTTGTTATGGGAAGTTATCAGAACAGGTGTCCACATTAAAAGGTTTCCCCTTACTTCTTGTTGACAATAATAATTCCATTTTCTGTTCCTTTGACAGTGTTCATAAAAGTCAAATAGAGAGAGATGGTGAATCTCCCCAGCAGTGACACACAGCAATAAAAACCTGACAAAGATTCTGATCCTTCCCTGCTATATCAAAATTGTTTTTTTAGAGTTTTAAGCTTCATGGTTTCCATTTTCACTAATCTATAAAGCTTGCTTGACAATCATGTATGCCATTTACGTTTGTTAGTTGGTCTTGCATCACACCAATTTTCCCATATTCCTCTTAAACATTATGTACTAATATATACTGCCTTTATAAATTTACAGACTTCTATGTTGCAGATATTGTCTTGTCTAATGCCAACCTGTAGGCAAAGATGATCATGTACAAATTCATTATCACTAATGAACATGACATTTCCATAAAACGGAGCATTGCATTGCTGCACATGAAAAATATCTCTGTCTCCAGACTAATGACCTGTGGGATGTTTGCGGCACGCAATGTTTGATGCACTTCAGTGCCTACAGGAACACCTTGCCAGGGGAAGGGGGAAGTGGAGAGGGAGCACATTGATATGCTGATGGCTCCATTAATGCTGGGGATCAATAAATTATTAAGATGCCATCATTTGTTTTTATGCATTTTTTTTCTTATACAACATTGGTTGCAGTATCTCCTCTTGTACTATTCTGGACATTCAAATAGCCTGGTGTAGCAGGGTTGTATACAATGCTCTTCTTTTACCATAAACACATTTTCTCATGTATTGAGGGGCACAGTTTTAGTTATTTGACATAGGGGTTAAAGCAGTATTAAACCCAAAAGCAAACGTACTATATTGCTGCATTCGTTTTCTTTTTAAGGCTTTTTTTTTCTTATTTTTTTTTCATTTGGTGATACGGCCAGCAAGTCTGTTTTTAAAAACCACAAACTCTCCAGTAGAATGTATCAGTTTACATGGGTGAGAAAACCACTTAACACTGACAGCAGTGCATAAAGTGATACTAAAGTCTTGTTTTTTTGTTAAAAATAACAAACATGTTATACTTACCTGCTTTGTTGCAGTGGTTTTGCACAGAGCAGCCCGATCCTCCTTTTCTTGGGTCTCCCTTCGGCTCTCCTGGCCCCTTCCTCCTGTTGAGTGCCCCCAGACAAACAGCTTGCTATGGGGGCACCACTAGCTGAGCCGCAGCTCCCTGTGTCCATTCAGACACAAAGCTGCAGCCTGGTCCTACCCCCCTCTCCCCTCATTGGCTCTCTGACTGTGATTGACAGCAGCGGGAGCCAATGCATTAAGATAAAAACCTTCTGCTTTACAACCACTTTAAATGGTCAGCTTTTAATTAACAAAACCTTTATCCTAAAACTAAAAAAGAAACTGTTTGCTATAACTCATTGTAAAGTGTGAGCTGGAGCTTTGCATCAGTTTGATAGTGTATTGAAATCTGCTAATACATTTAACACTACCCTCCCCCCAGACTGATAATGCTGCTGTCTGCTGTGCCTCCTGTGATCATTTATCCAGAGTGGTGTCTCAATAATACAGGGGGTGTGTTACTGGCCAGATCACTAGGTGAAAACAGAGGGAAAAAGAAAGAAAACGAATGTAGCCACCACATCCATTGATTGGTATGCTACAATATATTACATTTTTGGTTTTAATACCGCTTTAAGTCACTGCTTACAGGAGAAGGAAACTAGTGCAATAAAAAAAAACAGGCCAACTAGGGTCTAACTTCTGCCAGATAGGTTAAGTTAGTAACAAATGGTAATATTTTGTTGTAATATTCTGTTCTTCTTGTATTGTTTGTTACTAACTGAAGCTCTCACTAGGTGGTCACTTTTTTCTCCCCAACTTCCACCTTATTAAAATAGAATTATTGGCAAAACCTTTCTCTTTTCGTTTTGGATCGAGTAAGGGAGGGGTTATAACCCCTTTCCGTTTTTTTTTTTTTTTTAGCCATCTGTGTCCCATTGGGTAAATTTACCTTCACTTCCTGTCCCATAGCCAAAACAGGACACAGGGGAAATCTCTGCAAATTAAGGGAATGCCTTGGGCCCTACCAGGTCACCAGAACTAGCATCCCCATTGGTAGATTCCCCTCTATTACTTTGGGGATTTTCTTTTACTTTCAATGATAATGGTAAACAGGACAAATAGAGAGGGCAAATCTCCCCAATGGGGGCACAGACAGAAATAAAAACTGACAGGTGTTCTAATCCCTCTCTACTCTATCCAAAATCTAAAAAAAAAACTTTGCCTTTAGTTATACTTTAATTAAAATGGGTTTTATCCTCACAGTGCTATCACCAAAAAAAGGAAGTAAGAGAAAATCTCCCAAATGGCCACAGATCCCAAAATATCTACTGTATACAAAAATGACAAACGTGTCAACAGATACCATTGAATGTCAGTCATTCCAAGATCTGCTGAGGCATTGGTCATGTGACGGGGTGTAAGTTGGTATTGAGCATATATTGATTAACGCAAAAGGCAGATTTTTGCAGTTTTTTATATTTCATAATATCATTATGCTGGATGAAGAGTAAAATTTAATTAATTTGTTTCAGGAGAGTGGCACCAATTTTCAGTTGCTCATGCACACTGCAAAAAGAACATCTATGGAATAGAGCCTTAAGAATTTTTATATAAAAAATTGCCGTAGATGAGCTGACAGCTTTTGTTTCCTACTCCCATTACATTTGACTGTATTATTTAAGCAATAGTGCATACTCCATCCCACCACCGTGTACGCATTCCATTTTACCTGGTCAATATTTTATAGTCACTTCATAAACTAGAACATCATACATAAACATATAAGCATCTCTGTATCTATATAGGTTATAACTATAACGGATTTCTGCAGGTACTGCTAATATATGAATGGCACTTTTGAATTGTATGAGGAAATGTATAGCAAATAAAGGGGCCAGTTTGGTGTAGCAAGTATTACATGTGATACAGTGTATATACCTATTTTGAATAATCTGTAACACCTATATAATATGTAACTCTGCTAAGTGCTATTTTTTCTTTTTATCTGAAATGACCCCAGGGGGCTGCCCAGGGCCAGATCTCTGCATAGCCCCATGAGCTGAAACCTAAGGTGGCCCAAAGGCCCCAATGTATGTTGCTGCTCACAGCCGCTAACCCATTCTTTGTGTTTTTGCAGCCCATGTATTCTCATGGAGTGGTGCACTGCGTAATTTCAATTCCCCGTGCTCTTGATTCATATGCTTAGAACTGCTAGCAAAGTATGGAAAGAGGTCTAGAAATAGCCATCCAGGGCAAACTGTCCTTTAACCTTCAGCCCTGGTGTGTCTTGCATGACAAAGGCATCTGATTTTGTTAAAGGGTCATTCCACCCAAGAGGGATACTTTAGTTACAAGTGGAGCCTGTTGGGCTGAGCCAGCCCTTGGCTTCTTGTAGGTCTTAGTTACTCCAACAGTGGGACCTAACTGCCATAATTCCTGACTCTGTTACTGCCCACCTGGGAGTTTTGAATGTCCTTGCCCACCTTCCTGTGTTCCTGCTTCTCCGGTTACATTCTCCATGATACAAAATAATTCAAAATCCAGCAGGGTTGGTTGAAACCCCTCATAATGAGCACAGCAGGTATGCAGAGCCAGGAATTAAGTACAGAAATCTTACTAAAAGATATAACGAAGTGTCAGGTGGTTTAACTCTCTAACACAAGCGTAGGCAAACTTTCCCTCCCCCAGCTGTTGCAGAACCACACGTTCCATCATGCAAATGCTTCTGGGCTATCAGAGTCTTGCAATGCCTCACAGGACTTGTGAAAGGACAAAGCTTGCCTATCCTTGCCAGCATATACCAAAACCTTAAATATCAATTTTAAGTGGACTGACTGTTTGATGTAATACGAAGGCTAGCTGTTCAGATAGAGTTAGAGGTAGGGGATTGCACATGACATTTAGCTTGGGGCAGAAAATATCAATCAAAATGTATTCTCTAGTTCAAAATTGTCTTTTAGTCTGTATGTATCAAATGCGGGAATACAAACTGCAGACAATGGGCACTGGTGTGAAAGGGGCCTTATTTGATTATTGATTTCTTCTGCTGCTTTTGAAAATGATATTTTCCTAAGTTAATCTGAGAAAAGTTCTGTCATTAACCTGTGGATGTTATAAGGTATTTAAACTACAATATTCTGAATGAAGGTGTAATAGTTATTCTGCAATAAAGGGATTTTCTGTACAGTAGTGTACAGGATAAATTAACTGGAAACTTTGTACAGATTAAAGTTGAACAATGTTTAAAATGAATATATTGCTTAGCAAGCAGAAGCGCACGACTGTTAGGAGGCAAGTGAACCAGTATTTGTACATGATTGCTCCATGTGCATATAGAGTAGGTCACTATGGATTTCAAACATAGGATATGTGGAGGAATAATTAACTGTGTATTAGTAATAATAATTTGAGCAGAAATGGTAAAATGTTATAATAGAGTTTCTCAACTATGTCCTTTAATTAGATCGGTCATTGCTGACCTCCTTGTGAAAATACTTGTTGTCTGACTGTTATGCTAAACCCTCTGATTTTAGTACCTTTTTGAATCGCTGACCTGGAACAAGCATGCGAGTCAGAAAAGTCAGCTGGCATTTTTAGAGGGTAAGCTAATCAATGGTGGGCTCTGTTTTATCTCTTATAACAGGTTTAGTTAAAACAGTCTATTGGTTATTTAAAGTGGAACTCCATCCAATTTTTAATTAATAGCACAGGAAAAGGTTACAAACTATTGCTGTTGTCTGTCTGTTCACTGGGGAAATTTTTACCTTACTTCCTCTTCTAGTGAAAGGAAGGAAAATCTCATCAGTGAGGACAAAGTAATAAAAACTTAGCAGAGAATCCAACCTTTCCACACAGTCTTAATTAAAATAAAAATATTTGGAATTCTACTTTAAAGAGACCTTGTGACTTTTTTGCCTATGCAGGGCAAAGTGATGGTATCTGCACATCACACACCTGATCACAGCCCCTTATACTCACCTTGTCAGCACTCCATGGGTGCTCCTTCCTCTATAGCTGGTTACAATATCCAGCACATTCTGGCATAGAGGAGCATGTGACCTCTCCCCTGTGACTGTGTGGGGTCTAGCAGCCATCAGCAGTTCCAAGCAACGTCACAAGGCCAAGGAGGTGATGTCACTTCTACCTCTGGTCGCTGACCCCAGTCATTTATGTGCAGAGGAAGAGGAATTTGTAAGGTAGATATGGGGGGGGGGGGCTTTGTAGAGACACTGTAACTTTGCCCTGCATGTCGAACATGGCAAAATCAGACAAAAAGGAATGCTGGACCCAAAAATGGCTTCCAATACAAGTTGGAGCTTTTGCCAACTTGACCTCAGCCACTCAACACAAGGTGGGGGGATGATCATCTCCAAAGTTTTGCATGAATAGAAGGAATAGGGTGCCAAACAATTTTCTCAAAAGTCCATATCTCTTTATTCTTGAGAGTATAAGCAAAGCGTTTCAAGGGCCAAAGCATCTCCCTTCATCAAGGCTTGGGCTAGTTGACTGTTTGGCACTCTGTTTTGTTCACTTGCATGAGTAAGATGGCAGTGTCCCTTTAACAAACAGAAAGAACTGTCACTTGCATCAGTGCCCACTATTTAACCCTGATGTATGAAGGAACTGTAACAAATATAAATGTGTACCCTGCTCTTTTCCCTATCTCCGTATATTCTAAACAATGGAAATGTCCAAGCTGTTTTTTTTTTTAAAAAGGGAAATGAAATGTGCAGGAAAAATACATGTGGAAGTACAACAAAAAGTGCACTGAACCTGTAAGGTGCATCTATAAGTGGACAGTTGTGAATGGGGCCTTAGGGAGTAGCAGCTTTATTATGGTCTTCTCACACAGGTGTTGGGCTCCATGGCATATCACATGAATAATATTTCAGAGTGGATCTAATTTATGGTGAGATAGTAAAGGAACTGTTGGCATCTCAGCCTAATGCCAATTTAGAAACCTCTTCTCTGCTACTATTCTGTATATCATGTTGAAACTCCTGTATTAACATGTTCAATCTGCTTCATTTTGATACCATATAATGATAACTGGTATGATCTGTAGGTTTATAATATAACAGGTCTGGACTTTCTGTAGAGTGTAACAAACCTTTTAAAAAAAATGTTTTTAACCTTTCCAAAGTGCAAAATAGCCATGTGGATTTTTTTGGATGGCAGGGCAGTGATGTGTATTCTCACTGTCATTTTGTAATAAAAACTTTTCTCCCTCTGACTTTTGCTTCGGTTTCCTCTGTTGCAGTACACACACATTATTATTATTACTATTAATAATCTTTTATCTATAAAGGACCAATACATTACTCAGCAATTTGCATGAACTTAATACTAATTAAAAAAAAAACATGTTTGGGAACCGTATTACTTGGATTTGTAATTCTGCTAAGCATGTTGTGTAATCTAGGCATTCCTGCCAGAGCGCACATACAGCCTCTTGAACGCCACTGCAGCAGCAGCAGCAGCAATACTTTGGTAAGAAAACACCCCCACCTGATGATTGGACAATGAAGCACCATGTTCGTAAGTCACAGACTGTGCTCTCCCGTCATGTCAGCATGTTTACTGTTTGCTATATGTGCATGCAGCAAAGCCTGATCGAATCCTTGTGCTCCTCCCAGTCTGAGTGCTGCTCTGCAGAGGATAACAGGAGTCTGATAGCTCAATTCTGGCATGAAAATTACCGGTAACTGCGTTCCTAAGAAATCTTACAGGAAGGCACACCTGAGAGATGACTGGTCCACCTGACAGGAAACACAATCAACACGAGATTAAAAAGCCCCTCCCTTCCCCATGCACCTCAGTTCTGCCAAAGTAGTAGGTTAACCAGGTGCAAGAGGGAAACTTTTCCCAGAGTAATTACACCAAAAGGGTGGGAAGTAGGCCAGCTGTGCTGGAAGATTTCCTAGAAACGCTGTTAGAGTAACGGTAAGTGTAACTGGTAATTTTCTCTAGTCATCTTCCAGGACAGCACACCTGAGCAGATGAACAAGAAGTTCAAGGCCTTAAGGTGGGACTACTGCTTGTAAGACCTTTCTGCCAAATGCCAGATCCTAAGGCGATAACAGTTCCAGCCTGTAGTGTTTCAGGAAGGTATCCTGCTTCGTCCATGTGGCTGTTCGACATGTCTGTTCTATTGAGGCTCCAGCTTTTTCTGCCCACGAGGCCACTGGAGATCTTCTGGAATGGGATTTGAGGTCTGCTGGTATTGAGGACCCTGCTTGCTCATAAGCGATTCCTATAGTCTGTCTGATCCACCTGGCCACTGTTGGTCTAGACCAAGGATATGCAATTAGCGGACCTCCAGCTGTTGCAGAACTACAAGTCCCAGAAGGCATAGCAAGACTCTGACAGCCACAAGCATGACACCCAGAGGCAGAGGCATGATGGGACTTGTAGTTTTGCAACATCTGGAGGTCCGCTAATTGCTTATCCCAGGTCTAGACGCTTGCCTTCCCTTTCTAGGGCCGCTAAAAAGAACCAAAAGGGGGTTTGACTTCCTTAAGTCCTTCACCCCGTCTAGGTACATCTCGGGTTCACACAAAAAAAAGAGGGTAAAATAATATCCTGTGATCTATGAAATTAGGAAACGACCTTGGGGAGGTACAGGGGGTCTTGCCTTGAAACCACTCTGTCCTCCAGTACCAATAAAAAGGGCTCATTAATCGACAGGGCCTGTAGGTCACTTACCCTCCTGGCTGTAGTGATGGCAAGTAAAAAGGCTAAAACTTACGAGTCAAAAATTTTACTGTAATTTGTAGTGCTGGTTCGAAGGGAGCTTTTGTCAGCACCTCCAACACTAACATCAGATTCTGCTGGGAATCTGTTAATCCTTATGGGAGTCAACCTATCCCTAGTTAGCATAAATCTTCAGAGGTTCCAGTGCTAGCCTCATCCAAAAACACAGGCCGAGCTGCTACCTGCACTTTCAGGGTGTTCAGGGCTATTCCCTGGTTCACCCCTGCCTGTAAAAATGAAAGCACTACTGGTATTGTAGGTCTAGGAATTTCCCTATCCTGGGCACCAGTGTGAAAATAGCTTCCAAATATTTGCGTACATTTTTCTAGTGATCGGCTTCCTGCTTCCTAGAAGGGTCTCAATCACTTTTTAAGAGAATCCCTTGTCTCTGAGTATCTCCCTCTCAAGAGTCAGGCCGTCAAGTTGAAGAACTCCGGGCCGGGGTGAAGAACCGGCCCTTGCAGAAGGAGATTCTGCATGGTCGAGAGACGTTGTGGAGGGGACACAGACCATTTCCTCAGAATAGGAAACCAGGCTCTTTTTGGCAACCATGGGGCCACCAAGACCAGTTTGCACTCTGAGTGGGCTAGCTTCTGTAGGACCCAAGAAATTAATGTGAGTGGGGGAAAAGCGTACAAAAGGTTGCAACCACCATCCTGTGCTAGAGAATCCACCCCCTGCACACTCCCCTCTCTAGTGAGAGAGAAAAACCGCGCCACCTTCCTGTTTCCTCTGCAGGCAAAGAGGTCTATCTCCAGTATCCCAAACTGCTGAGTTATCTGAAGGAACACGTCTCAGTTTAATTCCCATTCCCCCTAGTGGATGGGCTGTCAACTTAGGAAATCTGCCACCACATTGGTGATCCCTTTTATGTGGACTGCCGATATGGACTGAAGGGTTCCTTCGGCCAAACCTAGAACTTCTAAACCTAACTTTAGGAGCCCCCTGGATCTTATCCCCCCCTTCCGGTTTAGGTAGCAGACTGTTGTTACGTTGTCTGAGAGGACTTCTAGCCCTCAAATCCTGCCTTTAAATGCCTTCAAGGCTGACCCCTGCCAAGAGCTCCCTATGGTTGGAGGAGGTCTTTGCTTGGGTCGGAGTCCAGAATGCCTGGGCTCGGAGGTCCTCCAAGTGAGTGCCCCAACCCCAGGCACTCGCATCGTAGTGATTTTGACTGGGTTCCACTGGGCCCAGGGATGACCCGACGTCAACCTGTCTTGGCCGAGCCACCAACCTAGGGAGGCTTTTACTTCTGCTGGAATGGAAACCTTCCCGTCCAGTGACTCAGTCTTTCTGTTCCAAGAGGATAGCAGGAAGAACTGTAGTTCCCTGGAATGAAGCTGCACCCAGGGAAACACTGGGATGCAAGAGGTCATTAGTCCTAGAGCTCTCATGATCTGTCTGCAAGAGCAGTCTCTGGGTTCCATCCATGATGAAACTGCCATTACCACTTTTGCCCTTTTTTCCCTCTGGGAGAAAAAGCTTTTGAGCCCTTGTAAGGTTTTTAACTGAGATGGTTCGAGGGATGACTTCTCCCGGTTCACTATTCAACCTAGGGTCTCCAAGGTGAGAATAACTTTGTCTGTTCTCACCTGCTGTAGGGAAGGACCGTAAATTAGGAGATAGTCTAGATAAGATATAAGGGTGATCCTCTGAAGATGCAGGTAAGCCACTGCCTCTGCCAGGACCTTTGTGGACACCCTTGGGCTTGCTGTTAGGCTGAAGGGGAGGGCTTGGAACTGCCAATTCTGCATCCCTTTGCTTGTAAGAATTGCAAACCTTAACATGGACTGAGCTTCTAGAGTGATCAGGACCTGAAGGTAAGCGCCCCTTAAATCTATTGTAGTCATGAAGGCATCTTTCAACAGATGTTTGCTTACCCTGTAAATGCTTTCCACTCTGAAGTTTTTTTGTCGCAGAAACTGGTTTAGTTTTTGGAGGTTTATTTTCAGGCAAAATTTTCCTGATGGCTTTTGGATGACAAAAATATGGGAGTAAAATCCTTGATAGAACTTTTCCGGTGGTACGGGAACGATTACCTGTTGGGCCGCCAAATCCTGCAACCCTGCTGCTCTTAGATGATCCCTGGGAGGATGGGTCAAAATAAAATTCTGTGGAAGAGGGGAAAGAAGTTCCAACTGGTAACCCCCTGTTATGATCTGCAAGATACAGGGGCTCTTGGAGATCTTTTCCCACTGCGAGATAAAATGAGAAAGCGTCACTTGGACTGTTTGTTGGTGTCTTCGGGGCCAGAAAAGAGCAGACTGCCCTTCTGTCTATTTTTCCATTCCCCCACCTTCCAAGTCCTTTTTGGCCCTGGTTGGGGGGGCCACAAAAAGACTTCCTGCCCTTCTCTTTCTTGGCTCTAACTGGGAATTTCTTTCCTTTTTCCGCAGAGCATGAGAGAACCTGCTCTAGACCAGGTCCAAAGAGCAGGGAACCCACAAACGGCAACCCACAGAGTCGTGACCTGGACATATGGTCCCCTTCCCATGACTTGACCCAGAAGGCCCTTCTTGCTGAATTGAGGAGGGCCGCTGACTTGGTCGTGGTCCTGACCGTTTCTACTGCCGCATTTGCTAGGTATGCTACAGCTTTACTTACAATCTCCAGAGTCTGTGACCTTCTTCGATCGGTTCCCCATAGTGGTATGTTTAGAAAGTCTGTGTAGCCAAGCATCAACATTTCTTGCTATGCAGGCTGATGCCAAGGCAGGAGCCATGGCTGCTGCATTGGCCTCCCACGCTCTTCGCAGCAGCGTCTCGGACCTTCGGTCCATTTGGTTCTTTAGGTTAACCAAATTCTCGAAGGACGAATCAGATTTCTTTGAAACCTGTGATAAGGCTGCATCCAATTTGGGAGTCTTGAAAAATTTCTCCTACTCCTCATATGGAAACCTCCTTTTCCATGTCTTGATTTTTAAGACCTTCCTCTCTGGGTCCTTCCATTCCCTCAAGATTACTTCTTTGAGGGTCTGGTGGACTGGGAAGACCTTTGACTGAGGTCTCCCAAGCCCTCTGTACATCTTCTCCTGGGCTGACACCTGTGTTGGAGGCTCTGGGATGTCCTCAGAGGCATAAACCGCCCTGAGCAGCCCCTCAAGGTCTTCCACAGCAAAGAGGTGTCTATTCTGCCTGGAACCCTCACTGTCCTGGGTGGCCGACTCAGAATTTTCCCCCTCCTCTAAGGAACTCTGGTCTGAATCCCCCAGCTCCTCAAACTCCTCTACCCTACAGGTGAAAGAGGGAGGCAGGCCTCAGGGAGTTTCTTGGGCTTCTGGTGGACGTACCCTCCTGGGAGGAGTTACCTTCCCTAGAAGAAAGAGCCTTCATACTACCCAAGCTGGGCCCTTCTTTCACAGTATTCAGAGAATGAAGCCAACATCTCTGATTGTACCAAGAGGAAATCCTTCATCACTGCTGAGGTTTCCTTGCCTGAAAATTTGTGAATGCATCCATAGCAAAAGGGTTTAGCATGACCTTGTGGGAGCTTTTAATTACAGTACCCACACCTTTTTGCTGGGGGGGGGGGGGGTAGGCTTAGACCTGTGGGCCCCTTGCAGAGATCTGCTGGGTTCTGGGGAAACAAGATTAAGACAATACCTATAGTTAAACAAGGCTGTACACATTTATCGCCTGCTCCGCCCCCACCCCAGGGGTATGGGTAAGGCCACCCTTCCCCCACCGCCTGCCAACAGAGGTAGACCCACCACCCGTGGCCTCCTCCTGGGCTGCAGCCACCGTTGGCTCTTCCCCTCTCTCCATTCCTGCCACAAAAGGAGCCACTGTAGGTGGTTCGTAATAGGAGAGGCACTTGTGGACTCTCCTCTTTGCCTCTCCGGTGCCATCTTGCTGGAGTCCCGCCGCCGAAAGTAACCTCAGCCTCTATAGCGAGGTCTGGGAAGCAGGAGCATTTGAGCATGTGCGGCGGAGTAGCAGGGAGAGATGCTGGCCGCGATAGACACCATTTTTCTGTAGCCTGGCCACCAGAAGTGACGTCGCCAGAAGAAGATTCGGCACCGGTCAGAACGTGTGCTCTCCTCAGAGGGGCTCTCAGATCCCTCACCCATGCTGTTACTGGGAACCTGCACCGGCAGGAGAAGCCCCCCTGTTGCTGCCACCTTCTGCCTCTTCCATACCTGGAATCCAGCTGGCCCCTTCAGCCCCGCGGCCTGGGTAGAAGGTAAGAAGGGAGATATGTGTCCACGGGAGCACCAGGAACACTTCCCCTGTGCCTGGGAGGCTCCTCGCTGGGAAAGACCACAGGGAGTAGTGACCCCCTGGAATGAGAATAATTCCCAGCCGGACCCCAAGCCCTCCCCGGCTTTGGCGTCCGTCACTCAGGGGGGAGACCATCCACTACCGACTTCAGGTAAAACAAAATAACAAAATGTTTCGCTGCCAGGGTAACAAAATCAAGAACTGAGGTGCAGGGGGAAGGGAGGCGCTTTTTAACCTCATGTGTTGATTGTGTTTCCTGTCAGGTGGACCAGTCATCTCTTTGGTGTGCCGTCCTGGAAGATGACTAGAGAAAGTACAATTAAATTTAAAAGCTAAGATAAACTCTGCCCCATAAAAAGTCTTGTTCTCAAAGACAATTCAGCCCCTAACCAAAAAACTTTCATTGAGCGCAAGAAACCGCAAAGCAGAGCCACTATCCAGGACTAGTAAGCAGAAAAGCAAAGCCTCCATGTATAATTAGTTAATATGGCTGCCAGCATGTACATATATAATGACAAATTATATTCCATTCTGTATTTCCAACTGCTGGCAGTCACATCACTACAGCACACACAATGGGCAACCAGTCATCCGACAAACCTTGAAGTGACAGCGTTGCTTTCATATACCCATCAACATGAGATAACAGTTACTCGACCCTCTTAATCCCCACCACCTTTGCGCCTTGACCTCGTTAGTCAAAAAATATATATGGTAAAACAAAAGGACCATGTGCTCTTATGCTCAGCTGGTCAAACATAGGAGGGTTGGGGGTTTAGGCTTTGTGGATAGTAAGGACCACTACTTGGCAGCCCAACTGGATCAGCTCAAACACTGGATTAGGCCTTCAGATACTGTTCTGTGGATAGGTGTAGAATCTGCTTTGATGTGTGCATCAGATCTGCGTACACTTTTATTAGCAGATTTGTGGAAACCATTGGAGCCGGGAAATTTGCCCTTACCAACTCAGGCATTGCTACTAGCATGGAGAGATCTCCATTATCCCTCACTTCAAGATTCACCTGTCAGCAATATCTGAGTACCTGTCTTTGTGTTCGAGTCTCTTATCCCACAACTTTTGTTTAAAACTTGGACCCACTACGGTATTACAAGGGTTGATGATATAATGTCTGGACACGAACCTAAAAGCTTAGAAGAATTAATGGAGGAATATGGGCTGCTACATTCTACATACACCCCCTCCCGATGTTTGCCATGCATCCTAAAAGCATTGCAGCATTTCCCTTTTCTATAACTTATCCCAACATAAATTGTTAATGAACAAAACAGCACCTTTTCTAAAATGGGGGCCAGATCTTGTGAACACATTTACTACATCTCAATTGCTTAGAACCTTTTAATCTATCTACTGTGCAACACAGTGGGGAAGATTTACTAAAACGGGTGCACAGAGGATTGGGTGCAGCTGTGCATAGTAACCAATCAGCTTCTAGTTTTTATTGTCAAACTTAACTAAACATGCTGAAGTTAGAAGCTGATTGGTTACTATGCACATCTGCACACATTCTGTCTGCACCAGTGTTTCATTGGTACTATACTCCATATCCAATAGCCCAAATTTCCTCCACTAGGTCTAAGGCACCCACGCAAGCACAGGGAGAACATGCAAACTCCATGCAGATATGTCCTGATCAGGGTAACCAGTGCTATAAGGCAGAAATGCTAAACGTTAAAGCGGAGTTCCACTCAAAAGTGGAACTTCTGCTTTAAGGGAAGGTGACCCCCCGACATGCCACAATTGGCATGTAATTTTTTTTTGGGGGGGGGGGGGGGG
>BLSH010555640.1:975377-999435 GCA_018402905.1 Glandirana rugosa
CGTTCCCTAAGTTGGGGTAAATGATACAGAGAAGGACCTATATATATAAATTTTCAATTTTTTTCTAAATATTTTTATTTTATTAAAATAGATATTCAGGCATTAGAAAAAAGAAAGGTGATAATAAGAAAGAAATGAACAGGTTATTTGAGGATAGGAATACATATCATGTATCAAGGAGGAATCCTGTCCGAGAATTTAAGGTAGATTAATGAAAGCGTTAAGAAAAACATTTTGAATGGTAAAGAGGCACAATATTTCTTTCCATCCTCATGCAGAAGACCTGTGATTTACTTCTTACCAACAATTCATAAGAATTCTACTAAACCCCCAGGAAGAGACATAGTAAATGGGGTTGAATCCCTTGCGTCACCCTTTGGTCAATATGTCGATATTAATTTGCAGCCATTAGTCAGCAGTCAGCAGTCTACGGAAGCATATTTGAAGGATTCCAAGTATTTATTGCAAATCTTAGAAGATAATTCTAACCTTGGGAGATATTTCTAACCTTGGTCCATGTTTTTTAGCGACAGTGGACATAAGTTTACTGTACATTATAAAGCGTCAGGATACTATGGAGTCTGTAAGGAGGGCATTTGGTTCTTCTAATCTTTCGAGGAAACATACATGTTTTTTGTTAGACTGTCTAGAGTATGGTCTCTGACATAACTACTTCTGGTATGATGATCAGTATTATCACCAGGTAACTGTAGTGGCCATAGGGGCACGTTTGGCTATGGGGTCTTGTTTCACTCCAAGTTTGGCCAATATTTTTGGCCACTGGGAAGCCCACTGGGAGGTGAAAGTAGTATTCAATAATAGACCAAGTCAAGTGGTTTGTTATAAGTGCTACGTAGACCGTATGTTCATGATTTGGCAGGGGGGTGGATCTTGAAATAATGGTTGTTAATGGGTGTTTAGTCACCAAGAATTATTTTAAGTCCACAGACTGATATAGTTGTATAGCTCCGGATAGATGTCATCATAGATTGTGTTTCTTTTAATATCCCCAGAGGGCAGTTTAGTCGCCTTGTTAGAAATCGCACCGCAGAGGGGTTTTTTTCTGAAATATTGGAAAAAAGGTTTATTCAGAAGGGTTATAACCTCTCCTTGCTCCCCTGCCTCCGGGAAGGGCTTCCTCCATGTAATTTGGTAGGATCCTTCCAGCACCCAAGCCCAGGTCCTAGCTGCCGGCCCAAAGCTGGGGTTTGGCCAAGGCCTCATAAATATGCATGGCTGCCCTTCCTTACTCCCACCCTCCAGCTCTGGAAGTTTCTAGAAACTTCCAGACCAGGGGGAAGTGCCACAGAGAGAGCTGCCAGATGAGTCATAAAGCCCTGAGTCACTGAGTCTTGACCCAGATTCATAGCTCAAGCTTAGCCCTGAGATAAAACTAATTTTAACCTACACTAACAACAAACCTTTCTACATCTAGTGCACATACTAGAGGCTGCTACACTAAGCTACCCTACTTGATGCTAGTCATAATTTTTCTAGTGTTGTGTGTAAGTATACAGTAGGCCTCATCCTATCAACCCTATCAAGCCCTCAACCTGTGTGTGATCTACTCTACCCTAATTTGTTTGTCCATCTGTGTAAATTTCACTGACACTGACCACAATGAAGAGGATGAGGGGTTACGTTGAAGATTGAAGATCTCCATAGACCAGTGACCTTCTCTTCCATTCAATGATACACCTTTGGCCAGAAGATTACATGCCTGCCCACCATGATAAAGTAGACTCTTCTAGGGCAGGACATACACTAAGCTACCCTACTTGATGCTAGCCATCATTTTTCTAGTATTGGATACATGTATTTGTAGTAGGCCTCATCCTAAAAACTGTGTGTTATCTAATCCACCCTAATGTGTGTGTCTGTGTAAATTTCACTGCCACTGACCACAATACAGGGGTGTGTGGCTATATTTCACCTGCCACCGACCAGAATGCATGGAAGTAGGAAGTTACATTTCACTGCCAGTATCCTGTAATGTGGAGTATTTGAAGGGAGGTTAAATTCCACTGCCACTGACCAAAATTCAGGGGGTGGGGGTAATTTATTATTTAACTCACTGACACCAATGCTGGGGGTTATTAAGCTCACTGACACTGACACCTACAGTATGTTAGGGGTTGTTATTGTACTCATTGACACCGGTTACTTGGGGTTATTGCAATTAATGACACCAATATTGGGGGTTATTGTTGTACTCGCTGATATGATACCGATCTTGGGGATTATTGTTACATCCACTCACACTAATGCTGGGGATTATTATTGTGTCCACTGAAACCAATGCTGGGGATTATTATTGTGTCCACTGACACCAATGCTGAGAGTTATTGAGACTATTGACCCCAATGTTGGAGGTTTTTATTATGTCCACTGACACCAGTGCTGGAGGTTTTTGTACTCCATGAAATCAATGCTGGGGGTTTTTGCTGAACTCGCTGATAGAATACCAATGTTGGGGATTATTGTTGCATCCACTGACACCAATGCTGGTGTTTTTTACTGTGTCCACTGACACCATTGCTGAAGGTTATTGTACTCCAACTTCAGTGTGCATTAATGTGCACTGCAGAAAATACAGCATTGCCAAACTTTTAGGGCATTGAGGTTCCCCGCCGCTGGGGTCTAGAAACTGGCTGGGTGCCTCACAGAGCACATCCTCTAGGCGCAACACTTGCAGTTCCACAAGGCAGCAAACATCCCAATGCTGGGATCCCCAGGGCCAGCCATGGGCCATCTTAAAGCCTAACACTGAGTCCTTAACCCATAGAGGTACTCTGAACCCATTGCAACTGGACATTCCATATGTGAGTTTTGTCTAATTACTAGGAAATTAATTTGCATTTTAACAACCATCCAGTTACTGTACAAGGCACTGACTACCTAGCAAAGGTACCCTAGTCCACTTACAGTTGCAGAGATTACACCTAGGTGAGAAAAACCTTTATATGAAACTTAACTCTGCCCTTACCTAGACGACCTCCACCAATTGGAGCGGATAAAGTGAGTGCAGTTATCAAATTCAGGGTGGGTGTCTGGAACAGTGGCGGCTAGTGAAGTTTTAGGATGGGGGCGCCAGACCCTGCCCTTGCTTTTTGACCCTTCCCACTTCTCATAAGCCCCACCCCTTATAGAATCCACCCACTCCACCCCCTGTATTCCACTTGCTTCCACACATAGTGTCAGGAGTATACAGTTCAGCATCACAGGACAGAGTTTATAGCACAGCATCAAAGATCAGGGTATATAGTGCAGCCTCACAGATCATGGTATATAGCGTAGCCTCACAGATCATGGTATATAGTGCAACCTCACAGATCATGGTATATAGTACAGCCTCACAGATCATGGTATATAGCACAGCCTCACAGATCATGGTATATAGCACAGCCTCACAGATCATGGTATATAGCAAAGTCTCACAGATCAGAGTATGTAGCTCTGTTAAGTACCTGGTAGTGAGCCTGACGGTCGGGGGTGGCCTCTCCTACAACTTCGGTTCGTGGGACCGCTGGAGTTGGGAACAGCAGCCACAGGATCACGGTGGGGTAAGAGCGCCTGTAGAAGTCCAGGAGTATCCGTCAGCAGCGGTCAGGAGATGTGCTGGAAGGGTGCAGATGTTTAGAGCAGGATACTTGGTAAGCCCAGATGGTCGCAGGCACAGTAGCGGAGTCAGGGACGAGCAGGGTCGGCAATGGGCAGGCAGCAAAGGTACAGAAGGATTAGGCAATCGGATGGTCATAGGCAAGCCAGGGGTCGGTACAGGCAGAGTTCAGGCAAAGTCAGGCAGGCCGGGTCACAGGAATCAGATAACGGGTAGCAGAACGCTCAGGAAAACAGGGCACACGCTGTAGATCAGACAGCACTAGATGCAGGAAGTACATCGGTCCTATGAATCTAGGGCCCAGTTTCCTAGATGGGCAAGCCAGCTTTAGGTTGGTCGTGGCCAGACACACAGTGTCTCCTACTTGCAAGGATAACTCCCCTCTCCTCTTCTTGTCAAAGGCCCTCTTGCTGTCCTTCTGCGCCTTGCTCATAGCTTCCTGCAACAGTTTGTTGTTGTGGCAGAAAAAGTTCAGCGTGCTTTGAACAGCTGGGATTGACGACTCCGGGATGAGGTCTGGCAGGAACGTGGGATGGAAGCCATGGTTTGCAAAAAATGGAGTCTGCTTGGTGGCTGAATGACAGGCATTATTATAAGCAAACTCCACCATAGGCAGGAGCGACACCCAATCATCCTTCACAAAGGACGTGAAACACCGAAGGTATTGCTCGATAGTTTGGTTTGTCCGCTCCGTCTGCCCATTAGATTGTGGGTGATAGGCAGAGGACAGAGAGAGCTTAATTTTCAAGGTACCACACAGTGCCTTCCAGAATCGGGAGGTAAATTGCACCCCCCGGTCAGATACAATGTCCAAGGGCACACCGTGGAGCCTCACAATTTCTTTAATGAATACCCGGGCAGTCTCCATGGCTGAGGGGGTGCCCTTTAGAGGTAGGAAGTGGGCCATCTTCGTCAGTCGGTCCACTACGACGAAGATAGCTGTACATCCTTCAGAAGGTGGCAGCTCCACTATGAAATCCATAGAGATCATGGCCCATGGTCGACTGGGGACAGACAAAGGCTTTAGCAGACCCCAGGCTTTGTTCTGGGGATTCTTGTTCCGTATGCAGGTGGTGCAGGCGGTGACATACTCCTTGCAATTCTTTGCCAGGTCGGGCCACCAGAAGGTGCGCTGTACCAACTCCAGGGTCTTACGGACACCGAAGTGCCCTGCTAAGGGGTGATCATGGCAGAGTCCCAGGACGGTGACCCGAACCTCTTCTGGGACAAAGATCAGTTTCCCTTTCCATAGCAGACCCTCCCGTGCCTGTAGATTGTCCCTGGTAGGACTAGGATCCTTACTGTTGGGCTTAACATTCTTGGACCCCGGCCTATAGGTAATGTGGAAGGAGAACCTTGAGAAGAACAACGCCCATCGGGCCTGGCGGGGTCTCAGACGTTTGGCGGACTTGAGATACTCAAGGTTCTTATGGTCAGTATAGATCAATATCGGGTGCACTGCCCCTTCCAGTAGGTATCTCCACTCCTCTAGAGCGGCTTTGATAGCCAGGAGTTCCCGGTCGCCCACATTGTAGTTCCTCTCAGCCGGAGCAAGTTTCCTCGAGAAAAAGGCCACTGGGTGCACTAGACTCTTGAGACCAGAGCGTTGGGAGAGGACCGCCCCTATAGCATTTTCCGAGGCGTCTATCTCTAAGATGTAGGGAAGAGCCGGATTACGGTGGCACAGCCCCGGAGCAGACATGAATAGTCCCTTTAGTATTTCAAAGGCGGACTGAGCTTCAGAAGACCAGCGGAACCGGATTCCCTGCTTGGTGAGCTGGGTGATGGGCGAGATGATGGCCGAGAAATTTTTAATAAATTTGCGATAAAAATTTGCGAACGCCCTTTTTATCCGTGGGTGCTGGCCATGTCAGGATTGCAGTCACCTTTTGTGGGTCCATTTCAATGCCCTCAGGGGAGAGGATTAGACCCAGGAACTGGATGCTCCGACGCTCAAACTCACACTTCTCGGGCTTGGCGTAGAGGCGGTGTTGACGGAGCCGGCCAAGGACTATTCTCACATGCCGCTGATGGTCTTCTAGAGAGGAGGAGAAGATGAGAATATCGTCCAAGTAGGCTATAACAAAGATATCCAGGAAGTCTCTGAGAATATCGTTAATAAAGAATTGGAAGGTAGCGGGAGCATTGCACAAGCCGAAGGGCATAACGAGATACTCGTAGTGGCCGAATCTGGTGCGGAACGCAGTCTTCCACTCATCTCCTTCTCTTATGCGGATGAGATTATATCCCCCTCTCAAGTCCAGTTTAGTGAAGACCGTGGCAGACAATAGTCTCTGAAATAGCTCTGGTACCAGGTGGAGTGGATAGCGGTTCTTCACCGTGACCCTGTTCAAGTCCCGGTAATCGATGCAGGGTCGAAGAATGTGGTCCTTTCTTTCCACAAAAAATATACCCGCACCGGCAGGAGAGGTGGAAGGGCGGATGAAGCCCTTCTGCAGGTTTTCATTCCTTCAGTGCCCGCAACTCCTTTTCAGACAACGGAAAAATCCTTCCAAAGGGTATTTCGGCCCCATGGGGGAGGAGCTCTATTGGGCAGTCGTAGGACCGGTGCGGGGGAAGAGAGTCTGCACCTTGCTTACTGTATACGTCTAAGTATTCGTGATAGGCCCGGGGCACCTTCTGGCAAAGTTTATGATCTGAGTCCAGGCACAGCAGAGTTGGAGACAAGGGTGAAGTAGCTGGGAGACAATGTTCTTGGCAATAAGGGGACGTAAACTGGATCAGCCCGGATTGCCAGTTGATCCATGGGTTATGAGCTTGGAGCCACGGCAGGCCCAGAATAACAGGAAACAGGGGTGAGGTGATGGCGTCCAGGCGTAGCAGTTCCCGATGGCCGGAGAGAGTGGTAGTCGGTAGAGTTGGGGTCTCCTTTACTACCAGTCCAGATCTGACTCCAGACCGTCAGCTAGGAGCACCGTGAACCCCTGTTCCTTGGGCAGGAGAGGAATACCTTGTTTGGCAGCAAACTCAAGGTCAATAAAGCAGCTGCAAGCTCCTGAATCGATGATGGCTGAGACAGACACGGATCTTCCGGGTAGCTGGAAGGACACTGGAAGGGCCAAGTGGGCTGACCAGGCTGGCTGGAGTGAGGGTCCTATGGATGACCCGAGGAGGGCCTTCTGTTGTTTAGCCGGGCAGCTGTGCACATAGTGACCCGCCTCACCACAGTAGAGGCAGAGGTGGCCCTGATGCCGGCGTAAGCGCTCCTGCGGAGGCAGCGGGGAGCGGGCCGGGACTTAGGGTTGAGTCCGTGCTGGTTGAGGTGACCGTGTAGAGGCCTCTCGCCTGCATTCACGCAGGCGAAAGTCAATCTGGATAGAGAGTGCAAACAGATCGTCCAGAGAACTTGGAACACCCACACGGGCCAACTCATCTTTAAGGTCTTCGGACAGACCCAGACGGAATCGATGCCGCAATGCTGCATCATTCCAGCGAGTGTCTGCACTCCACCGCCGGAAGTCAGCTACATAGTCTTCGGCGACTATCGCCCTGCTGGAGTGCATGGAGCATGGATTCAGCGGTGGCAGACCGTTGAGGGTCATCAAATAGTTGAGACACCGCCTGGAACAAGGAGGACAGGGTATCCAGCCGGGTGTCCTGGGTCTCCCATAGGTGATAAGCCCAGGCTTGGGGTGCGCCCTGCAGCAGGGATATGACAAACCCCACCTTGATTTGCTCTGCCTGGAAAGTCCGTGGCTGCAGGGTAAAATAGAGCTGACAGGAGATACAAAAAGCCCTGAACTTGGACCGGTCTCCTGTGAACCTTTCAGGGGTAGGTACCCGGGGCTCTGGAGCGGGCATCGTAGTGGGCGAATTGAGGCTGGTGGTTGTTGCAGAGCCGGCAGTGATGATTACAACTTGCTCCTCCTGAAGCACCCTGATGGCTTGCGTAAGGTCCACGAGGTGTTGGTTGACCTCATGTAGACTAGAGGCCCCCCCCTACAGGCTCAGTCATGGCTGTCTGATACTGTTAAGTACCTGGTAGTGAGCCTGACGGTTGGGGGTGGCCTCTCCTACGACTCCGGTTCGTGGGACCGCTGGAGTTGGGAACAGCAGCCACAGGGTAAGAGTGCCTGTAGAAGTCCAGGAGTATCCGTCAGCAGTGATCAGGAGATGTGCTGGAAGGGTGCTGATGTTTAGAGCAGGATACTTGGTGGGACCACATGGTCGCAGGCACAGTGGCGGAGTCAGGGACGAGCAGGGTCGGCAACGGGCAGGCAGCAGAGATACAGAAGGATTAGGCAATCGGATGGTCGTAGGCAAGCCAGGGGTCGGTACAGGCAGAGTTCAGGCAAAGTCAGGCAGGCCGGGTCACAGGAATCAGATAACGGGTAGCAGAACGCTCAGGAAAACAGTGCACACGCTGTAGATCAGACAGCACTAGATGCAGGAAGTACACTTGTTTAAATAGGGCTGCCCGGCCCCGCCTCTTCCGGGAGCATGAGGAAACAACAATCAAATCCACAAACCCTCAGCACAGTCTTCTAACAAGCTCAGCCTCACAGATCATGGTATATAGCACAGCTTCACAGATCAGCGTATACCCCTCACCCTTCCCCCGCTGCCGGGCGGCGCAGCACTGACAGCACTAGCCACGCCCCCCCTCACCCGCACCAGCGGCTCTTACCCGCTCGAGTGTGGGACTCTCCTGCTCCTCTCCAGCAGACTGGCAGTCGGCGGGGCTCTCCTTCTCCCTGCCTTCTCTTGGCTGTGGCAGCTATGGTGTCCTCACCAGTGCAGGAAGCGGTCGGCGCCGGTGTCCACTCCGCAAGCTTCCTCCGCCAAAGTGCTAGGCATCCAATAGGATCGCCTGGTGCTTTGGCCAATCAGGAAAACAGTCTGACGACCTGGCTCCTGATTGGCGGGGAGGAATGCTAGTGTGAAAATAGTGAAAATTCATTTGCTATGGGCACACAAATGGGTGGGATCGAGGTGCACTCTGTGCCCCGAGCCCACCCTTTTTTGAAGCCTATTAGAGCCCATGGCTCTAATGGGGTGCTTCCAAAAAAAAAAAAAAAACACCCCCCGACATAAGAATCCATGCACCTGCGTCCTGAAAGGGGCTGGGCGCATGGATGGGGGGGCAGCGCCCATGCGCCCTCAAAGCATGGGCCGCCACAGGCTTTGGCACAACAGAAACAAATGTCTGCAAAAGGAACTCAGGCAAGATGGCTGTAGGAATCTCAGACCAGACAGACAGGTAAACCATGCCAGTTATGCAACCCAACTACCACAGGCTGACTGGGCAGAGGGTATGAGATCATTAGGCAGGCCAAGCAGCAGAAAAACAAATTATTTCCACGCAGCAGGTGGCCAGGCAGTAGACACAGGATCAGCAGGAGCAGGCCAGGCAGCAGACATAGGATCAGCAGAGGCAGGCTGAGCAACAGGCACAGGACCAGTGGAGGCAGGCTGGGCAGCAAACCGAAAATCAGCAAAGTCTGGTTTAATAGCAGAAGATCAGTGGCATCAGGCTGGATAACAAATAGCGTATCAGCGGAAGTAGTCTGTGTTCTTCTCTCTATGTATATGTCTATTTATTTATGTACATCTGCAACTCCTTCTCTGTAAATGTAAGTCAGTCCATGCCAGTAAGTGTGCTGTATGTTGACCAGTTTGTGATTTGCAAGGTCAGGGGCCATTCTAAGGCAAGGAAGTAGCCCCAGTTCTGGAGTAAGGAAGGGGCTCTGTTTAATGGTGATGAAGAGTTCCTGTTCTGGGGCGAGGAAGGGGCCCAGTCCTGGGGGGGGGGGGGGGGGAGTAAGGGATCTAGTCCTGGATGGAGGAAGGGGCCTGGTCCTGGGAGTAAGAAGGGGTCTAGTCCTCAGGTGAGAAAAAGGCCCTGTTCTGGGGCGAGGATGGGGCCTGATTCTGGGGCGAGTAAGGGGCCCTGTTCTGGGGGCGAAGAAGGGACGAGGAAAGGGGGCCTGTCCTGGGGCGAAGAAGGGGCTAGTTCTTGGGTGACGAAGGGCCCTGATTCTAAGAGTGAAGGGTTATTTTGTTTTTTTTATATGTGGTGTGGCATTATGAAAGACGAGGCGATCGATGGACATCATGTTTCACTTTGCATGTGTTCCCTTGCAGGAAACTAAGGTGGAATCCGGTCCGGGTTTTACCAGCCACCTTGGCAGGGTTTGTTCCGGACCAGATTTACCGGTCCACTTGTGTCCATCAACAGGTGGTATTAAGGAAGCAGGTCTGGATCAGATGATTTGCTCTGGTCTGGGACTCAGGATCCATCAAACCTGAGAGAGCTGGAACTGAAGTTTGCTTTATGACTGAAACAAAAAGGGTTGCATTTTCATTGTTTTGTGGATGAGTGGGAGAAGCCCTTCACCACTCAGTTAGGGAAACTGAAGTTGTTTAGTAAGAGCCTGGATGGCAAGGATTTCTTTTCTGTTTTGTTTGTTTTATTTTCATGCCACCTTTTAAAATAAAACTGGTTACAAGTCATCTTTTAAGAAAACCTACCATTTGGACTGCCTTTTTTCCCAGGGAAGGTGAGGGGCCTGGTTCTGGGGCAAGTTAGGGTCATGAAATGCACAGTATTTGCCTTTAGCAAATCAACTCCCCCGTAGTTTGTACAGCGTAGACTCATAAAGTGCTGTCATTTTTATAATACAGTAGATTAAACAAAAGTAATCACAAACTAGCTTGTTGTAGGAGACTTGTGTCAAAATCAAATCGAAGAAAACTTTGTGAGTAACTTTGTTTAGTCTAAATAAAATATTGATTACAGGACTTCACAATGCCAATGGCAGTCTGTTTCTTGTGTTGTAGGCTAGGTTCACACTATTGTGGGTGTGGGAATGTGTGTAAATCGCACAGATTCCCGTATCTGCAGGCACCTGTAGCCAAAATGTGCTGCTCTTTAGCAGATGTGTGGTGTTTTCAGGAGCTGGAAACTGCATGGTGCCATGTTACCTTGCGACTCACTGTGCCTACCCTGCGGGTGCATTGTGGAAAAAGGGTCACTGACCTTTTCTCTGCATTTCCTGCAGGTACAGTAGCCTATTTAAATAAATTGGCTGCTGTGACTGTGCAAATGCACCCTCAATAGTATGAGCCTAGCCTTTGAGACAGGGTTTAAGCAAGTCAAGTCTTACATGCCTAAAAACCTAATCAATGTCCCTTAGAAACCTAGACTCTGAGAAAGAGGCGTGACAAGGACAAACCTAAGTTCTTGACCAAGCCCTGTAATTACAAGTAAGGATTGGTGCAACAGAAACAGGTGCAACAAAAATAACTAGTGTCCAAGTTCACAACTCAGGATATCATGTAGCATTTCCAACTACCCCCCTAGAAAAAAAATATATACAGTATCTCACAAAAGTGAGCACACCCCTCACATTTTTGTAAATATTTTATTATATCTTTTCATGTGACAACACTGAAGAAATGATACTTTGCTGCAACGTAAAGTAGTGAGTGTACAGCTTGTATAACAGTGTAAATTTGTTGTCCCCTCAAAATAACTCAACACACAGCCATTAATGTCTAAACCACTGGCAACAAAAGTGAGTACACCCTTAAGTGAAAATGTCCAAATTGGGCCCAAATGTCAATATTTTGTGTGACCACCATTATTTTCACGCACTGCCTTAACCCTCCTGGGCATGGAGTTCACCAGAGCTTCACATGTTGCCACTGGAGTCCTCTTCCACTCCTACATGGCGACATCACGGAACTGGTTGATGTTTGAGACCTTGCACTCCTCCACCTTCCATTTAAGGATGCCCCACAATAGGGTTTAGGTCTAGAGACATGCTTGGCCAGTCCATCACCTTTACCCTCAGCTTCTTTAGCAAGGCAGTGGTTGTCTTGGAGGCATCTTTGGGGATGGAATACTGCCCTGGCCCAGTCTCCGAAGGGAGGGGATCATGCTCTGCTTCAGTATGTCAAAGTACATGCTGGCATTCATGGCTCCCTCAATGAACTGTAGTTCCCCAGTGCCGGTAGCACTCATGCAGCTCCAGACCATGACACTCCCACCACCATGCTTGACTGTAGGCAAGACACACTTGTCTTTGTACTCCTCACCTGGTTGCTGCCACACAGGCTTGACACCATTTGAACCAAATAAGTTTATCTTGGGCTCATCAGACCACAGGACATGGTTCCAGGAATCCATGTCCTTAGTCTACTTGTCTTCAGCAAATTGTTTGCGGGCTTTCTTGTGCATCATCTTTAGAAGTGGCTTCCTTTTGGGACAACAGCCATGCAGACCAATTTGATGCAGTGTGCGTCAAATGGTCTGAGCACTGACAGGCTGATTCCCCACCCCTTCAACCTCTGCAGCAATGCTGGCAGCACTCAAATGTCTATTTCCCAAAGACAACCTCTGGATATGATGCTGAGCACTTACACTCAACCATTTTGGTCGACTATAGCGAGGCCTGTTCTGAGTGGAACCTGTCCTGTTAAATCGATGTATGGTCTTGGCCACCGTGCTGCAGCTCAATTTCAGGGTCTTGAAGCCTAGGCCATCTTTACGTAGAGCAACAATTCTTTTTTACAGATCCTCAGAGTTCTTTGCCATGAGGTGCCATGTTGAGCTTCCAGTGACCAGTATGACAGAGTGAGAGCGATAACAAATTTAACACACCTGCTCCCCATTCATTCACACCTGAGACCTTGTAATACTAATGAAGCACATGACAGGGGAGGGAAAATGACTATTAGGCCCAATTTGGGTATTTTCACTTTGGGATGTACTCACATTTGTTGCCAGCGGTTTAGACATTAATGGCTGTGTGTTGAGTTACTTTGAGGGGGACAGAAAATTTACACTGTTATACAAGCTGTACACTCACTACTTTATATTGTAGCAAAAAGTAATTGCTTCAGTGTTGTTACATGAAAAGATATTACAAAATATTTACAAAAATGTGATAATATATATAATATATATTATGTGATGTTATGCAAGGCGCCAAAATGGACAGGTGATAATGGTCGCCTTGTATGTGATCATTTTTAAAAAACTAGCGGGAGTCCGACCCGGGTTTTGCCGGCCACCATGGCAGAGCTGGTTCCGGCCCGGACTTTCTGGTCCACTCACACCCCTCTCCAGCTGCATTTAATTACCAGGAACAGAGCAGAGGGTAGCTCTATCCAGGATCTCAGAGGGAGAGGACAGAGAGCTATGTGTGCTAATTTGGACTCAAAGATCAAGGTTTGCACTGTGCTTATGTTTTGTGGGTGTCGGAGATAGGCCCATACTGTTTAGAGAGGAACCTGGCTGTTTAGTTTACCTTACCCTCAGAAATACGGGTACTTCCTGAACCTACATTTATATATGGCGGTAGATCTTTTGAATCATTATACTGCTGATTTTGGTACAACTTTGTCTCTTCATATTGAGAGTACATCACAAAATTGAAATTTGGTTGAACTATCCCCAACACCCTGTATAAGATGAGGATCTGTTTTTAAGACCTTGACCACACAGCCCTGAAGAAGATCTCTGATCAAACATCATTGAAACGCATTGGATTCTCTTCTGCCATTAGTTGGCAGATTTAGTGGTCTTTTTTAAGTTTTCTAGCCATTCCTCTATACTAAATGTGTCTTTGTATGTCATTATTGTCCTATGATGCTTATTTTCTTTCATTTTGTCTATGTTTTTGATGTGAACCATCACCCTTTTGGGTGGTTTTAAATCAATAAATATTAGTATTTTACCACATACTACTTTTTTCTGAGTGAGTCAGTCTCCCCATTTAAAGTCCCAAAAGGGGGGAGGGTATTCTTGTGTTTCTGTTTAGTTTAGCGCCAGACAGCGAGGTTTTGTTTTCGGCTGGATTTTTTGACCTTGCAAACCTGTGATAATAAACCTGGCAACCCACCAGATTTTTAAAGAAAATGATCTCAATGCTGAATATTTTCCTCTGAAAAGGGATCCCCATGAGCTAATCTCTCACTGTGTATATATATATATATATATATATATATATATATATATACATATACATACATACATACACACACACACACACACACATGCTATACTGTACGTACTCCTTATTTATCAAATAAAATGCAACAGTTATAGCACAAATGTAACAAAATAATTTAACCTGTGTGCTATACTAACAAAAAACACCACAATGTGTGATAATGGTTCAATGCAGACTCACTGTGCCCATTAATGCAGACTCACTGTGCCCATCAATGGAGACTCACTGTGCCTATCAAATGCAGACTCACTGCGCCCATCAATGCAGACTCACTGCGCCCATCAATGCAGACTCACTGCGCCCATCAATGCAGACTCACTGCGCCCATCAATGCAGGCTCACTGCGCCCATCAATGCAGGCTCACTGCGCCCATCAATGCAGACTCACTGCGCCCATCATTGCATACTCACTGCGCCCATCATTGCAGACTCACTGTGCCCATCAACACAGACTTACTGTGCCCATCAATGCAGCCTCACTGTGCACCTCAACACAGCTTCACTGTGCCCATCAATGCAGCCTCACTGTGCCCATCAAATGCAGACTCACCTGTGCCCATCAATGCAGACTCAAATTTCCCAGTATTCCTGTAGGCCATTCCGCCCCTGCTGCTAACAGGAACGGCATTCCTGCTGTGAAAAATGTACAGGAGCGCCCTTCCCATGCATTCCTGTAGGACTCGAGCCCTGGTACAGCCTCTATCAGAGTTCTCATAGATCAGTAGAGCTCCCCATATCAGAGTCCCCCATAGATCATTAGAGCCCCTATCAGATACCCCAAAAGATCAGTAGAGCAGTGTATCTGTCAAATAGGTACTTGTAGCTCGGGAGATGGGAGCAGAAGCATGTTGCAGGGCATACATGACATGTTTGGTTGCAAGGAACTAGCAACCAATGACTGCAGCTCAGCATTTAGTGAAGGCGGCACCAGAGGAAAATGTAGAGCAATAGGAGGGCAGGACTTGGAAGGCATTTTTGGGAGTGCAGATGATAATCGGTAGCAGCCACAGCCAACCTGAGGCCTTTCATCAGCCGCCTATGGGAAACTGGAATTCGCTGACAGAAGCAGACACGCGCTCTCAGCACACTGAGGATAGCAGAGTGGGCGGGGCAGACAGGGTATAGGGGTGGGAGGAGGCGGGGCTGACCAAGCTCCCTCTCCTCTCCTGCTTGTGGAGTGGGGTGGGGAGTGTGCTGAGGTATGCAGTCCTGCAGGATGCGGCTGCTAATGGGAATGTCATTCATGCTGTGGGAAAAAAGTACAGAAACAATGTTCCCATGCGCTCCCACAGGACTCGAGCCCCGATGTGTAACCAGCTTTAGGCCCCTTTCACACGGGCGATCCGATCAGGAGCCTGTCAGTTTTTCAGACGGATCTGATCTGCTGGTCCATCCAAAACAATAAAACAGAAAACACAAAAAAACAAGGCGATCGTCTCCCTCCGTCTCGGGTTGATTGGATTGGACGGCAGTTGGGAGTAAACCAATAGCCACCCGTAGAGCACTATGGGCTCTGTCCACATCCACTCTGCAAAAACTGGCCACATACCTGTCATTCTCCCGCTGTGCTCTGATCAGCAGGGAATCAGCGGATAGATCCCACGCTGAGCAAAGTGGATTCCGCCCCATGTGAAAGGGGCCTTAGATGCACTAGAAGATTTAGATGGACTCGACTAACAAATTAAAGTTGAACTTCAGCTAACAGTTTATAAGTAGTTACAGTTTTCCTTTTGGGATAAAGGTTTTTCATGAATGAAAACGGGCCATTGTCCGCACCCCTGTCAGTGGTAAATGGTTTATCTCAACCCTTTGACACTTTTACTGGACAACTTGGTGTCAAAGGAAGTTGAAAAATAGCAGATTTACTGGCTGGATCACCAGGTGAAAATAAAGGTTAAAAGAAAACGAATGCAGCAACCATATCTATAAATTGGTAAGATGTCATATGTTTGATTTTTGCTTTTGGGTTTAGAATAAACATGTGTGTCTGCATTATTTAGCTCTGCGATCATGTTCTTTAACTCTATGCTTTTAGGATCACCTGAAATATACTGAAATACCCATTTGTTTTTGCCATAACATATTCTCTGTGTGTATTATCTGAATCCTCTCTAATTTAGCCTTTCCTTACAACAAGAACCTAAAAATAACAGGCTGTAAGACGGAGTAAAATAGAAAATAATGCAGCCGGAAAAAATAACAGTTTACGGGATTCAGAAACAAAAACTTAACGCAGAGTAAGGTTTGGGGAAAATTGCTTTTATTAGCCTTCTTTTTCACATCTCTCACCACCAGATGGAACCAAAGGGGTAGTTCTCTGACCACTAAGGCTCAACAACAGGTTCAGACAAGAAAACTTATTGTACTGAATCTGCTCACCTACAACTATGCCCTGGACTCACCTGAGATCTCCAGTGTGATCACCAATCAGAACTTGAGTGTGATTAAAAAGGAGCTTTTTTTCCTGGTATACAGATCAGAATTGAGAAACTGTAAACCTGTGATTGGCCAAGTTATACAAAAAAAAAAAGGTTGAATAAAATAAAATAAAAAAACAAAAAAGTGCAGATTTCCCCATCCGCACATTTGGTGGGGGAATCACTCCCGCTGTGCTATTGAGTCTTACTCGCTGTCAGAACACAATGATCAGTGTTGCCTGCTATAGCCAGTGGCAATGATCATTCGGGAAAAAAACCGACAGGGTGGTTGTACAGAAGTCGATCGATACATGGATTTCAGCCAAACTGCAATCCATGTATGGCTGGCTTTATTCAATATGATTTTCCTGATCTGAATACTTATTCTGGGTAACTGGCTTAAATTATGAGGACAGGGGCAGTCAGGTGACCAACATCCGGCCTGATCTGGCCATAGGGCACACTGTCCTTGTGGGGCCCAAGGCAGCTGAGCTGCTCCTTGAGCCCATGCCGCTCACCTGGTCTCTCTCTCTCTGTGGTCGGCCTGATGCCAGTTCAGTTTAGCCGTTGGGCCCAGCTGACCTGTGACCTGTGAAGAGGGAAGAGCTGGAGACACGGGACCAGAAAAAAGTAAATGCTGTTCCCTGTGCACCTGGATAGGAGCGGCTGCATATAGAAGAATCAATCTCTCCATTTTCTATATGCAGCTGCTCCTCCTATCCAGAGTCTTTCTGGTGCCCCCTGCTGTGCTCTCCAACACTCCAGTGTTCTCCACCTCCTTGTGCTCTTCAATTTAGTAGATGGAATATGGGACACCATTTAGCAGAACATAGGTAGGCATTGGACATGCCTCTGCCATGCTCCCTTATGCAGGCCATGATGAATTAATAAGTAAAAAATTATTGGTTAAACTCACAAGAGCAAGTTTATTGTTTACCACTTACATTTATAATGCTTTAGTATAAAATCGGTATAAAGGAAATGTAACAATATATGAGTAGAAGCTATATGAAAAGATTTATGTTGTTTAACACTTTTAGTAGTTAAACAATATATTTTTTTAAAGAGGTCTGTACGTCAGATCATACTGACGAGGAAAGAGGGATTTGGTTCCAGAAACAGGGACAGTCCCTTTATGAAGGATAGATGGGAGCTATGAGCAATGACTTCCTCTTTCTCTTAAAATGGGTTTCCTTTAAAGTGGTTGTCAACCAGTGACAACCACTTTAACCTACAGGTAAGCCTAGAATAAGGCTTACCTGTAGGTGCACTGCACATCTCCCAAACCTGCACGGTTCAGGAGATATGCAATGTTTTGCATGTGCCAACGTCATGTCGGCACATGCGCAGTGAAGAAGCGGCCTCACTGCTGTTTCTCCACTGACCCTGTGCCTTGACTGGCGGCTCCCACGTGCATGCGCGGGATTGACGTCACGCGACTCCGTCCAGTCAGAGTCGGAGTCGCGGCCCCAGAAGAAAGAGGGGCAGAAGATGGACGCGGCCTGGAGCGGGGACATCGCTGGACGCCGCAGTCTTCGTTTCCAGGTAAGTGGCACATAATGGGTTACTATGCGATGCATAGTAGCCCATTATGCTTCTACTTTATAGGGGTATGTAGAGGAAGTAAACCCAATCTGGGTTTATTTCCTCTTTAATACCTTGTTCTCTTTTCGCTCCCCAACAACACTCTTACGTGAGAAACTCAACTTTCAGGACATCCCAGCAAGAAGTACTTTGATGCGCATGTTGTTCCCTTGACCAAGTTTACCTATCGACTAATGCTCATAAATAATTATGAATTTTTTAATTGGGATGCATCAGGCTCCCGCAGAATGGAAAGGGTTAACCAAAGCCAGGTGTGTTCGGTATGATGCATTATCTGGAGATTAAGGTCTGGTACATACAGCACACATTGATATGGGTGTTGCATAGTTGTCATACAGAGTTGGAATCTACTGTACCTTCAGAGTCCTAAATATAGCACTTCTTGTATCACTGCTAATCATCGTACAGTAATAAATGTCAGCTTTTTATTATTAACTTAAAGCTATATTAATATAGATGGTTTAAATGTTTTTTCAAACATCCTTGACTCATTTTGCAAACACTTCCACTTGCGTATTCTAAAAAATTCTTAGGTGTTCACCGAAACACACATTAGCTGATTTCTTGTGCAAATGCTGATTTAGGAGAGAAAATCTAGCAGTAACCCTAAAAGTTGGTGCCACACATGGAACCATTGACTAAAGCGAACAGAAGCTTTGATTTCCAAAAAAAACACTGAAGCAAAGGGGAATATAGCAATTTTGGTAGTATTACTCCATTGGTCTGAATTGACTGACAGCTGTAGGCAACTGCTCCACTATGCAAGACCTCAACACAGCAGGGATGTGCCGTCAGGGGAGACATAAAGGGGGGGGAGGGGGTAGCTGAAGTCCTACCCCACCACTGGTCAAAATTTGGGGCTCCTGCAACCTATGGTTTCAGAGATAAGAGGATCCTTGCACAGCCTGTCAGAAGCTACATACAGAGCGGCAAGTTTAAATACAAACTAACACACTGTGTTTGCAGCAGACAGAGGTTGAGCTCACAGTGCCTCTCCTCACTTCTTGTCAGAGGCACTGAGCTTAACGGACACATTGGAGCTTTATCCAATAGTAAAGCACCATTGGCCCAAGCTGTCCAATAAAAATGCTGCAGTGGAGGCACGCCTCACTGCAGTGTCATAGAAGGGGGCATGTGTCAAAAAGACAAATACTCCCCTCCAGCCCAGCCCTCTTAACTACAAGGAACTACATGGGTTTATGTGTATAAGATTTACCCACAATCCCATTTTTTTCTCACACAGTTAAGAGGGAGAATGAGAATCTTCCACCGATGAAAAGGTAAATCATATATTAATATGCTATATCTTAGACCATAATAATTTATTATTTATTTACTGTGAAACTACTGGTTGGAAGTTATAACTTCAAACTTCAGTAATTTGTCCATTAAGCCACCTGCTTGAGTACAGTTTTTGAAAATATAGTAAATGACCTTAAAAACAATATATAATAATTATTTGTATATTACTTATATATAGTAATTGACCCCTTGCCACCCAGGCCAATTTGGACACTTCTCTCCTACATGTAAAAATCTTAATTTTATTGCTAGAAAATTACTCAGAACCCCCAAACATCATATATATTTTTTAGCAGACAGCCTAGAGAATAAAATGGTGGTGTTGCAACTTTTTATGTCACATGGTATTTGCACAGCAATTTTTCAAAAGGCCTTTTTTTGGAAAGAAACTGTTCATGAATAAAAAAATAAAAAAAAAAACACTAAAGTTAGCACGATTTTTTTGTATAATGTGAAAGATGATGTTACGCCGAGTAAATAGATACAGAACATGTCATGTTTTAAAATTGCGCACACTTGTGGAATGGCACCAAACTGCAGTACTTAAAAATCTCCATAGGCAACGCTTTAAAAAATTTTACAGGTTACATGTTTAGAGTTACAGAGGAGGTCTGGTCTAGAATTATTGCTCTCGCTCTAACATTCGCGGTGTATGTAACCTGTGTGTATCTGGCTCTGATACTAGCCAGTGCCTCACCAGCCACTGACCTCAGCGCACGTCCCTGTAACACAGTATAGTAGAGACCCCCAACCATTGGCTGCTGTATTGAAAAGTTATTCATTTATTTCCTCCAAACTCGTGTCTGGCTGTTGATCTCTATATCTGGTTCCCAGGTGTAGGACATTACGTGTCTGTTTTTTGTTTTTTTAGTTTTGTGTATTTGAAGATACAAAAACAGAGACACATGACAAACAAAACCATGGGAATGCAAATACATTTAAAAAATATATTAAAAAAATATACAAAATAATCACCTAAAAATAATACATCTCTCAAATGAACAAAGCTAAATACATTCCAGGTGTGTTAAAAGAAAAGATGTTCAAAGTGTTCTATTGAATAGCGCATCCTTGTCGGATAATGCCTCTGACGATCTCAGCATGCGCAGGACGCATTGGCACTCCAGCTGATATGTTGATCAGCTGGTGTGACGTCAACACTGCGCATGCTCAGATCGTCTGAAGCATTATCCGATGATCTGCAAATGGAGAATGTAATCAGATTCTGCCTGCCTCTTTGCTCATGCAAGAGAATTGACAGGCAGATTTCATTCTCCCTTTGCTGATCGTCAGGTAATGCCTCCGACGGGATACACTTTTCGATAGAACGCTGGCCATACATGGGTCGAATTCCGAACGACTTTTCTTTCGAAAATCAGAAATTTTGTGTATTTTCTGATCCGATGGTACTAACATTGATTTTGAAATTTGATTAACCATGCCTTCAATTTCACCTCATGTTGCTACAGAAAATAATTTTCGTGGCCAGAATTTTTCTTTTCATTCCAGGTCACAGCTCATGCGCTTTTCTTTTTGGAATATATTTTTCGCACAATTCTCCCATCATTGATTAGAAAGTCGTTTGTTTTTCAAAAAATTTCTAACATGCCTGATCACTCAAATTCGATGGCTGCACGAAAATCGGCCATTGCTGCGGCCCACCAATGGTGCAAAATTTGAACGAAAATTCATAGTTACCATGTTCGAAAGAAAATTCAACCCATGTATGACCGGCTTTAATATACTATCAAGTTTTAAGTACTGGAATACCAAAAGTAACCATATGTAAATATAGACTAATCATTTACTTTGTCAGTGGGTAAATGTACAAAATCAGCACTCACTGTACATACACTATATTGCCAAAAGTATTGGGACACCTACCTATACACGCACATGAACTTTAATGACATCCCAGTCTTAGTCCGTAGGGTTCAATATTGAGTTGGCCCACCCTTTGCAGCTATAACAGCTTCAACTCTTCTGGGAAGGCTGTCCACAAGGTTTAGGAGTGTGTCTATGGGAATGTTTGACCATTCTTCCAGAAGTGCATTTGTGAGGTCAGGCACTGATGTGGGATGAGAAGGCCTGGCTCCCAGTTTCCGCTCTAATTCATCCCAAAGGTGTTCTATCGGGTTGAGGTCAGAACTTGTGGGCCAGCAAAGTTCCTCCACCCCCATACTCTCTCAGGTAAAACTTTTTCCCATTGACAACTTTCTGGCAGAGGGCAGCAGATTTCTCTTTAAGAATTTGATGGTGATCCAGTCCATGCTGCAGAGAAAAACCCCCATAAAAGGGTGTTACCACCTCCACGCTTTACTGAAGGAATGGTGTTAGTTGGATGGTGAGCTTTATTGGATTTCTGCCAGACAGATCATTTGGTGTTGAGGCCAAATAATTCAGTTTTAGTCTCATCGGACCACAACACCTTTTTCCATGTGGCCTCAGAATCTTCAAGGTGTCTTTAGGCAAAGCTTAGTTGTGACTGCATGTGGCCTTTCTTCAAAGAGTAGCTTTTTTTCTTGCAACCTTCCCATACAAGCCACATTTGTGGAGAATTTATGATATTTTCACATGCACACAATGACCACTCTGTTATAAATTCCTACAACTGCTTCAGAGTTGCTGTAGGCCTCTTGGTAGCCTCTCTGACCAGTTTACTCCTGGCTTTTTCATCCAGTTTGGAGTGACCTCTCGATCCAGGGAGGGTTTGTGTTGTATCAAATACCTTCCAGTTCTTAATAAAAGACGTCACTGTCCTAAGCACTGATAAAACCTTTGATTTTTTTTTTGTATCTATCTCCTGACTTGTGCCTGTCCACAACTTTATCCCAGAGATCTTTTGACAGTGCCTTGCCACCCATAATTGATTGTTTGCTTCAGTTGCCCTTCCAAGGACCGCAATGCTCCAGGAAAGCTCTTTTCACAGTTTAAAGTCAAATGGCTTTGTGTACCATTGAGAATGTAACTAACTTCACCTTATTTGAGTTTACAAGTCATTTTTTTTTTTGGGGGGGGGGGGGGTGATAATTTTTCAACTCAGTGATTCTATTTTTAATTGGTTTATATATTTTACTGACATGTTGGTGTTATATCTGTCAATTGGATGTTATAATACAGCTGAATAAAACAAAAACTGCGTGTCTTCATTTCAGGCTGCAAAGCAACAAAATGTAATTATTTTAAGGTGGGGGGGGGGCATTCTTTTCTATACCCACTGTATGTTAAGAAACAAAAATGTGAAAGACTGTATAAAATATACTGTATATAAAATACTTTTTTATACATACAATACATATATTTAAAAAAAAAGAAGATAGGAATGGGTGTGTTAAAAAAATTACACAGTCTTGCATGCTATTAGGTGAGCATTCAAGGGGCAGTAACATTGCGGCTAGACGGACTGTGCTTACTGCCTCACATGTACTATGGGTCTCAGACATATGTGTTCTCAGACATTTAAATATCTCTTCAAGAATATAGCAGAGTAAAAGATGAATGACCCGTCCTAAGGATCTCAGATAAGTGTTACCAGGCTGTGGTTTCCAGCTTGTTCATGTGTTTATTTTTTCAGGCGATAATGCTGTTTCCACAGCTGTAATAATGATCTCAGAGCTACAGCTTGTCATTCAACAGCTATTGTAGCTCTTACACCCTATGTTCTTAAGACCAGCAACAAATACATTTCCTACAGAACAATCAAACAAAAAATAAAACATTCTCCTTTCATTACGCAGCAGGGTTTAGGTTTTTTTTTAATGCATCGTAGTCATCAGAACTGACAGAAGCCATTTTCACACCCATATGAAGAGTTCCAAAGAAGTTGACATAGGAATAGATCAGAACTTACTTGTATGTGCTGAATGTAAGGGCATTACTAAACCCAGCTATTGTCAGTAACTGTTGTCATACCAAATTTGGCAAACATATGTAGCCCTTTTTTGGAAGAGTGGGATTGACAATAAAGTTGGCGGTGCCTGCACCCAGGACAGGGCCTCTGTAATCAGAGGGGATTTCCCTTCCTGGGAAATTAACTCCTGATCTAATAAAAGTAATTGGCAACAGAGGACCTACTGTAGCCCATATATAACATTAAGCATACATATATAGATACACACTATCATTCCTACAAAGTACTAACAATAACTTGCAAAGCCATCCACAACTCTGCCCCAGGGCCCAGCTACATCACTAACCTGGTCTCAAAATATCAACCAAACCACTATCCTCTGTCCTCCCAAGTCCTCCTGTTCTCTAGCTCCCTTGTCACCTCATCCCATGCTTGCCTCCAGGACTTCTCCCAAGCTTCTCCCATCCTTTGGTACTCACTACCCCAATCTGCCTGACTACCTCTTAATCTATCCGCCTTTAGATGATCCCTGAAAACCCTTCTCTTTATAGAAGCCTATCCTGCTTCTAACTAATACACAGTTATTACCTTTATTATCACTTGACTCTCCCTCTTAGATTGCAAGCTCTAACGAGCAGAGCCTTCTTGTACCAAATTGTATTACAAGAGTAAAGTCTGCCTTTATTTATTTTTTGTGTAAAGCACTGAGCAAGCTGTTGGCACTATATAAATCCTGTATAATAATAATAATGCACACCAGTATGGGAATAATGCACGCTTTATATAATAAAAGATTAATAACAGTACATAACAAACAGTACACACATCCAATGTACAAACCAGTAACATCAGCAAAGGCCCCAACAGGTATCCTGATGGAATTGTGCACATATACTTCAACATGACTTAAAAATGCCTGACATTAACTGGAATTGTCAAACTGCTATTACAAGCAGGAGTGGGTATGTAATAGAAGCACTGAATGGGGTTTCTCTAAAACAGTTAGCAAAAAGCCCAACCCAAGGTGATCATATTCTTGACATGGTACTGACAAATAGGGATCGACTGTCTGATGTTGAGGTGAGAGAGAATTTGGGTTCTAGTGATCACCAATGTCTTTGGTTTGATATTAAAACAAGAACTGAAAAATCATATACAAAAACAAGATTTTAGATTTTAAAAGAACAAATTTTGCTGGAATGGGGAAATTTCTAAAAAATGAACTGAAAGAGTGGAGTAAAATGACAGGAGTAAGTAATCAGGAGGCACTATTAAAGTCTACCAT